>CM057003.1:85515909-86115909 GCA_029891345.1 Dryococelus australis
TTCTTAATCGAAGAAATGCATTTTAATCCAGTAAACTTTGTACCATTTACCCCGCAAACTTTGTACAGTATTTCCAGGTAACTAAGTATATTTTTTTACAGGAGATATTTTCACTTGCTAAGATTTGTTAAAACATTGAAAGAACACCGTTTTCAAACTAGCATCAGTCCATTTACCTAAGTTTCAACTATTACAGTGGAATACACAGCACATGCATACATATTCAAACTTTCAATCTGTTATTTTAATGTATGTGTATAGCAGAGAAAAAAAAAAGTATTTTACTTGTAGACTTGTCTAGTGACACTAAAATTTATTTATAACCAAAGTTTCATTTCAAAAGCTTCCCAGCCCAGAATTTCTACCATATTATGGTATAGGAAAATATAATAAAATCTGGCTGAAGTTTAATATTCTATGTTAAGTAGTGATTTCTAATTTTATTGTAATCTAATTTAGGTGTTTAAAAAGCAGTGCGTTCGTGTATTTTTCAACAACATGAAGTGTTTACAAAAGATATGGGAATGAGTCATTCTAAAGCCTCGTATACAAAGCCAGGTAGCATATGCCTGAAAATTGGGCATTGGGAAGCGTGCAAAACTTAGGTCTCAAGAGCTGAAGAAGGGAAAATATTCGGAGCAGTGTAAGACACGAACAAAAGTTTGGCTTGCGCATGTGGGTGGGAGATGTTCAGTCCTGCTCTGCTGCATGCACAATGGTTCAGTAAACAGTCACTGTCCATGTCGTGCACCACCATTCAGGCACATTCCCCTATTCCCGCATTTCCCAACAACCTCCCCTTCTCTCTGCTAAAGCTCATTGTGCAAAGCCTATGGGCGCACATTCACACCAGCAATAGAACTTCACCCCACCCTTCTACCCTGTCACTCTTCCAATAACGACTTCAGTCTGCAATGCGCATTGTCCTGACTTTCATGCAGCTTGCCTCCACTATACAATTCACCACAGTCCGCGACCTGTCTGGCCTCACCTGTCGTTCACCAATTTTAAATGTGCAGTCTTTGTTTAGAATATAACATCTAAATTTAAACTCACGCTATTGCATTGCAGTTGCGGCCTAGTTTAAACCTAATTTCTTTGAGAGGAATACTTGCATCTTAAAATGCATAATTTTTAATAATTTTGAATCTTATACCATTAAAGTAGCGTAAACCTTCAAAACTAGTGTACACTGTAAAAACCAAATTTATGTATTTTACACCATAAAAATCGTTTATACTGTAAAAACTTCTTTTTATGAAATTAATAAATAGAAAAATGTAATAGAGGAGCATTATTTGTGTTTGATGTAAGTAAACAAGACAACACAATTACAAATAGCATGATTGGCGAATTGAAATATTGTAAATACACCAATTCCAGCAAATACACAATCTTATGTTCTGATCATTCATGATTCATTAGGGAATTATAACATAAGAGATGTGCTGTTGAAGAAAATGAATTGAGTCAGTAGGTTACAAATCACAGCTATGACAAGATGTTTTACAATGTACAAGGATTTCAGTCTGCTGAAAAATTTATCATAAAAGAATTAGCTATTACTGATAATAGAAGAATATACAACTTTATTCATCTTCAAAGCACCGTTCGACAGGAAATATATATTTCCCAAATACAAGAAAACTAATAAGTGGGTTACTAACCATCACCAAGGTTTGAAATGAGAGGTTGGGTATATGGAGTTATGAGAACACTGAAGATATCTGCAATAATTACCTAACAAACAGCACCACATCCTAAGGCAGCACCACAAACAGCAACACATTCTAAGCTACCACAACAAAGACCACCACATTCTGGGCTACCACCACAAAGAGCACCACCTCCTAAGACAGAACCACAAACAGCACCCCTTCCTAAGCCAGCACCACAAAAATCACCACATCCTAAGGCAGCACCACAAACAGCATCACATCCTAAGCCACCATCACAAACAGCACCACACCCTAAGGCAGCACCACAGTTATCTCCACAGTTAACATTTCCTGCCCTACAGTTATCTCTGTAGTTAACATTTCCTGCTCCACAGTTAGTTCCACAGTTAAAATTTTCAGCTCCACCCACTGAATTACCTCAACAAATTCGATATGTTAATTCTGGGATAAAATATAATTTGATTTCCGACTCTCCAGCTTCAGTGAAAAGTTCATCATCCAATCTCAGACACAAGATACTGGCTAGTGCATTCGCCGGAAGGCTAACTGATGCCCAGATAGTTAACGATAGATTTAACCGTGATGTAGACTTTTCTCATTTTTTCCAGAGGTGCAGAATTCCTTTACAGAATTAACTAAAACATCACCCCGACTTATTAGAATTTGTATAACAGTAATGTGTAAATACTTGAAATCCCTTATGGCAGAATAAGACATTATGCAAACCTTCTATTATCAAAGTAATTCCCTCCTTGTCTTACATTCATCTGATGTTGGTGAACTTTACAACAATAACATAGTTCCATACTTAATAACCAGACTTGAAGAATTTAGTGCTCGTAGAAGCAGGTGAACTTTACAACTGACATCAAAAATGGATGTTTATATCTCCCAATACCGGCCGTTCACCACAGGTGGTAAATTATCGAAGTTCATTAGCATTATGAAGGCTTGTAATCCGATGATCCTTCATTATTCACATTGCTTCACCCGCATCGGCTCTCAAGACCACCATTTTCAAGACCTGCTCAAATATCTTCAATTGCTCCAATACACAGATAAATATTTTTGCTATAAGGTTTTAATACAATTGGAGATACATAAAGTTTTTCCTGTTCCACGAAACCCAGAATATGTGAAGAGCCCCTGAACAGCTAGTCTTCCTTCAAATCAGTACAATGTGTGTAATTTCCTCTACAAACTTTACACTTGTTGTAATTTCAGTGCTTCATTCAGTCTGCTGATGTATCCCTGTTTAATATTATAGAATTCCTGGCTACATTTTTTCCACAACACTACACTCAATACAGAAGTAAATTCAGCTCTCGTATATCATTTACTCAATATCTGCTTTTATTGTGTAAATCAGTTCATTTAGTGTTTATTCAGAAAGAAAATGTGTTTAACACTTTGTGTGAAGCCTGTAGGAATACTACAGCTGGAATGGGTTCAGGACATGTATAAACTATAGCATTGCTAGCAGCCCTAGTCCCAAGCGAGCCAGGCTGATTACTTGAAGGCAGTCCGACAGGGTGTTGCATTCCCCCTTGACAAAAGGAGAGCATCCCTCATCGGCTAGCGCTCTGTTACGGGATAGAAAAATTGGATAAAGTTGCATCAGCCTACAGAGGTGACCCTTCCTGTTTACGAACTTGCACTGACCCGTTGCTTTGCCTAGTTGCTCCCCAGACCTCACGATTGTTAGGTAATATCATCAACAATCTGCTCGGGGTTCACACCTCGCTCACAAACTTAATAGCAGTATTTTTCGAATTATTTACATTTTCCACGTAATTAATCTTCGTAACATGAAATACGATATGAGTTAAAAATATTTTTACATATGTTAATAATTTTTTTATTTTTTAATAATCGTTGATTAATGCTTGAATTCAGTTTCTCTATTAGTGTTAATTATGGGAGTCACTAAGATTTTCATTTGATAGCTTATAGTGAAGAAATCTTTTCCGTTATTTTATAGGTATCTATTACTCGGCTAGGATTGGTAAATATGGATTTCCGAAGCTAGTCTACGTGTGTTAGCTACGATAATTTTTTTTAAACATTCTCTGCAATATGTTTTCGACTGAGTTTCTGTTAAAATTATTTCGGATCGATAAACTGTGTTTGTGTTAAGTAACTTAGTATTGATTTCATAGTTTATCTTCCATGGAGTTGCAGGGACTCAAATCTTTCCTAGATGTATTTATTTTGTGACAAATTTATATGCGATTATTTATTCGAGTTGATCGCCTAGATCATGATTAGGTAGTATTTTTACACTTTCTCACAAATTATGTGCAATAAATAAATAGATGGAATTGTTAAAATTTATTCAATGGAAATAAAAATTCAAACACTTGAGAGTGTAAATGCAAGAATTTTTCAACATCTCCTCACACAAAGGTTTGAAGGTTGTTGGCCAGCTCTAGTTATGACGAGTCAGCGGAAAGGGCAGGAGGGGAATAACTATTCCTCTCACAGAAACAGACAGGATAGATTTTTGGGAGAGTCGACAATTCATGGGAAAAGCATAGTTTGCAAACAAATAAATGCTTTGGAAGAGTCCAATTTGGTGTCTTGAGCGGTGTCTGGCAGGTGCAGAGTCCTCAAAGTTGTTGGACAAAAGATATTTTCTGTGCTGACGGTGTAGGGAGGAAGTCGGAATTATGTGGTCTTGTAGAGGTTTTGCAGGCAGCATCGTCGGATCGATAGTGGGCTGTGTGACCTTGGACAGAGCAACCCTCCAGCCAGCAGAAAAACTCTCTTTGGGGTGGGGGTGAAGCCTGGGGACTGCATGTCCTTGGATAGAAACCGACTTTTCGGGAGAAAACTAACTCTGGATTGGAGGGGTTGGGGACATATCGCCAAAGACCTTAGATTGAAACTCCTTTTTCGCACAAAGTCATCTTCTGGACAAGGGGAATGGGGAGGGGTTAGGGGGGCTGCAAACAGGAGTGACATGACCAGATTTAGCTGTCCGCCGCCATGCTAGTTCTTCACAAACACTTGTCTTGAATATACGCAATAATGGACAACTGCTCTCTCGACTTCACCGGGTAGCTTACCGGCTGCCGGGGTACTGTGCGATGATATAGGGGTAAGCAGTCTGCAGACTGTGAGCAGTCAAGGCGGCCAGCACACTTCACCTCTTATTAAGCGATATTATATGCTCCAAGCTTCAGATCTCATAACAGTCTTCGTAAACTATAGTGCGAAATATTTTTTTCATAAATTTTAATTTATTGGGAAATAAATTTTTGAACAATAGCCCAATATTGTGTGTTTGCTATTTTTGTGATCGTTTATCATCTCAAGTTCATTTATGAGCTCGGTTGACGAAACTTCGTAGAATTTTTCATCTCGTGTTTTTGTTACCATGTGCTGTGAATTTCACAGACTTGACAGAAATTTGTAGTACATTCGTTATTTTAAATTACATAGAGTACGTTTCTATAAAGTGTTGCACAGTTATGGTTTGCTGGATTAAGTATTTCTTCACGCCATCGAAGTCTCCTTGTGATTCGATGGAAATTTGTGTTAGCATTATTCCGAAAATAGTGAAACTTGAGGTAAACATTTGGGGAAGATTTAAAAAAAAATATCATTTTGTTGTCTGGTGAAAGACGAATAGTGTATTAAAGTTTTTGCCATAATTTCAACTCAGTTGCCTTTACGACACCGGCAACGCTACAAATATATAATCACACTCTCCACACACACACAGCTTATAAGACGACATAAGTGCTAGGCTGAACTCATTCATACATCAGACTTCATATCAAAGGGATGTGTTTTAAAAAGAACTTAAGGTATGTGTATAAATGAGAGGGAGATGTACGCTATTGTGTCGGTTTAAAATTTAAATTGTATAATTCAAAATGCCAGTTTGGAAATCCTTTATTCGTCTGTGTTAACTGGAATTGCTAGATCGTTCTGTATTGTGAAAAGTCGTCTGTGTGTTTCGCTTTTTAAATTGCACGTCGTTAATACTAAACTTGGTAGGGATACATTTTTTTCTGAATATAATTCAGAATGTGTATGCGTAGTGTGTAAATAGTTTAGTCAGTGGTATTCAGAGTTTTTGCAGTATTTTCAACTCGCCTGCAAGCTCCGCGTATATAAGTTGATGCACATCATACACTGACGCCATTAATTCACCAGCCTCCGAGGCGGACGGATGTGTTTTGGGAGAGGTGCGATTTCATTATGCATTTAGTCTCTTTCATGTACTTGTATCCATTTAATTTATTTGGAAATATTCATTTCGTATTTTCATTAAAATTTCCGAGTTTCTTTTTCACCTAAGTCTACAATCAATCGTATCTTACAAGTTGACATAAGTCCTATATACAAGTCAGTGCTTCACTGAACTCGCAGCCGGAGAGACGTGTTTTGGTAAAGGTGCGATTTCATTATGTGTATTAATAAATTAATTTATTTTAATGTATGGATTACGTTTATAAAGTTACTCATCAGTCTCACAGGCAGATGGATGTGTATCACGTAAGGTAGTGTGAGAGGCATCAAGTAGTGTCATATATCTTGTAATTGTGTTCATTAGCTGTTTAATTTATAGGGAGATTCTTCTGCTTCGTTAATTCGATACTGCACACACACATAATTGTGATAGTCATGTAGTTGTGTTTGTTCGTTATACTTCTCTCGTGTAAATTATATTTCTAGCATACAGGTCGGGATAGTAAAATCACGTCGTAGATGTATTCATCATCTCTATACATATATATCCTTTTTAAGACATCTGGAGAGTAATGTAATTGCATTCGGAAACAGTTGTCGTCTATTTAATCGTTTGTCATTATAACATGTAAATCCCATTTTTCAAATTCGCCTATCTACCAACACCATCTATGAGACACAAAATTCACACTTATGACACTCTTGCACAAAACTTATCACATATATACCCCATCTTCAACACGCTGCACCTCATCGAGTGCGAGAGCTCCAAGGATGAGGACTTACCAGAGCTCCTCCCCAAAGAAAAGAAATAACCTAATAAATTTGGCCCTTAGTACACTCTTGCAGCAAACACACAAAAATCCAAAAAAATGTGATCGGATTAAGAAATTTCTAATTGGATTAAGAATTTTTGATCGGATCAAATCGAATTACAATTTAACCCTTTAAATTTTACCCGCTCGATCAATTTGATATCAAAGGGTTAATCCAATTAATAAAATCAGCATCCCTTTATTTTTTAAATGGTGGCCATATTAATATTTTAGGTTTATTTGGCGTGACTAACAATTCATTTAACCAATTTCAACGAAATTTTGTTTGCTAACAGTATATATTACAAGCATTAAACCTTCCAGAAACAAAACTTCTGCCCGCCATTTTGTAACATAGTGCCACACAAATAAATAAAGTTTTTGGACATTTCTTGGGATACAATTTTCATATTCCTACCAAATATGGCAAACAAGTGGTACCTCAGTAGGTAATGTTAACTGATATATTTGAGATATGTCACACTTATTAGGGGAAGGTTGCCTAAGGCATACCATTTTTTTACATTATTGCATTAATTTGGGCCAATCTTCAATGTACTGCTCCAATATTGATTTACTATGGAGCAGCATACATGTATGCATACATATATACATTAACATATTTAGTTAGCTGAAATAGCAACCCAGAAAAAATTTCTTAGTGTGAGACTGCAATCGGTACGAAATAGGAAACCAGTATCCAAAATCGTACCGCCAGTATCGTAAATCGTGTACCGCTACTAACACAAATAGTCTAATACTAAATGTTGTCCATGGAAACAGCTATAATGATGTTTTAAGTGCATACAAGTACATATTTCACCCTAAATTAAACAAATAACCAAATAATTTACATGCAACACAAATGAAACGTTTCAGGCCTGATTTAACCCCTGCGCAGGTTTCATTTACCCAGGTGTGACATTGTAAATATTGTACCATATTTTCTATGACATTTTCCACACATGCCGAACAAAACCAATAGTCTTGCACAAGTTCTATGGTTACATTGGATGCGAACGAAGTAGAAGGTGCATTGTTGTCTGGAGTTGCTTTTAAACGCTTGTTTACACATGCAGAACGTCCCTTCCCCTTTGTAGATTTATTATCTACTTTGCTGGCCATTTTCCGTCTTCTATTTTTTGCAGCCATCAAATCACGTTTGTACGGACTGCTGTCAGCAGTACAACAGCACATTGAGCTCCCCGCCTTGCTGGTGTGAACACATGTTTGGGGCATGTTGGAATCAGAGATATAGCTTCAATATACACATTCAATTTCTAGATAATCTCCTGCTGAGTAGGCCTATCATTAGGGCTAATTATTTCACTACCTGTTGGATCGCTGATGTATTCTGTAGGTTTACAAGAAGGCTTATCCATCTCATTTTCATCGAAGTGGCATTCGTTTTTTTCCAGATTTGCAACTGCTAAAAACTCGGAATCGTTAAACATGTAACACATTACGATCTACCGACCAGATCCCACAAACACGAAATCTGTTAATGGAGTTCTGAATAGTTGCTGCCCTTGCATAGGCCTCTGCTACAAGTTGGGTAACCTGAGACTGTGTAACACACAAACAGGGATTTGTTCGAAGCCATTTTTCAAATGCTTGGGTGTAATAAGTTTTTAATGGCTTGAATAAGGACCTGTCCAGAGGTTGTGGCCAATGAGTTGTGTGGGCAGGCAACTGCAATATTAGGACTCCATTGGCTCTTGCAAGTTCCAAAGCTTCTACAGTCTTCGAATTTGTCGAATGACCATCTAAAATTATGAGAACCTTGTTGTCGATGTTTAGTTTGATGACAGCAATAAAATGTGTTAACCATTTTACAAAAAAAAAATACTGTTAATGTACCCTGTTTCCGATATGTCAACATTACCTCCAGGAGGGACACCAACCTACAGCTCATGCGCCATTCTCATGCGTTTAAAGATTATCATAGGTGGAACATACATCCCCGACGCACTAGTACAACACACTATTGTTGTATTGATACCTCTTTTCCCCACTTACAATAGCTCCCATCTGACACTTTCCTTTCATAGCCAACACTTTATGGCATCTTTTTTGTACAGTGCTGAAACCCGTCTCATCCACATTTAACACATGAGTAGCGTCGAATTTGTTTTCATCTATAACTCTTTCCAGGATATCAAAAAATCCTAAAACATTCTTCTTGTTGAACCTCTTTGCACGTGCCAGGGAAGTGTACTCAGGCTCATATAGCACTAATTCCTCATGACGGGCTTAAAAGGCAATAAACCATTTCTTCCCTGCCATTTCTGTCAATCTGTTGAAGCTGTGTGGTATGTTATTGCGCTCTGAAATTTGGAATGCTAACTTCCTGACATCAGTGATTGTTACCCAAACAGAATCTCTTCTAATCTTAAAATATGATAAACGAATTGTTGCTCTACTTCGGGTGGAAGGGTGGTGGTACGGCCTATGGCTTTTACGGATTCGTTAGCTACAACATTCTTCCTGTCTAAGTGCCTTTCAATGTTGGCTTTAGAATGTTGTATTGTCGACAGCATCCATTAAAACCCGTTTCCTCGTTTCTATACGACGCAACAGCCATTATCATCTCCATTTCAGTCCAAGCTCCATATTTCCTTTTCGTCATTTTGTAACACACAACGGGCATGCGTTTGAGTTATCTTTTATTTACGATGACTATTAAATACTTTTGCACATGGTAAATATGGAACTTGGCAAATGTAAGGCGTGTTCAACTGAAATCCATTGTCCTCGGATGTTAATGAACGGCTATTAAGAAAAATGTTCCGCAAACAATGCACAAATTTCATGCGGAACCTATGCTGAAGTTTGTAATAAAATAAGATCACTGGATAAAACTATGCAAAAGGTTATTTGGATTGTTTAAAGTGGTTACACATACAGGCAGCAATAAAGAGGTTTCATTGCAACTTGCCTTGTAGTATCCTAAATCGTACCGGTACGATTTGCGAAACTGCGACGTGGTACGACTTAAGCAACTCGTCATCAAACAAAATAAACATATGAAACATAACCTCAAATTGTAAGTTGTCAGATATAAATTAGTTCAAAATGTGAAGAAGAGTTGTCTTTGCAATAATAAATATATTTAAACAATAATTACTTACTTTTCAATTTCGTACAGTTTTACAACTGAGGTTCAGAAACTATATCCAGAAGTGCAAATAATCATGAACTCCAATAACATCGCCAAACATGGTTCCACACTTTCGTTATTATTTGAACCGGCCGGGAACTACAATAGGTTCATCTTGTAGCTACAAGAGCGCAGTGGTATTCACATTTCCTGAAATACGGAGGTGGTACGATTTAGGAGGCGGTACGCATTCGGCTAATTTCCCCTACATAATTGGTGTTCATATAGCTTCCTTAGTTTTGTATGTTATATCGCTGAAACCGTGTAATTAATTCCAATGAAACTTTGTGTGATGGCTGTAAATATTACAACAATCAAATGTGAAACAATTAAAATCTCTTTTGCCCATCATTTTGTAAAAAAGTATTACTTGAAAAAATTGAAATTATGTGATCTTCAAAAATTAGCCGCGTTCTACCAAAATTGGCAAAAAAAATAGCACCATGGCAGGCTACGTAAACTGTTAAATTTTGAGTGGTTTATACATATTAACATAACATTAACTTTGCATCTACGAAACTGCAAAACTAATTTCAATTTAACTTCGTATACTGACTATCAGTTCTAACCATCACAATTGCCTATTCAAAGACTCATTTCTCCGCCAGATTGTAAGATAGCCCCACATGAAATAATAAAATTTTTATCCCTTATCTCGGGAGACAATACACCGATTTCTTTCTAATTTGGCGAAGTTTTACTGTAGTACGCTGTATTAATTTATATGTTTTAAGTATGTAAGTCTCATATTTACTGAATGGTGCATGCACGAACATTTTAAGTTGGTGTACAATATCCACGAAAATATGCAACAGATTTAAAATTAACTTTGTATACTTTTCAATAACAATAATCGAATGTGCAACTATATAAACCTTTTGTCCTCAATGAAGGTTTTATGACATATCTCGGGGGCCATTCAACCGACATGCATACAGAGATCCACCTTTACTGGATTTTTTTTTTGCAATGTAGTGACAGATGAGTAAACTGAATATTTGGTCATATTTGTAGTACGACGCGACTAATTTTCACAAAATTTCGCATACCTACAGAAGGCCAAGTATAGTTACATGATTCAGATGGTGTAAGACACTGATTTTTAAAATGGCGGACAAATATTTTCATATGTTTGACATATCTATTTAACAATTTAACAAAAGCTGACATTATATATATTACAACATAGTGTATAGCGCCTCTTTTTCAGGAATTATGTAAGACAGCCCCATTAAAAAAATGCTATATCTCGCAGACCAATCAACCGATTTCCATCAAAATTTTTCACAGAAGTAGCGTTATGGTAGGCTATATAAACTTATGTTTTTTAGTGACTATCAAATATTTTCAAAAAGTTTGGCTGCGTAAATATTCCAGTTTAGTGAACCCTATCAATCAAAATATTATATATTACATAAATTAATGCTCCGAATCCTATCACCGTGATGCAGTTAATAGTAAGCTATATTAATTTTACGAGTTTTTCTGAATTCGAATCGCAGGTAAGTCACTCGTGTATTTTGTCTTTGCCAAGTTTCACATGTTTCTGATTTCATCTCTACAATAATGCTGTCAATGAAACGTCAACGCCTACCTACCATCTAAGCTTTCAAGAACTTCACTAAAATTTATTTTTTTGCACCCATGTATGCTCATTAGTTATCTGTAACTTCTTGTTATGTTTTGCAAACGACTGCATTTGCAACTATAGCCATTATTAGTGACTACCGGGTTGTTCATGAGATTTTGTATCGTATCATCATTTTAGTTTCCCCTTTTTATTTTATTATCCTGCTTTCCGAAGGAAGGAAAGAAAGGGTTATGAGATCACTTTCCTGCCTGAGTGTGTATGTGCGTGTATGTATGTGTGTATATATATATATATATATATATCACCAAACTCGGTACACATAAAATACTTAGTAAGGAAACCTGACTTTAATAGTTTTCGGCCAAGTCGGTACACTTTAAGACTGGCAGCCATTTTTTAAATTTTGGGTGATAGTTCATATCTCGAGGAACAATTAAATCGATTTAAACCAAATTTTGTACGATGGCAGTCGATTGTGTTAGCATCAAATTTTGAGATTAATATGGTTGTTGGTCCGCTATTTTGGAAAATAGCATCAATTAAAAAAAAATAACATTTTTCATTAATAACTCTTAAACTATTCACCAGTTCTCACCTAATTTGCCATGTAAGTATAGGCTGTTCACGGTAAAGGGAGCACTTTTTAAGGCCCTTCCAAAAGGCATTGTACCCTATTAAATGTATTTTATTGCAGCATCAAACTTTAACTTTTGAAGTGATGAAATCTATTCACTGTGTTTATTAGTCATATTGCAATGTTTATATTAAAAAGTGGAGTCAAGGTAGAAATTAATTGAAAGGAAAAAATGAGCGGAGCCTTAGAAAGTGCTCACTTTACCGTGAACAGACTATAATACTCTGGTAGGCCGTGCAAACTTAAGTGATTGCGCTTGATTAGTTACTGATTATTTTCAAATTGGCGGCCGTACAAATATTTTAAAACTGATTGCGGTCAAAATTGCATTCTGAAAGTATACATTACAAGTATCATATATACAAACAATTAACCACTTTAATCTGCCATTTTGTAAGATAGCGCCATACGAATAAATAATGTATTTATGCCATAACTGGGTAAATAATTAACCGAATCCTACCAAAATCGGCAAAGAAGTACTATTGATAAATATGATGTTGAGTGGCATGTTTTTAGTGTGTAAGACACTTATTTTCTAAATGGCGGCCATTTAGCTATTTTAGCTTAGAATGGTATATTGTCGAAAGCATGTAATTAATTTCAACAGAATTTTGTATGCTGGCAGTAGATATTACAACTATAATCTGTATCTACATAGAGTATTTTTTTCTGCCACTTTGCAAGATAGCGGGATGAAAATTTGGTAAACAAGTGAAACTGTGGCAGATGATGTCGAATGGTATGTTTTATGAGTGCCAGAAACTTATTTTCAAAATGGTGGCTATGTAGCCATTTTAGCTTAGGATACTATATCTTCGAAAGCATGTAATCTAGGTCAACAAAACTTTGTAAGTTGGCATCAGATATTACAACCACCAACTTTATATACGTTTATTCGTCCGCTATTTTGTAAGATAGCGCCCTGCGAGGGAATGAAGTTGTTTTGTCATATCTCAGGAAACCATTGGTAGATTCCTTCCAAATTTGGCAAACAAATAGTACTGCAGCAGGTAGTGTAAACTGGTATGTTTTATGCACGTCAGTCCCTTATTTTCAAAATTGTGCCTATACAATTATTTTACCTCAGTATATTTTATTGACTAATCAATTTCCAACTTAACTTTGTATGCTGGTAGTACCTATTAAACCATCAAATTTGTCTATGCAGACACACGTTTCTCTACCATTTTGAAAGGTAGCCCTACCAATAAAAAATAGTGATTTTATCTCGTATCTCGGGAAACGATCAACCCATTATTAGAACATTTGGAGAAGAAGTTGTACTGTGGTAGGATATGTTAACTAACTTCAGTTAAGTATGCACACTTATTTCCGAATTGTTTGCTCTAATATAATTGGAAATTTGTGATATATATGATCTATTAAAGCTAACTTTGTTTGTTAGCAGTAGACGATCATCGAATATACTACTACATTACTTTTTTGTCCTCCATTTATATAAACCGCCATATAAAAATTATGGTGATTTTATGCCAAATCTCAAGGACCAATTAATCGATTCCGACCAAATGTTACACTGGAACATTTCATCTGATTTGTAGCAAATTGTGCACACCATAAATGCTACAGATGCTCGTGTAAACTTTCATTATTTAAATGGGTAAGTCAACTATGTTCAAAATGGCGGTGTCCTAAATAATTTAGGGAAGTTTGCACATGTGCTAAACAATTTAGCTAAATTCAACCAACATTTGTATGCAGACAGCATACATTAGAAGCATCGTATATAGAGCCTCTTTTTTTTTTGGCAATTTTGTGTGATAGCATAAAATAAGAGAGTGAAGTTTTTTATGTCATATCTCTTGAATCAAAAAACCGATTTCCACCAAATTCTTCACACAAGTAGCGGCACGGTAGATCATGTAAACTGACATGTTTTAAGTGGTTCAGTCACGTATTTTCGAATTTATTTCCCTGTAAATATTTAAGGTTAGTAAACCCTATCATTAGAAACATTAGACTGATTTAACCCGAAGTTGATTCTCAGAATCCGACGTATATAATTCAGTCCATTGCACGCCACCTTATAGTAAGAGGTTTTCTGGGTTCAGGTCCCGGGTAAGGCACGTGTGTATTTGTGATCGTCTCACTACTTTTGCATAAGTTGCTGGTTTAATTTCTAAAATGTATGGTTTTCAAAGAGAAGTCGAGTCCTTCCTACCAACTCAGCTTTTGAGAAATTATTTTAAATTTATGTGCACCTATGTCGAGGAAAGTAGGCTCATTAGGCGTATCAGTAACTTTCTCTTATTCATGAATTAACGCTCATATAGAAAAAATTATTAGGAAAAATTCTAAGTTGTCTGTACATCAGTATTCAATATTCGGCGAAACAGGCTTCATGGCAGCATTGTCAACCCGTACAATTTTTCACATGAATACACGAATAATAATTAATTAATATAGGTGTATTTTTCTCATCATCGGTATTTACCAATTGATTTTATGAGGTAACAAACACTTTTCCAGCTAAATGAATTTCGGTCACAGAGGTGGTCTTTTACATCACCGGCGAGACACTTACGCTTGTCATTCAAGCTTACGGAAAGGAAAAGCATTTAGAAACCTTAACACTGAACGAAATAATGCCACAAGATTAACTACCTAGATATACAATTTGAGTTTCCAGCTGCATGCCAAAACTTAAAACTGGAGCGCGTAGCTCTAACTCAGCACAACCAGTGAGAATAACTCGCTCGGGTCTTGGCTCGTGGCCACCTTTCTTGGTATTGTAAGCTGACGATTAAACTGTGTATAGTCTATTCGCGTTTTCTTCGCACTTTTTGAATCAAAACTTTGAACAAATCCCGCATGTATTATGTGCGCTGCAGTTTCCTAAATATGTTATATATTACATGCTTTTTATATTTGTGTTAACATAAAAGTGCCTTATTTTTGGTTAAAAATTTAACCTTAGCTTATTTATTATCTATCAATTATAATATTTCATTTATAAATAATATCACTTGTCCACTAGTATAATTTGTTCAATATATATATATATATATATATATATATATATATATATATATATATATATATATATGTGTGTGTGTGTACTATTGTGTATTAAAAATATATCAGAGGGATGCAATAAAACAAACAAACGAATAAAGACAACAAGATTACAAATGTGTTGGTAATCTGTCGTAAGGAAGAGTTCTTATGCTAAATATTATTACACTGTTTGCGCACTAATGCGGTGTGTTGTGCGCCATTTGTAGGTACTCGCTTATTTTTTAACAGTGTATTTTTAACCTTGTATTCTCTTTCAGGGAATAGTTTATGTTTTCGTGGCGAAGTTTCTTGTTTTCATTTCCAGCGCCAAACTTTATTGCTATTTCCACGTAAAAGCCAGGTTTGATAGTGTTTTAGTCACCGTTTCTGTAATTTCGTTTATTCGACAACATTTCGTTACGTTTTCATTTTGAAATTTATCGGGGACCAGTTAGTCTAATCAGGTTGATCTGTTGTGTCAACCGATTGAAATAACTTTAGTTAAAGAATTGTAAATTTCGTAATGAAATATCCTGGCTATTTGGTTTGTGAATTTCATATTTAAATTTTTTCTGTCAATTTAATGTTATAACGTATTCATGATAGTAATGTAAAATACCGCATAACAAAAATTATAATATTACTGGTTTTGTGTCAAGCGACATGATACCTGCGATAGTCACTGATATTTTCAGAACATACCCTACAGCTTCCTTCTTGCTTTATACTTGTTATGGCGTGACACAAAATAAAATAAGCTCCGGCTACTATCCAGTGCTAATGGCGTGATCTACTGATTTCTACCGCTATGGGTGAGTGTTCCTTGACCTTTTTGACCATTGCCTCAATAATGTATTATTTCGTTGTTGGCTCTTTATTTTATGCGTAAATTTTTGTAATTACGACGGTTGACCTGTTCGGTCGGAAAATGCTGCGTTGATGCCATTTCTCTACCTTGCTGCCGATTCGTGGCAGAGTTTCTTTGAAGCGACCTTGCGTCATCTTGATGCAGATTTTATGATGAAGTAACACCCATCCTGGCGTTGGCAAGGGAAATGTCCCGAAATGGATCACGTCTCATAAAAGTCCAGAAATCTTATTTTTTTATCATTTTCGACATGTGCATGAATCCTTCAAATATACACCAACCAAGTAGCCATATTTGTTAAAATCACTTTGAACTTAATCAATCGTTTAAAAAAGAAGAACGTGACCTCAAATTCTGTATGGCTCAACATATTTTGAAATTTTGAAAATTATTATTTTTTATTGCGGGATATCAACAAAATTAACGATAATTTCTTTCGTAAAAATACTTATTTTGTTACAAAAGTTGTTGTTCAAATACCAAGTATATTACATATAAAGCCTTTATTACTGTTACATATTTCAAATATTTTATTGTTGTTATGTTTAACTTTCTTTAAAACTAATTTTGGTCATACTAATGTAAGTTCTTTCTTTATCAACCACCTTGCTCGTTTTACTCTAAATCACATTTTGCTTTATTGCTGTATATAATAATAATAATAATAATTATTATTATTATTTATGTGTAAGGGTGTTGGGGTAGGAATTTTGGCTCGGCCTCTTTTTTTCTCTATTTCATATTGGGGTCACGCCTACACAACCAGACCATTCGAAGTTTCCCCTCCCTCCCTCTCGTGGATTGTCCTAGGCTTGGCGGAGCACTGGATGGACCCTGGCATCCCACTGCTGTTTGGAGTTTCTGCACCAGGATCGTTTACGAGAGGCGCGGCGCAGAACAACTCGTAGCATGCTCGTGATTGTTTACCAACAAGTTTCTACACTGCCACTGTTGGCCCTCTGGTGTAATTTTCTAAGCTCCGCTTGTATGCGGCGGAGGAATATCCTGTATGCAGAACTTTTGCAGGGCTTCACGAAAGTTAGAAGTAACCGCGAATGGAATGTACAGAGATAGCATCGAAAACTCAATCAACTCTAATTAGATTATGAAGAGTCGGAATTGTTCCACATCAGAATTTCAGTATCTTTAAGGACAAATTTTAAGTTTATAAAACTAATTTTCGCAGCTTGAAAAATTTTTTAAATTTCTATTTGATGTAACGTTTACGGTTCATATGCTATACGATCTCAACTACCTCAATATTTCTTTAGTACAAGAAAACATTTTTTTTCTACCAAACTTTTCATTTTTAAATAATTGCCTTTTAATGCAGATTCCAAATCCGGTATTTAACTTATACGCCAACGGTAAAATGCACAACTATGAAATAATACTCTTGATAAAATAGTCTACGTCTTAACAGTTGGTAGTACTGAAGTTTTCATTCGATTTTTTGCGCGGTCACGCACATCTCGGTAAATAAATTTTCTGCGAATACGGCTTTTCTGCCAGAAAACATAGAAATAAATTAAGCTAAACCCGTATGGGTTTCATTTTAACATACTTTTCCCCAAGGCGTAGGAGCAAAGTACAGCCGCATATACGTAGTTTAAACTGTGGGATTTCGTTGCGTGTAATAAAGGCACACCGTTACAGATTAAGTTGTATAGTTGAGTGCACCTGGTTCGTAGGAGCGATGAGGTGCTAGGTGTGCGTGTTATCGTCACCCGTATCGCTCCTGCATTTCTGTACCTTAAATGCGTAAAAAAAAAAAACAATCATGCCCATATTTATTTTATAGTATATAATTCCTCACCATACAATATAGTATACGGTACATCAAACTCCAGTTAACAAAATAGAGCTTATTATCCAAAGTAGAACTGCAAATATACACGCTAAAAATATTTTTGGTGAACTATCTAAACTGAATAGGAATCTTATGGAAATAATACCACACATCTCGTTACAAATATGGAATGTTTAGCATCGCTGCTATACATAGATGGGAAGTATCCTACGCAGTTGACTTGTTTCCTGAGCAGATGTACGGGAAATAAATTTACCATTCGCACCTTCTCGCTCTACGCACATATAGTATGTTTGCGAATTATTTCTTAAGAGTTTAGATCAATTCTATACAGGTATATGAGCATAATATTACTGTTACAGACACAGAGTGAAACGACAGTCGATCAAGGTAGGAACTGTTGTTTGTGATGGTTTCCCCTTACTTTCGCTTACACCTCTCAATGAGCGTTGCTCCACACTCTACGGAAATCACTAAGCCGAATTTCCCACCTGCCACAAACGAGCCATTATCTGCAGAAAACCCGCATGAAGGTATAATTGGACAATTTCCAAACAATGCCGATTTGGCGCTCAGTCGTCGATGGAGAAACAATACATGTCGACGTCTCTTTCAGTTTGAAATTTACGGACACAGTCGTTAAAAGAGCCATCAGCCCACTGTCACTATTACAACAATTCAGTGAAGACGACAAGTTTATTGCTCCATAGACCGGACGCTACGCCTGACGAAGACTTTTTGTTCTTACAGTAGCCACAGAATGTAGCGATTTATTTATACAGATACATTCAGGAATTTAAACTGAAGTTTGGAGGGATCTGAAATGTTTCAACTGACAGAACTGGTTTGAATTTCGATTTTACACCTGGTTTTGTTAATTTGCTGTTTGTTGGAGTACCATACTTGCTGTGTGACATTATTTGTTTTATAATGTTAAGTCTTTTACAGCTAGTAGATGTCAGTATTATTAACTACATAGCCCTACCTACTGAATTTTAATTACCATTAATGCAAATGAAGACTTTCAACTTACGCTAAAAAAAAAAAAAAAAAAAAAAAAAACACTGCAAGATAATTTCCAGATATATGTGTACAAAGTTTTGCGTTTACATAATTCTTTATATTCACATTTGAACTGCTCCTTTAATATAAGTAATTCACAAATAAACGCGTTTATACGTTTCCAATTATTATTTTTAAATTATCATCGAGATGATTAAAAAGGTGCCTTTCCTAGACCTATAGTTTAGTTGTAACTCAATTTCGTTACGTTTTTTATTGATTTTTTTTTTTTGCATCTGTGAGAAAGCTCAAATGCAAGGACAGTTAAATGTGTTCGATCTGTCTTCTACATACCGAGCCATGAAAAACACTACCTTATTTTCTGATGTCGTCTATAATTCGAGTGATCGGCCAATATTCTTTTCGTTTAATTTTATGCTTGTTCGAGTGGGGTTAAACGCAACAATTGTTCATTGGGGAACATGGTTAAACTGGCTTTTTTCCGGCGCGTTTTCTCGGGGTCCTCACGTTTCCTCTATACAAGTTTATTCCATTTCAGCTCCGCTTCCTATCCGGTTTATTTCGCAACCTCGTATAATAGCTTCGCGATCGATTTCTGAGTAGTCAGGTTACTTGCTTGTTCTGTTCTGTTTTAAGTAAGTTAAACTAACTTTAAACAGCCATCGCTCTCAGTCGTATTACTCGTCGCTAGGTAGCGATACTCCGACGACCCTACATTCGATCAAGAATATCGATAGCGTAATAGACTTGAGCGTTTCTGTAATTCCCGGAAATTCCATCACCAGAGCGCTTTCTAATTAATTGTGAGGGTGGTCTAAGTCGATGGCAAGTGAGGGGCCAAGTTGAAGCAGCCAAGACATGTAATTACTGTAATTGATAATATTCGTATCACGAAAGCCAAACCACGCTTCGGAAAGACGAGCGCCCTTTCTGACACAGTCTGGATATGCTGCATGTTCTGCCACGAGAGTTTCAAGGGATTCAGGCATCGATTCTCTGGAAATCTTCACTGAGAAGTTTCGAGGACAACGCTCCAGAGTTACTGCAGCTAAGAAAATATTACAAAAAGCTCTTGATTTCTTTGGTCCTGAGGTGTCTGTGATTGTTTCAAGACCACGAGGATTCTTTCACTTTGTCCCGTACAGAACTATTCGAGGAAGGTACTTGACGTAATTCCGAAACAGAGATGAGCGAAAATAATCAAAAAGTAAAATACAAATCTAATTTTAAAAGTATGTATTAAAGACAATAGGGATTTTCCTCTCACGGGTAAAAGATGTGGACGCAATTTTTAAGAATCCACGCAACTTAAATAATCACCCTCTTCCATCGCGCGTACAGTCCCCTCTGGATCGTATACATGTCTTCTCGAACGTAAAGCATTCATTCAACCGCACAAACAAAACCGTGCGTTTTTTTTTTTTTGGCGTAATGGTGCACAGCGAATAAGTGGGAGAAGTGGGCAGCGCTTGACAGCGACGGAGTTCAATGGTTTAAAGAGAGCGGGAGGACTCCGAGCAAACCCACAGACCAGCGGCAACATTCGCTGCGTTTCCCACACGCGGAAATCCATGACGACCCTGCGCCCTGAACCGATCACTGTTCGCAGTGGAGGGATGCGCGAGCACTGCAACACCGCGCCAGTTGAAGGCTATCCACGGAAAAGTGAGCACTTTCGGAATTAAACTTAGAAAAAAGGTCGCTGCACATATCTACATGTATTTTAACGGTCGCAATGAGTCACATGCTCGCACTAAAGTTGGTGATGATAGAGGGGAAATAGTTCCATGCCTCAACGTCGAATTAAAATTGTCAGGAATACACATCTGGATAACTTAAACTATTTCTGTAACTTTCTTTATTCCTTAATACATCTGAGTGTAAGAATTAGCAGACCTGTAGAATATATACTTTGCTAATAACTTCATATTTTCACTTGACCGGCACATGAATAAAGTGATGAGGCCCTTGGCATTATCAATTTTTCATAAGGCTGAAAAGTACGCAACGTGCATACAAGCAGCTCTTAAGCAGGGCTTTGGAAAGTGCTCAGTTTACCGTGAACTGCTTATAGATTCATGTAATCTCAAGACGGACACAAATTCTCAGGCATTTGCTTGCAAGAAACCGTTATTTGGTTCGTGTCGCCGCTAAAGCAAATAAAACATTTAGGCTATGACGATAATGCAGTATTTGAGACATCATTATGTCTGAACATCAGTAAGTCAACTGTTACGATGTTTCTTGGGTAAGCGTGAGTATAGAAGAGTTTATTGTCACTTCATTTTATTATTTATAGACTAGGGGTTTAGCCCGTGACCGTGTTTTCAGTATGGTCACGTGCCTAGAATATTTACAATGTTAAAAAAAAACTATTATATAAAGACTTTTAAAAAAATATTTCTCTATGCATTGGGCCATTGTGACCCCACCTGGAATCGCTCTAGCCACTCGACCACTGTGGCCCCACTTAATTAACTCAACATTGAAGTGAGACATTTAACGTAAACAAAAATGATATTCCATTACCTTCATATCTTTATGCAATAATCTCTATGCATTAATACAGAACTTTCATAAGAAAATGTAATTAAAAAATGAGTTTTTAGGGTCAAAAATTATGATTGCGTAATCTGATCTTGCTGAAATTCGAATTTTACCTGTATTTGACCCTGAAGATTCGCTCTGAAAAATTTGAAGAACTTTTGTTGAGTTTAAAATGACTTAGAAGTATTAAAGAGGGACAGACAGACAGACATCGTCATATTATATAATAGGATGTGTGCATGCTTTAACAGTTTTACTGTATTTTGTATATTTCAACCGGTTTAATGGTAGTTCTGTGAAAGTAAATGGAATAATACACTAGCAGTAAAGAAAAGCAATTAAATTAAGTGATTTCACGTGGACAATATTTAATACAAAATATTGGTACGCACTCTACACAATCCTTTGGTACTATCGAAACACTGCTTGTATTACCTATTAAAGAGCTCATTTATACAGGGAACAGAAAGCTTATTACTTTCTTTATTACCGATCATGGTAAAGTATTGCTTCTTTGTTTGAAATAAAACCAGTAGGCCTGCAATATTTTTACTGTCACAAATATTTATTTGCACGTACACGATGAAGCCTATCATTTTCAACTTCTATCCCTATATAATTTGTTTTATTTCATGTGTTAAATCTAGTCTTTTGGACCACGCCACTCTCCGGATTTATGCAAATGCTTAAGCACTAGTACATGTACCTTTATACGCAAAATGTCAATAAATGTAGGCTGTTTTGTTCTTGTTTGCTAGCCGTCCCCACACACCGCCGATTTTTCCGACGAGTCTCTAAAGCCGTTGACTAGGAACTTCCATTAGCGCCCTGTAATGGAGATAACAGGTTGGCGTCGAACTGTCAGCTTTGCTATGAAGGGAATTACTAGTTGCCGCCTAATCCAGCCCATCTACTCCATTTAGTTCGCCTTGTAGGTTCTCCTGGTTTTATTTTACTCACTCGATATTTACCAGTTAAGCTACTTTCACAGGGTCGATTTTCACTGATTTTGTTCCCAACATCGTCCATGTAATTAGAATCGTGGCAATACTCCCACGTAAAAAAATAACTGCACGTAAATATTTATTGACATGCAGTAAAACAGCGACAAAAACACACGATATTCTATGGCAAATGGGACACCTTTCACAGCTACACGTGTTTTACTGAACACACAAAGAAGCTGGCACTTTAATTTTTCATGGTTGGGATCGCTATTGCCTAGTATTTTGACAAGACTTCGGGACCCAGTCCCGGGTAAGTCATAGCTGTGCCTTGTTTAAATGCAAGTTTAGATTAGTTAAATATGTTAGTTGCTTTCCTAGTATAAAACCGGCATAAAGGCGGAGCTGTTGGTAAGAAATCGTAACTGAAAAATCTAAGTTATCGCCAATTCTTATAGGCACAAATACAGCCAAATCGAGTCGGTCAGATTACAGGTCTTCGATTAGTAAGAATTCTTGCATGTTTCGGGAAAAAAAAAATTACAATCGTATGACATAGCAAATCCGGGAAAACAATACAAATAAAAGTATTTTTGAGAATATAAAAAGGTTCAATGTGAAAATTGCTTGAATATTTTCTGCCAAGGAAATTATCGGTAGTTAATAACAAATGATTTACTTGATTCAATTTTGCGTTTCTTTCATTTTCACCAAAGTAGTTTTCAATAGTTACTCTTTATAGTCGCCGAAGTAGTTTTCAATAGTTACTTTTTATAGTCGCCGATTCATATCGAGATGCTGATCGAGCGACAACTCGCATACTATACTTAACACGCACACATGAGTATACACGCATTACAATTATAACACAAAATATAATATATATTATATATATATACTAAGGGTGTCCAGACCTACCGTAGCAGCCATTTTTCTCGAAAACTGTGTATATTAGCATTTTTGGGTAAAATGCTTTGTAGGCAAACCCTTAAGGACGAATTGAATTGCGAACACTACAGTATCTAGAATCTGCGGTAAACTAGAGGAAACGAAGGTAGCTTCGGAGTTTCAAATGGGAAGATGATATAAAATTAGCAGTGGCGTTTCTTCCGTAGACACAAGGTAAGCACTGCTTACCCTATACGTACTGAAAATGTTTGACCCTTCATATTTTTGCCTTAACTTTAAATTTAAACACATTTCAATCCGATTTTCCCGTTTCCGATTCGAGAAACAAAGTTTTCATAACTCCCATACTGCGCATGCATAGTGCTGCTATCTAGTATGTATTTCCACAGATTGGAGCTTGCTCTGTCGCGTACCTTCGGCAGGCTGAGCAGTCGTCCTGTTTGCATGCTCCAGTCCGCATATTTCCTTGGAAAGTTAATGAAAGTGTTCGGGAACACAGGAGTTTTCTTATAATTTTTAATATGCTCTATAAATAATATTTAGTTTAATTATTATTACATTCTCTACGTTTCCGTTTTATAACTAATGTCAGATATCATAAAACGGTAAATACATGTGGAGGGTAAGCAAAGTTGGAAGTTGCGTTTGTTAGCAGAAGTTGGAAATTGAACCACAGTCTGGCACTAGCAAATGTTATCTATAACACTCAAATATTGGGACTATTATATTGCTTACTCTGTAAAAATAAAAAAAATAAAAACTCACTTCAAGCAACTGAAAATTAGTATCATTAAATAGAGCTCGCGAAACAGAACATCTTTTATTTGGAAAGTTTTAGCTATCAAAAAAAAAAATGAAAATTTTAATTAAAGTTACAGATTATATTCCAATGCTACTAGATGTTAGTTACGTATAGAATCATGAAAAAAATAGTAAACATGTACCTTTGTTTCCTTTTGTGTTCGTGTTGAAAATAAAAATGATAAAAATATTAATTTACCTACCACTGCTGAGTTTAGAGCTTGCAGGAACACGTTTCAATATTCGGTGATAAACTCGGGAAACGCATGGAGTGAAGTGGACCTGTAATAGTGCCACCTTAACTAAGGCTGTTCAAGAAATATTACAAGTGCTGGGGAATATATATTTTTTCAGTAAAGGTAGCAGTGTATTAAGATCATTATTTTTTTTATTTTCTACGATTGTAACCCGTTCGCAGCTGTAACAATTTATTCCAAACACTTGCGTGTTTAAGTAAATAATTTTATTTGTTCTATAATGGATACGAAAGAAACGAAAATAGTCACGAACTCTAAATAGTTAAGAGTCTGAGAAGAAACAAAGACTGAATTTCTCGTAGACTAATTAAATAAACTCATTTAAAGTGTGCGTCGCAGTCTTGTTGCTATTAATTGCAAGAGTAAATTTAAACAAGTAATTTACGATAAATTACATTTCATATTCAAATCATCTAATACATGTAAAGTTTTTTTTTTCTTTTGATATCACAATATGGACAGGACCTTTTCTGTTAAGAGCGAATGTTCGAATAAAGTTTTAAGTGAGGATCTTTGAAATTATTAAATTTCAGGTCGAAATAATTTAACTTGCACTTAGAATGGAAAGTTTCTATATAGCTTCATTTTCATTTACCGAGGCGATGAAGATAACAACTTAAAACTTTTAGGTGTTTAAATGGAATGTTTCTGTACTTCAGAAAGAGTTATTGGTTTTTTTTTTTTTTTCATTTTGTAAGAAACAATTTCGGTAAAGTTGAACATGAATTGAGAAAACATCTTTACAATTACTTTTAACACAATAAAATATTTTTAACGTAGAATTTTAGTTTATAAAAATTAACGACAATATTTGACGTAAACATTTTTTTTTTCGCTATTTGAGAATTGATTTTCTTTGTGCCTAGGGTAGTGCCTGGTAAAATTCTTCAGTATTACAGCACATCTTCGAATACAGTAAGCTTGCAAGCTTACCACAATATGACACGTAGAGCTGTGGGTTACCCCGAGTGGTCGTTGAAGTCACTGGCATCTAACTTCCCTACAAATTTGATTTTTTTTACGTCTAAAGAATTGCATACATTTCCCTTGTTAATTGCATACATTTCCCTTGTTAATTGCGAATCTGATTGCCAAAAAATGCTGCGATTCTTGATCACACAAATTTGCGGTTGCCAATAACTTATCACGTGAATATTAATTTTATTATAACTCCACTTCAAAGTGTACTAAATGTGGAAGATTTAGTTTTTTATGGAAACATAAAACCTAATTTTTTTTTGTAAGATGGGCATTGTTCAGAGATTTTCCGTGAATAATTAAAAAAGAAGAAAAATGTGTAGATTGAGATCTTGATTAACTCTGGCAATCACTTCCTTTTTCTTTGATTTTGTCAATATAATCCGTGAATTTCTTTTACGGTGATTAATTATTCTAAACGTATTGTTTAAAATACCGGAAGTAATTTTCCTTTTCGGAATGTAGTAGGAATCTGCAGTGCTCGTTTTCTTCCAGGGAAACGAAAGAAAGAGAGAAAAGACTCGAAGACGCACAGCCTGCGCGAGCGTGTGGAATATATTTCTCCCGCGGGTTGGAATATTATGTATCGACTTTTGTATCTGCGAGCGCTGTGTAGGACGCGCAAAGGCACGAGATGTTCGTTCCATTCCGCTTCCTCGCCGTAGCTCGTAGCGGCGCCCGGACGCAACACTTGTTAAGACAGCAGTCGAAGTGATGGAAGAGTGTTGCCGGCGATCGATGGATGGCGGAAGACATTCCGTGGGGCCCCACTCCCCAAGAGGAGGGAATGGGAGAAAGATGGCGGGAGCTCCTGGGCGGGTTGAGGAGTTATATGGGGTGGGTTTTTAGTGGGTAGGATGGGGATGGGGGGACGAGCGAGAGAAATGTGCAGACGTGACCATGAGCGGAATACAAGAAAAGAAACAGGGGCGCAGGGATTGATGGTTGCTTCTTCCAGCCTCTCCTTCGGTCCTGCGGGAGGCTGCGAGGAATAACTGCACAAGGGCCGGCCAGCTCGATACAGCCTGTTCCGAAAAATATATGCCCTTTCTACAACCCTGTGCCAGGCTGCAAAACTTTAAGGTAGAAGTGGACCCGACAGTACACCAAGCAGAATCCATCGAAAAATATCGGCGCTCAAGGCCCCGATGTTAAGAAATGCCCAAACCTTTTCACTCACTCCGCTCTTAAAAGTAGTGTACCCCACACAAACTAACAAAATTGTCAGTAAAGTACGATTTAATTTGCATACGAAAGAAGGACGGATACAATTAATAAAACTGTAAAATATTTTGTTAAAGTATACTTATTCCAATGTTTTAGAAAATAAGTTGATAGCAGTTTATTACTAATCAAAATATAAGCGGAAAGCTTACTTCCATTCTGGATGTTTCGGATAATAATTTTTTTTTTTTTGTTTATTGAGCAAGACTTTCAGAACAATTACTTTTGGCTGTACGCAGTGGAAAACAAAATGTTTACAAACATTTTTAATATTTCATTTTAAGCACATCCTTTTCAGGCACGAAAGTTAGGCCTATCATTTTTAGTTTACTTTCCGAAGTAAAGAAAGACTTATGAGATAACTTTCCTGTCTGTGTGTGTTTGTGTATGTGTGTGCATATAAGTGTGTATTTCCTTGCGTGTGTGTTCCCTACACCCTCCTCCCCGGGCCATCCATATTCCGTTTCAATTTTTTAACCCGACTAACAGAATTTCACTAAGCTCGGTACATATATAGTACTTAGTAAGGGCACAGGACTTTAATAGTTTTAGACCATGCCAGGCACTTACTTTCAAAATGATGGCCATTTTAATATCTAGGGTGATAGGTCATATTTTGGGAACCATTCTGTCAATTTAAACCGAAGTTTGTATGCTCACATAGCATCGAGTAATCATTAAATTTTGAAATTAATGTCTGTCCGCCACTTTATAAGATAGCACCACATTACTAAATAAATCTTAGAAAACAATTGATCGTTTCCTACCAAATTCGGCAAACAGTTTGCACTGCTGCATTTGGTGTAAACTGCTATGTATTTTTTAAGAAGACCAGGCACTTATTTTCAAAATGTTGATTATATAAATAATTTATCTCAGTATCATTTATTAACTAAACAAATTCTAACTTAACTTGGTATGCTGGTAGCATCAATTACAACCACCGTATTTGTCTAGACAGAGTTAGCCCTACACTAAAGTTAAGTTTTTATGTAATATCTCGGGAAGCAATCAACACATTCTTACCGAATTTGGCATAGTAGTTGTATCGTTATTGGCGATATAAATATGTGTATTTAAAGTGCAACAGTCACTTATTTTCAGAATGGCAGCGACACAGTAATTTTGGCTTTGTGTGTTGTATCTACACAACTATGTAATCGGTTGTAGCTTTACTTTGTATAATGGCAGTATACAATTATCGAATGTGCTAATACATAACTTTTTTGACCTCTATTTATGAAGATTGTCTCATGAAAAATATGGCGGTTTTATCTCACAACTCAGGGACCAATCAACTGAATTTCCCCAGATTCTTCACATAAGTAGCGCCATGGTAGGCCATATAAACTTACGTGATTTATGTTGCTCAGTCTCTTATTTTCAAAATGATTGCCTAGTAAATATTTGAGGTTAGTAAACCGTATCGTTGTAAAAATTAAATTTATTAAATACGATGTTAATGCTCGAATCCGACCTCCGTAATGCAATTGATCGCACTTTAGCTTATGGTACGAGGATTTCTGGGTTCGAGTCCCGGGTATGGCACGTGTGTATTTGTAATTCCCTCACTACTGTTGCATATGTTTCTGGTTTCATCTCTAATGATATTTATTTTAACGGAAACAAATCCTTCCTACCAACTAAGCTCTTAAGAAATTATTGAAAAATTAATTGCACCCATGCTGAGGAAAGTAGGTTCTTTAGTTATATCAGTAACTGCTTGTTATAACTAAAATTAATGTAGACCTCCATTAAATTAATATTAAAATGTTATTTATACATATGTACAAATATTTTTTCAACATACAATCGTAGCAATTTTTACAACTGTCCTACCTGACGAATGTTATCTTGCAAAATGTATGTTACGATGCGCCCAGAAAGAAAATGCGCTTAAATTGTAACTTATTATTTTGAACTCCCAAATGAGTATATTCCAGCAAACATTTGACAGTGTTACGAAATACACACATTTTTCTTTCATTCGCAGCATAAATTGAATTTTTGTGAGATTTTCTGAAGCGTCTGTAATACTTTTACTGGGCAATACATGTTGTACAGTCGGGTGCAGAAACCCACCGGTAGCTCCTATTATTCATCCTATCATATGGGGCCACGGTGACTTAGTGGTTAGACTTTCTATTCCTCCCACCTAGGTGAACCGGGTTCAATCCCCGACCGGGTAACGCTTGGATTTTCGCATGTGGGAATCGTGCTGAACGACGCCGCTGGTCGACGAGTTTTCTCGGTAACCTCCCGTTTCCCCCGCCCTTTCATTTCGGCGCTGCATTCACCTTAATCCCCTCATTGGCTCTCAAAACCTCGCTGTTAAGAGTCACCAAAATCTCTTCATCTACTCACTTATTCTACCTTATATAACAACAACAATATCTCTCATAATTATTTCGAAATAATTTTATCACTCAACTTACACTTTATAACATGATACAGAACTGGCTAGGTTTGTCTGTAAAGTCTGTAGCATAAAAATTAGAATGTCTTGAAAGAGTAAATCATCACGTCAAAATTACGATTAATATTGGCATCATGTATAATTTCCTTTCTCACTTCATTTGCATTTATAAATACAAAAGAGTACGTAAAATATCAATATAATTTTTTATTTATTCATACTTACTTTAGAGATAAGTCCACTACAATTAAGTTGTTTTTCTAGTATTGAACAATTTATACATCCTGAAAAGAACCATCCGGACATTCGAAGCAGTATAGTTCTTTTAAATTCCGTTAAATATTTTCATTTGAAAATAAATTATACATTAAATGTAAAATGCAAGATATTAATACGTTGTTCCGGTTTTATTTCCTTTTTTTTTTTTTTTTTTTTTTTTATAAATATTTTTTCATGTCGCATAACATAGTTTAAATATATGATAGCTCTTTCTATTGTGAAGCATTTGGGTACGTAACTATTCGGTTTAACTTCTCTTGTGGAAACGTTATCACTTTTACAAAGTTATTTTCTATAAAGATGTAGTTTCCTGAACTAACCACAGATTTTACATCGGGGTTTACTTTATAGCTAACAAAATTTTGATGATATGTAAATACGTGAATCATTTAAGCAAGACAATAAGTATATCATATCGTCCATATCAAGCTGGTTACCTATTTATATGGTAATAACCAGATTTATTTACGCATAGAGTGTTGTTTTTCCGCAGTGTGTTTTTTCCAGTAGTGTAGACCGATTTTTATGTGATGTGGAACAAACACTATATTAAGATAGAAGTATGAGGATTAATGTATGTGTTTATCCATCGTATTTTCTGCTGAAATATGCGATGTGGGCATTTTCATATTGTCCAAAAGAGATTTCATACATATATATATATATATATATATATATATATATATATATATATATATATATATATATATATATATATATATGTATATATATATATCGAGCTAGATTTATTATCATAATAGCTGTATTCACTAAAGTAGTTACGGAAAATAGGATGGTTTGCAAATAACAAATAATTATACACGTATAATTTACTGTCAGATATGAAAACTTTGTTGTAACTTCTATAATAATAATCTATACTTATGAATTACCAACATGATTTGTGGATACTTCACAATTTCAGGGCTCGTATCCTGAGTAAGACCTAGCTTTTTCTACAGTTTGAGATAGAGGCCTACATTACAACTTTATTACCACCAAAATTCAGGGAAATTTGATGATTCCGTTAAATAAAATAATTTTAATGCAATCAATTGGTTTGATATATAAGTTAGTAACTTTATCTCTTATTAGTAGTTATCAGTTCTAAGGCAATTGAATATTTCAATGCAATATTATAATGAACGTCATCGACGCCACTTTTAAAGGTCAGATGTTGAGTTTATTAAAATCAGGAATTATTTCACCCTTGTATTTCCTCTCAATATATGATCCTGCAGTAAAAAAAATAAGCAAGAACCGAAGCGCACTTTGCAACAAAATAAGTTCGAACACCAATGGAATCATGAAGGTAGGTTTCTTAATTTGCATTGCAACTCGTACTTCGATAGTCTTCAAAGCCACTATGTGTACGACATTTTAAACGGATGCTCATATTAATTTTGTTGAAAAGTTCAGCTTCAACACACTGATTACTAAACAGTTAACCCAAAGTTGTTAAGAAAACAACTTTTAATTATTCTTTTAAAATGGTATATTTGCTAAGAGCCGAAATGTAACCAAATGGAATTGTTTGCATTGTGGTATATCGCAAAGTACAAAGTTATGAATAAATTTCATTACATTAGGTACTGCATTCAGTTTTTTTCTTACCCTGTGCTCGGGGATAAGTCAGCTTAAAGGATTAACAGATTTATGTATTTTCGCCATCACTTCTTGCGTAGATAGAAAAGAACAAATTGAAGAGGAAGCGGATGCGAGAAATATAACTTCTTTACTTTGCAAGTCACATTGTTGTTTGCTCTTAGGCTATCAATTTGAGGACAGCAACCTACATAAAGTTGTCTGTTTTCTGGCGTACACGGTTTTAAAGGTTTCGTAAAGGTACATGACATTTTTAACACTAGAGACATTTGCTTATTTGTGTAAGTATCGTGTTTACAAATTTGCAAAGGTATGAATTGTATATCGCTTCATAAAATTCCCCAGAGTTATACTGTGTTCAGCACAATGCTAATAGCAGGTTATTTGTTAGGGCTAAGTTTATGGTAAGGGCATGCGAGTTTCAGAACTTAAAACTGTATTTATCTGAAGGATTAATCGTGGCTTGGAATAGCAAGGCAAAGCAGCCGTGACAAGGTTTACAAAAGAGTTTGTCAGATGTGTTTTAAATCCCAAGGATATTTTTATCACTACAGAAACAAAACTTTTCGAGTTCTACTCTCTCAAGATCTCGATTCTAAGAGCCGGCCAAATCGCTTCAGTCTTCACTCTCTCCAGTTTTATTGATTAACATTACCACAATTAAAAAACTATTGTATTTTAAATACATCACACACACTAACATATGTTTTAAGACTTAAAAAATTAATGTTCTAGAAACGTTAGTTATTAGAAGTTTTTGTCAACTGTTTTTCGAAACTCTTTGCTAACCACGTGTAGAAATAAATTCACTGCGTAATACTTTGTTAGAAATGGTGAGCATCAAAAAGTAGTATCACTTACATACGCTACAGAAATTGTACCGTCATTTGTCAATATGATTATAAGAAAAATAATGCGATCGCTCGTTAAATAGTTCAAATCCAAAAGCAACAAACAATCCCAACCCAGCTAAAGACCAAACAACACACAATAGCTGAGAAGATAAAGAATATTGCTCAATAATTTATGAAATTCCCTTTGAAAATACAATTATTCAAATGGTATGCCCAATATGTCCTTTAATCTGCTAAACCAAAAAAGATTATAATCAAAGTTCTCTTATTTTATTCATAACAATGTAAACACTTTTACACAAAAAATGGCATTCAATTACAAAAAAAAAAAAATTAATAAAAGTTTCTACAAGTACGAGATTTAATTTTCAAAATAATATTTACTAATTTTAAACTTGCTCATGTGTAATTATTCAACAACACGCCAATTTTTGTGTGATGCTAGATTCTAACAATTTCGTTACTACTAATTACACTGAAAATCTTAGAATCGGGCTCACTAAACCCCGTGAGAAAAGTCACGAACTAACCAGTTGGTGACTAATTTTGTAGAACGTGATTAATAGGTAGTATCACTCCTTATGCAGAGATTGTCCGTTTTGGTGTCATAACATAAGCCAGAGTCATTATGAAAAGGTGAGAATGAATTAATATATAGCAATTTTTAGTAAGTTAATCATTGCATAAATATGCGTTAGTTGTTCATGTATTATATACATACTGCTGGGTAATGTAATTAGCTCAGCTTCTGTTGTATTTTTCAATGAATCCTCCTCAATTTTAACCAGGGAGAAATAAGTAAAAAATTCAATATGGCAGGTGACACGGGCTCATAAGGAATAGAACACTGCAATAACCACACATGAGCGTACACACAGAGATCTTATTATCAAATAATGGCAAATAATCGAATGTTTTCAAATGTTTTCATACTAGAGAATTGCTACATCTGATTGGACGTGGCTTTGTTATTGGATGGTTCGAGGTTCTAATTGAATAAAATTAAAAACGTCACTTCCTTGTTTATTTACAAAGCTACAAAAATACCAGCACAAGCACGTCTTTGCTGTGACTCTTCCTTAGAGGAACAGTTACGCACTTAAGAGGGGGTATATGTAGTCAGAGGTAAATCACTCAAACTGGGGTTAAAGCGTAGACAGATGTCGTAGCTTTAAATTAAAGGCGACGTTGTGTCCAATGTCTTTATATAAAACCACACTCGAAGTACAATTGACGCAACTCGTACAACCTTTACTTTACTTTAAAAGCGGGGGAGATGATTGACGCAATTAACCTTGTCTTTATCAGCCACGATATCAATATCGTATAAAGTGTCTGCAGTAACTCACTCTAACGATATCACCTTGCCGGAGGCTGCGTGCTGAAGTCGCGGAATCGGCGGGCCAGGAACGCCCTCTTGCGGTCCGTAGTCAGGTGGCAGGTGTCTGGCGGCAGGTCAGCGACAGGCCTTCGCGCGCGCTGAATACTCTGCGCCGGATTGTCAGGAATCTCGTGTCCTCGTCTCGAACACTGTCGTGGTCGAGGTGGTCGCCGGACAAGCGCAGGGAGCAGCTTGTATAACGTACCATCGCGATGTTGCAGCGCTCAGCGCGAAGACAATAACTAATCTGCACAGGCATTCATTAGTCAATGTCCTGTTATTGGACCGAACGAGGTGGGACCCTGGTGACACACACACTGGACTCCGGTTTCGGGAAGATCGGTCCTGCGATGCTGATTTCAGTTCCCCAAAACTCCTATTTCATAAAACGACAAATGTGCAATATTCAATCAACAGGAAGACAAATTTCCACAATTGTAAAGCGTACGCATTTCGTAACGAAAATTATCTGATTTGTGAAAGTTTGCTCACTGGTAGTAAATGATCTCACAAGTCAACACGTTAGCTTGGTTATTTATGCCACTGTTATAAACATATTTATTTTGTTATTTGTTAACATACAGTATATGCAGATTGATAAACTAACTCGAAAAATCTCTGAAATCCATTATAAAACTGCACGGGTGACATGAAATTAAATTTTAAATTCTAAACGTCAAACAAATACTTATAAATGGCAATGTGAGTAAAAGTCTCCGGACTAAAAAAACTCGGGCAGATTTTTTTGTTAAATGCGAGTTATGTGCGATACCAATGTTATCATTTTGTTGTGGTTACATAATATGTCAATAGCAGCAATGTCTGACACAGAGAAAGTTGAATAGGATTAATATATTTACCCACACAGAGTTTCAGTTCACCTCAAACGATGTACATCACAGCAACAGTGCTTTTAAATCCTTTTACAGCTGTACTCGTTCACTATTGTACGTAAAGGTACCGAGGTTAGTACAATTATTCCACAATTTACAAGTTTTTGTTAGCTAGAAGTATCTTTATAAAACCAAACCTTAGATAAACTTGTAGAATCTACTTGTGAGTTATGGAATTTTACTTGTAGCTGCAAGTGTTTCCTTGTATCTTTACGAGATCTCTTTATCAACTTTTCTGCAGTATACGGGCAAATTCTCTCGTAACTTGTTAAACATACTGTCACGGTTTCCTCAGATCATGGACGGTTCCCTTTCCGCGTTCCTAACTCCCCGAACAAGTTGTTCCGCTGTCGAAGAGATGTTCAACTCTACCTACCTGCTTGTCTCAGATGAAAATTCAATCTTGAGTAGTTCACTCCGATCTAAGTTGTCACCTCTTTCAAGCGCTACTGACAGTAGATGGTAGAGGTCTGCATCCCACTCCTGAGCGCATACATTTCTGGTCACATATCCGCACACTACATCCTAGAGCATGCCCACCACGGTCCCATCTGAAATATATATATATATATATATATAATATGTATGTGTGTGTGTGTGTGTGTGTGTGTGTTTTGCAGACGACAATTACAGAATTCTTTCTTCAGTTTTTATTTCTTTTATTAATTTAAGACTAAGCGATAAAATAATTTAATCAATTTTGAGATTTGTTTGTAGTCACGCTAGAAAAGTATAAGCCTTGAATTTAATATCGGTTAAAAGAGAATTTACTTCTGAACCTTAAGATCAAGGCATACAAAAATGAATCAAATTTTTTTTTTCAGATTCGGAATGTTTATTTTTAAATATTGCCAAAAAAATATATATCTTTTTAACGCCTACTGTTTTTGAGCTCAATATCGGCCACAAAATTTGTGATAATGAGTATTAACACAACGAAGTGTTGAATAACGCACACACACTTATGCTGACCATGTCTTACAGGCTGTTCACTTTAAAGTGAGCACTTTTGGGGCCCTAATTACTTCTACCTTTCAGCAATTTTTTATACTTTGGCTACCTTTTTCAAATAATTATTGCTATGTAAGTAATATACATAGTATGTATATTCCATCGCACTCGGAAGTTAAGGTCTAAGGCTAAAATATAATTGATTTATTTACTATTATTACAAACGAGAGGGTTTTCAAAAGTTTTTACCGTGAATGGCACATAATAGGGCTAACAGACAATAAACGTAAAAAAGAATTTCTACTAGTCTATCAAACATGACTCATGCCCATATTTCACGGTAATATTTTTCATTTCTTTATCTGAAATATATTTACATAAGGACTACTTAAATGTAATTTTTTTATATTTTATGTTTATAGTTTTCAAAATTTAGCACCGAAAATTTGAAAACTTCGGCTTGTGGGAGCGCAAGTTTCTATGCTCCTAATTAACTTCGCCAAACAAATCACATGTTATGTGATCTATACCATATAAATAACATATTAATTTAATATCAATCATGTTTATAACAGTGGGTACTCGGGTACCAGTATCCTGAATCTCTTTTTAAAATAGGTACTGATGTTCTTGCCAACACATGTTCGTTCGTTGAAGAGAAACTAATATATTATTATTATTTTCACTCGGACGAATAACAATGCGTTGACAAAAACAAGAGATTCAGAATGCCAGTATCGGAGTACCAATAGTTAAATATTCTTGATAATGACTATGTTGTGTATAACATATAGTGATATAATTTATATGACACGTAATTTAGTTGGCAAAGTTGATTAGAAGAATAGAAACTAGGGCCCCATATTCTGAAATGTTCTACTTTTCGGTGACATACTTTGAAACTACAAACATTTCACTGCAAATATTAGCATTTATATAGTCCTTACGTACATTTATTTCAGGTTATGAGATAATAAATTTTTGTGAAATATGGCTTTGAACACTTTTACGTTTTACACAACACAGCTGTAACGAATCTTCAAACATGAAGCAGCTCGCAAAATTGCGGTATTGAAATCGAAACGACGGGACATCCGTAATTTGTGCTCCTTCAGCAGGCCAACTCGTTCCCGGAACACTTATATATTCTCTGCTACGCATCATTAGACTCCTCTGTTCTGCCGCTTTTGTGTTGGTTCTGGGGAAGTAAAGAAGCACATTTCCAATTTTCTATATATATATAACAATTCTTTTACCACCTTGTTTTCCTGTCCTTACTATAGATCATTCTACTTTTCGATAATGCAAGAAAATACTCTAAAGGAAAAAAATCACATGAATTCATACAAATTAATATTTATTGATAGAGATGGACGCAGATTTCAAATGTGGCATATTTTGGCTAAGGATGCAAACGCGTTAGTTTTGAAAAATTTAAATAATTTGCCAAATGTTTGCAAACATACAAACATTTGGCACTCAACAGAGTGCCAAATGCACTCAGAAGCTCTGTGGCAAGTTACGTAGACTACAGTGATTTACGATCACAGAGAAGCTAAAATTTCTCTAGTTAATTTGACGGCGAGGTTAACTTATTTTCCATTGGCTCGTACCTTCATAATAAGAATTTTATGTTTTGTAATAGTGTGTACGCAATTCGCTCAGTCTTTTTTCCACATATGTATTACTAGTACAATGGCCTGCTGTACGTGTCAGGAAACGAGTAGCCCGATGACAAAAGTATCGAGGAAGTAAAGGTTGTTCACGATATAGTGAGCACTTTTGAAATAAACCTTTGAAGAACGCCTCTGCCCCAGCGTGCATGTATTTTAACGAACACACTGGCTGGCATGTGCCCTCTAAAATTGGTAACGGCGGGGAGAAAGTAGTTCCATGTCATAACGCTGAGTTGCTGTAAGGAAAATATTTCAAAAAACTGAAATTATTTGTTATTATTCTCTCCGTACATTTAAACCATGAAGGTGTTTCAATTAGGAACATTGTAAAATACTTATTTTTCTTATAATTTTCACTGTTTCACTTGACCGACGCATGGATAATGTAACCAGGCCTATAGGAAAGTTAAATTTATATGTGGCGGAATTATACGGAACGTGCATACAAGTAGATCATTACCAAGGCTATCAAAAGTGACCATGTTACCGGGAACACTCTTTACAAGTGTTTCAAATCCATCCTAGTGGGACAGGCCATTTTGAGTCATGGCTGTATTGTAGTAAACTGAATATAATATTGAAATTGGACTTTTGTAAGAATCTTCATAGAAACTTGGTTAAAATATACATTTACTTGTAATAGTTAGGATTTTGTGATTTGTCTATTGGGAACAATGTTAAGTATATAGTATAAAATTTTTAAATGCTATTTGAGACAGAACGAGGGAAGAAGGAAAGGGCCGTAATTTATAGCGTCATGGGTGCCAACTATTCTGCGAAGGGTAATATTTTGTGACATTTATAGCGTCATGGGTGCCAACTATTCTGCAAAGGGTAATATTTTGTGACATTTTTGAGACCAAAAAAAAAAAAATGGGGATCAGCTTTCTCAAGTACGCATGGGGGGAGACACTGAGAATTAACATGATATTTATTAACTTTATAAAGGAACTGTTTGATACGTGCATAGAGAATTATATTAACTCATTCAGACCCAATGTATATAGTTCTGTACATTGCGCACGTGTAGGTAAATCTTGGTCTGCACTGCACACTGCGAAGCATAATGACCAATGATCTTACCCCGAGGGTAGATGATTTGCAAACCGTCTTACTGGTCTAGATCGTAAGTGGTTCATATAACTGTAGCCGAATATGTAGCCTACAGCTGATTGGCTGTGACAACGAAACAATCATTGTGTCGAATTAGGTGCAGCACACATCATATTTTTTGCAACTTTTGAAACCGTAATTTAAAGTGGGTCTGAAAGGGTTAATGCAAGCGAATTAGCATTTTATTGAGGTGCAATAAACGGCAAATATGAAACCGACAAGCATGTTCACTATTTATTATACTGGGAGTGCCTGATTGGCTACGATGTTTTGTCGAGTTTTGGAACCGCTGTCTTAGGAATTCTGTTGTATTTTCAGCACTCACATGTCTGAGAGTCACCCTGCAAGGCCGGAGGCATCTCACGAGAGCGAGAGACCTGCGATATCTTGTTGATTAAGTTCCTCCCTGGTTAATAGTGGTCTTAAGATGTCGGGGAATGACTAGCGAGAGCTCGGGATCCGCGGCTTTTTCCTGATTATATTAATTATACTATCGCACCCAAGAGATGGGCCTGATATGTCGTGTTTCAGGAGAAAGAGGCGTACCAGATCGTACGTCATCGGGACGTTGATAAAACAGACTAACAATAGCGAACCAACTTTCGACTTCTGGCCAACGATAATGCAAAATTGGCGTGTGTGATATCTATCTTCACCTTGCAAAGGAACAGTGAACAATTTTAATTCATCACTGAGGTGACAGCATAGATGAGCGTGTCTCGCTTAAAAAAAAAAAAAAAAAAATAGAACCCTGTGGGGTATACCAAAGCGAAAGTCACACCAGCAACATTTAAGCTCTGAAATTCATCCTCCATGTTTGACTAAGTAAATATGGCCACTATTAAAAGTATTTTTATGAAACAGGAATTATTTAAAGCAATTTAGAACCGTGCGAAGTTATACAACCCAAGAGATCTCAAGTTTGATTGGCGATGGCGGCTGATCTTCGCTTTAATTATCTGAAGATATTTCAACTATATCTGGGTCATAGAATCTTTCAGCCTTAATAGCTGGCCGTCCATCATATTGCCACTAAGGGAACCCTGCATGCACTACGTGTATTCGAGTCATGAACCAGTCACTGCTTGCAGTCTAGAAATTTCTTGTACTTTTACAAGAAAAATCCTTGAAAACCCAGTTGCCAAGAAATTCCTTTTTAAAACAACGGACAGTTTCCTTGTAAAATCTGCAAAACATACATTTGTAATATTACAAATGATAGCCTTGTATTGGAAAGTGTAAATGTAATTATTCTTTTCTTCTAAAAAACAACTGTGGTGAATTAATGAAAAAAATACCTTTAAAAAACATTTTTTAAATATAATTTTTGGGAAAAAATTACAATACACTTAGCAAGCATGTTAATTAAAACCCACACTCTTCATATTATTAGCCTGCACCGTTAACCAGCACTAGACCAACATTACTTACGTAGTTAGTGTTTATTTTCATATTAAATATAACTGCAAGTACATACAACGTGATATGGAATTTATTTGATTAAGAAGAATACATTTACCGGTAATGTACTTCATTTTAAGAGTTCCGTGAAGCTAGGACACATTAACAGTTTATGAGTAATACGATCACGTTGTATTGAAATTGTCCTTTTATTACGATTATTTGAGTTCTTTAAGGCGTGTTATATTATTCAAACTCGCCATAGGTCTACATTTCTTTTTGCTCGCAAATACTCTTTACATCACCCATAGTTTTTACACAAACAGCTATAAACGGTTTTACGTTGGTTGATTGTCCACCATTTTGCTGAAGTTCTTGGATACGGGTCAGTATAGTACAAACATTTCTTGAGTTCTACTACAAACACACCCCTTGAAATTTTACAAACGAATAGTTTTACAAGAGAAATCGTTGTACTGTTCCAAGCATTTGTAAAATTACAAAAAAATTATCAGTAAAAAACAGTGTGTTAGAAGATCATTCGAAGTAAACCATATACTGAAGGTTTTTATCTTGTCATCGTTAAACATAATCCACCTTTTACACGTAAGGCAACTGAGAAACCTTCGCATATTCTTTAAATAAAGCTGATGCAATGCTATTCAAAGATTATCACACCAAAACAACGCTCGTCCAAATCCTGGAAAGCAAACTCCCCTAAATCAGGATAGAATATTCTTGGGCCTATTATTAACGTAACCTAACGCAGAGACAGACTCCCTCAGTTTTGTGCAATGGATAACGTTTCTGCATCTCACCCGTGTAGTAAGGGTTTTAATCTCACACTGGTGCTGACTCCCTTCATACTGCGGAAAGCAGTGATAAGCCACAACAAAACCCTGTTTTATAGTTCATTGGGCGCATCAGGTACCTATCTACCTATTTTGAAGTTCTCGAAATTGACCATGGGACCGCCGTTGCTGAGTGGTTAGTCTGCTCGCCTCCCACCTTTGCAAACTGGGTTCAAAGATTATCACACCAAAACAACGCTCGTCCAAATCCTGGAAAGCAAACTCCCCTAAATCAGGATAGAATATTCTTGGGCCTATTATTAACGTAACCTAACGCAGAGACAGACTCCCTCAGTTTTGTGCAATGGATAACGTTTCTGCATCTCACCCGTGTAGTAAGGGTTTTAATCTCACACTGGTGCTGACTCCCTTCATACTGCGGAAAGCAGTGATAAGCCACAACAATCACTCCGGATCTTCCCAAGTGGGGATCGTGCCGCACGATGCGGTTGGTCGGCGGGTTTTCTAGGGGATTTCCCGTTTTTCCCGCTCTTTCATTCCGTCTCTCAAAACTTCGCTGTTAAGAGCCGCTCACTCAACACTGATCATTTTAAGCATAAGCAATTTATAACGTACAGCGTGGTTTTGATACCAAAACACCCTTGTAGTGCAATGGTCATAGATAATTTATTAGTTTGATAGCTTCAGTCATAGGGACTCCAGTTAAATGTTTAACGGCATTATGAACCAATACAAGTGACGCAGTGATAAGCCACTGGATTGTCATTACTGAGGATTCTCGTTCTGTTCCCGGCCCGGCGCGGCGATCCTAATATCGGTTTTCGATGATTTCTGAAATCACTCAAGGTAAACGTTTGGACGGTTCCTTAACACAAGCAAATGCCAATTTCTCGTTTACCTTTTGTTTGAACGACTTGTTCATCCTCTACATATCTCCCTGTAAATGCGATATTAAAAGCCCTACCTACCCAAGACAAGATACTATCCTTGCTACCTACCTACGTACCTACTATCATACTGAGCTCATATACTGTGCTTTTATTTCTATGTTTCCAATCAAGCAAAGTATCAGTTTACGAAGGTCCTATTCGCTGTTTAAAACTTATACTTCAAGTCTTATCTGCAAGATATTTGTTTCAGCGTGGGTCTGTGTGACAGATGTAAACCATTAAGTTACTCTGAGAAGAAAACGTGTTATTCAAATCTGTGTAACAGTTTTCATTAGATTTGCGTACTACGAAACTACATAAAATAGTTTAGAAAATATTTTTGAAAGTACCGCTAATAGCCCATGCTCTCAAAGTGCTTCCATGTGTATTTTTCATTTTAAATGCTCTATATTGTTCTCGTAGGGCCGCTGTAACCGCACGGATAGCGCACCAGTATTTTGTCAACCCGATCCTTTTGCGATTTCGGGCTGATCATACCTGATTTTCACGTATGGGAAATGTGACAAGACAGGGCGTTTCTCCTGCGGGGTTTCTCTTGGTATCCGTGTCTTCTCCACTCTTGCATTCCATCGCTGTTCCGTCTATCTCGATTCAACACCACAGGCGCTGCAAACTTAGTCGTTAATCGCCCTCCTCATCCCTCAGATCTCTCTCATAGTCTTAACGCGATACTTCACAGCAAGAATCTTGACTAAATCAATTACCGAGTAAGGTTGCGCAGTGGTTAACATGTTGGGATTGCATCGATGAGAACTAGGGTTCGATTCACGACCAAGTCATCCGAATTAATGTTTTCAATGGTTTTTCCGAAACCACTCCAACTGAATCATGGAATTGATCCTAAAAAAGACAAAGTCCGCTTGTTCCTTCGTATATTTGTGCTCAATCATTATAGTGCACAAATATACACTGGCCACAGTAACTTCAAGGCCAAGCTTCATAGTCTGTGGTTGGTGGAGTCACCTTAGTGTGACGTATACGGACAGGATGATACAATGCAGCATGTCATCATGGAATGTCTGACAACGGAAGATATAAGACAATGGCTGCAAGAGATAACAGAAAAAGGGGCATTCGCTTAGAATTAGCAAATATATTTAAACATCAAGTTCTTCGACATATATGGAACGAGTTCGCCACAAAAACTGTAAAAAGGCTTGAAAAATGGCGAGAAGAGCTTTCCGAATACCCATGAGGGGGTATTCGGGTAAAGGCTTCAAAGATATGAAGTCGGAGTATATCAGATTGACGAGGAGGGCAGGTTTTACTGAGAAAACCGATAGAATGCCATGTAATGGCACAAAATAATAGTGAATGGCCCAAAAAGAGAAGAGGAGAAAGTGCAATACACTGTCTTACTCACCCGAGTACAATTACAATGCGGGAAGATGGAGGGTGTGCCGGCCTTCGGGCCGTAAAACTTGTTCCTCCGTTGATACGATGGTGAGTCAGCCAGACAACTCGCTTCCTACCGAGACCAACCTGGTTTTATTCCCAACGGCGTCACCACAATTTTCGCATATGGGGTTTTCTCGGGGTACTCTTGTTTCCCCCACTCCCTCGCGTTCCGCCACTGATCCAGCTTCACCTCAACTCTCAACTCGCCTCCTCCGTTCTTGGTTGTCCGAATGACTAGTTCCATCCATAATAGCCTCTTTGTGGACGAGACGCTGATCGCTATTTACGTCGCCTTGCTGAAATATTCAACCCGCGAAACTGGCGTTAGCAGCTCTACACTTCGGTGGTTCCCGCGCAAAAATTTCCCTATTGTGGCGACGCTAACTTCCTTTTTTATTTGCCGAGTGTACTCGCGGAGCGAAGTCGCGCATCTCTTACCCTTCTTTCTTTCTTTAGTTTCCCTTAGCTTCCTGAGCCCTCTGCTTCTTCTTCTCCTCCTCTCGCTCTCTCTCTTCCTCAGCCTTTACGAGCTCGCGGCGAGAGAAAGAGCGCGCACTTTATCTCCATTCCAGGGGCGGACCCCTGAGTGCATGTAACAATATTTCCAGGATTTGAGAGAAACGCGCTTTATAAGAGTTATCGCGAAGTGCAAGGGTGCTCCGTCTTTCTTAAGGGCGTCCCGCGCCAGTAAAAATACACCCTCCGCGTGCGTGTGTGACCGAAATACGTGATCGCGCACCATGAGGCGGTAATTCTGTTTGCAATGCTTTCAAGGCTCCGGCATTCGCAGCTTACTGATTCCCTCCAAGTGAAAATATTGTGTTTGTATCAGGGAATGCGTTTTAAAGTAGAACGACTTTTCCTTAAAAAAAAAAAAAACCGTGGATTTTTTTTTTTTGCGTGGCAATCTCTGATGTTTCAAGCGAGCCGCATCCATTTTTTTTGGCGCTGTTTAAAATATTAGCATTCTGACTAATTATCGTATGTGGAATGAAAATAATATTATAATTCAACATTACAACAAACGTTAGTATGAACACATTTGAAGTGAGGTAATAACTTATGCTCTTAGCTCGCATACACGAATTCTACTCACCACAATTGGTGCATGCAACGTTGTAAATTATTATAAAATTATTTAAGAAGAAAACCAAAATACCGTTTTTAATCCATGATAGAATAGTGCCCTCCTTCACACTTAACAGCTGAGAATACGTAACCGGTTTTAGTGCATACGAGTGAAATATCTAAAATTAACTTCGATGACTTTCCGTGTAAAACGAGTCATCTTTAGGAATCGTAATTGAGTGGTGAATGTGTATTAGATGTGCACGTTCCGGTCACCCTAAAGTGTTTTGTATCACATATCGTCGCTGAAACTAATGTGGGGCGAGGATATAGAACATGTTCATAAATTATGTGGCTGCATACAGATTGCAGACTACCATTACGAGGTAATACCGATATTTTTTTTTCTATTAGCATTGACATCCAATAACTTAACGGACTATTCCTCGAATGAGATGTCATTATGCACATAACAAGGGCGCCAGTTGTAGCCAACTCAATAAAATCTTCGAAGTAAAATTGTAACGACATAAATAAGACAGCGTAGTTTTCTCATATAAGTGATAGTGTACCGCTTACTGACTTTTTTCTCCTTAGAATTGAACTTAACACAGAATTTTAAGCTACGTGGAGAAGATGAATTCACCACCGGAATATTTTAGAGAAACTATATGTTTAATATCATTTAACCGAGCTTCTTCAATCACAAAACTTGTTTACAATTAGTCTTGTCAAAGACGTGAAGCGTCTTTCAAAAAAATTTCTCACCTCAGATTTTATTCTTTCTTCTTTGACTATTTATCATGGCGTATTCAGTGGTTCTAAATCAAATAGTAAATTTTGGGCATCGCAGCAATAGTTTTAACTGCTGCATTGAATAATTACACGAACTGTGTTCCGATTCATAGGCGCTATTAAATCACTGGATTTGCACATGTTGTCAGCATTTTACTAGCGAGAAGCCGCATGCGGCCATACAACACGTTTGTCTTCTTCCAAACTATCGTCTCAACTGACCACGAGCGACTCCTTGCTGTTGAACAAAGAACTCGTTCAAGAGGTCTTGGACTCGCAGACCATAAACACAAACACCAACAAGTATTGAGTAATAACGAGAGAAAATAAAAGTTACTTTTCATATTATTCAACATTGGATGTTTTACGCACAGCGGTTCTGAAAACAACATAACTTATTAACGTGAAGAACCGTCTAGTACAGTAATGCACATAACAGTTCTACTTAGTGTGTAAAATAATGGAAATATACATTCTATGGTATAGTTTTCTTTTTCGATTTAAGTTCTTATGTTTATATATATACACATACATACATACATCTTCTGACTACTTAAGGTAAGTGTATTTTTGGTAGTCAGTCGTTTTCAAATGTCGACTCTCATTTACAGACGGACCACAGTTCACGTAGCAAAAGTAAGTTTATAGCAGATACTAATGTAAACTTATGGTTCAAATGATGACAGACGAAGAAGATTGTAGCAGTTTAAATAATATCAAATTGCACGTTTTCTGATGCTAGCCATATATTCATGCGTGGACATTTTCCCTTAGAAATCTGCTGACAGCCTATAAATCCCGTGCTAAATAAATAGTGGAGAGAGAGAGAGAGAAAGTAAGATAGAGAGAGAAGAGAATGTGCGTTTGCGTGTGTTTGTGTATGTATGTATGGGTGTGTGGGTGTATGTGTGCGTGTATATATATATATATATATATATATATATATATATATATATATATATATATATATATATATATATATATATATATATGGATGGGTGGCTCTTAAACTCGAGATCTTGAGAGTTAAACGAACAGTAGCTATTTACGAATGCAAATTAAATGTAACAAAAATGTTCGTTCAATATCTCTGATATCTCTTTCCCGATATAAAAATAATTCTGAGATTATCGCCACGCAGTAAATTTTTTATGTCTCAATTTTTCTTTTTATAACAAACTCCCAAATGCAAGCGATGAAGAAGGGTATTGTTTAACGATAAAACGATACAAATATAATGAATACTGTGATTAAATTTAAATGGTTAGAAAGATTCTCTATCGCGGACATAACGAGTCTTTGATCTACTTTTACGGCGACTGCTTCTTTACAGTATCTTACCGTCATTGGGTCATTTTCATGAAGTTAACAGCATTGTTTATCTTTCCCCTCCCGTTTGATCGATGCCTTGAAGTGCACTACTCCTAAAGTAAACAGCAACCTTGTTTACCCATTGCCTTTCAAGTTAATTACGTGATAAACTTCCATAGCACAATAACGTAATCTCGAACGATGCAAACAAGAGGTTGGAGATGAGCCTTCGTTAATATACAGGCGAAATATTAACATCGCCCTTCACTTAACTTAATTGTAAGCTGGAAATCAATCACTTTTTATTAATGTGCTCAATGAAATTACGCGAATGTTTACTGAGGACATGCATCTAGTGAGTAATTTATCCTCAATATTTCTACAAAATTTTATAATTTCTTCATGCGCAAGCTGAAGCGTTGCTTAAACAGATATTTGAATGCGCACGAAAGTACAGCGTAACTCATTGAGTTTTATTTTGAAAAATTAATGTTTTTTGTTCTGTGCGCTTCCACCGCGTGCAATAAAGTCCCACTGTTGCAGATCCGATTTGCACAGTGCAGCATTTTGACGGAAACACTGCACGTTTTGCGCGTAGGAGAAGCGTGTCAGTGCCGCCCGTAGCGCTTCCCTTGCTTCTTGGCCTTTAAACTCCTTAAAAACTAGGCACGAATAGTTAGGAGGCTTGCGCAATACATGTGCTTACTTCGCTTACGCAAATGAGGTATACGTCCTATATTGCGCCAAGCTTTTATATACTAAATATAAATTGATATGAAAATATTAATGTGTAGTAAAGTTTATTACGACTGTTCGACCACGTCTTACAAGTTATACAAATTCTGTAACTACTCCTGCATTTATTTATATTTTTTTAGTGAATTTATAAATAAAAGCTTGGTTTTAAAAGGTTTTTTACAGTTAAATTTTATCCTACAACAAAACCAGGATATTCGAGAAGGTAAAATGTATTGTTTGACAAGGCGATGGTCAAATTAAATAAGTCAACAATCCGCAATACATTATTACAAATGAGCAATTATATACATTTTATTGTTTGTAAAGTACCTTGTACCTTATCTAAAGGGTGGGTTTTATAGATTTCATTTTTCGTTTTATCAGCAGCCATAAAAACGTGAAAACGAAATCCAGTTACTGACCTTAAGGGGTCTGTCTAACCGGAGCTAATTCCGCTTCTGAGGCTGAGAAAGGCAGGAGCGCTAAGGACGACGATGTTCTGCGTATCAAGGGCGCCATCGCCGCTAAGCGCAAGGCTCTGAAATGGTGTGCAGTGTTCTCGTCGGGTAGCGTATGCCTGTCGGACTTTAAGCGATGACAGTATCATTTTATTGTTGGGAAGTCTGTAGCAATGTTCAATACAGGAACGTTGAGTAGTTAGTATGTATACCTGGCGCGTGTATTTTGAGATATACAGCATTGGAAAGCCAGTTTTTAGCCATATTGGAGAACTATGATGAAACGGCGTTTCTAATTAGCGCGACATCTTTAAAGCAATCGCTAGGCCTCATCTGGAACTAGTTTTCTTTTCGTAGATCAGCACATTGGTAAAACATAACCCATTTGCCTTCAAATATGAGTGCGTATATAATTTGTAATTTAGGATTTGTATAATATTTTGTCAATGAATACTCATTTAAGCTGATTTGGCTTTCAACACAATTGACAGTATACTAAAGCTCATAAAATTGCAGTCCAAAAAAGTAAAAAATTGACCATCGATAAAAAAAAATTAGCTCCTAACAATAATCCTCTATAACATCTAACAACGAACCCGATTATGGAAAAAATCGCCATTCAACATAATCGACTTAATTGTTTATTATAATATTTATTATTTATGTACTTAAGTTTATTTTGTCAATAAAGTACGTTTTGGGCAGAATCAGTTAGTAAAAATTACTACTTTACTTGGGCTGTAAAAACGATGTACCCAAAACTAAGGAATTATGTAAATATGTCTATGAATTATGTAATACAAGAAATTTTAGATAACTCTTCATAGTATTAATTAAGCAATATTTTCTGAATAAATTTCTAAGTTATTCGTTTTCGATCAATTGAATTTGTATAGTTTTGTGCATAATAGTTCCAGTATACTTTTTGGACTTGTTTAAATTTGGTTTTATAAAAATCCCAAATGTAACACGAGCTGTGTATTACGTTATTAGCAAACATCTTACAGTTAATTCACCATACAAGAAATACACACACTACAACCAAGACATAATTCTCTACTTTATTATACAATAATCATTTGGCTGCTAATATTTTTGATTGTTCTAGCTGTTGAATCAGTGTAGACAGAGTTTCATACACAATTACATTCTTTGGGCGGATTTATTTAGTAAAACTTAACAACCGAACTATCTATCATATTTAAGCAAGAGATGTGCTATTCCATCACAAATTTTAACGCATGCTTAACTGACATTATATAATGCAATGTGCAATGATTTTACGGATCAAAATAATTCGGACCTCAGCTCTCTGTTAGAGATATTAGATAATATAACAAATAAGTTAACATTGACATATTAAATAGTCTGAAAATTACTTATACTAATGATCTTTTAGGAAATATCACGAAATGATCAAAACACTAAAATAACAAAATTATATATACTATATATATATTATATATATATATATACTCTTCAGCATATTCTTGGAAATGAAGTAGTACATAAACAAAAAGTAATCTTGAAACGAAAACAAATTAAGGTATGTTTGCATAGTGTTTACTCCTATTCATAATACAACAATTTTGGGCAGACTGTTCTCATTTACACTTTCATGATGTGTGTTAATTATTGGAAATAGCGACTGCGAGATGAGAATTTTGCCAATACTTAGTGCAACACACACTTCGCCACTTAATAGCTGTGTTCTTCGTACTTCTGGTTTACATTTACCATTTTTAGTAAATGTCTCCCCAATTATCTTGAGACCAAAGGAAAACACGACAGAAGCAAAAGCAGATATTGACTCTTGAGAAATTCAATAATTTTACGCATGAAAAAGAGGGTACACTGAGAAATTTCTTGCAGACGTTATATCAGTACATTTTAATAATTTTGATGGCATCATGATACTTTTTAAATAAACTACTCTAGTACAATCGATAATATTTTAGGGACGAATTATTATCTCACGACAAAAGACTGCTCGAAGCGATCTTGTGTTTTCTATTTTCTCTACATTTTTCGGAATAATATTAATTGTAATATCTCGGGAAATAATTATAATACAGTTAAATTCAAATATGTATAATTGTAGTCGAATTTAAATTAATTACCTAATATATTTCTTTTTGCCTTTTTGGTTTCAGAAGAATTTTGAATTTCTCAGATTTATGGATTAATTTGAACACTTACTTTCAATAATGGACAATTATTAATACACTCAAATTATACTAATATTGAATTTTGGATATATGATTCAACATTTTCTGTACTCATTCCAGTGAATCACTTCGGTTCGTATGTGTGTTTCCAACATGAACATTCATACCCAAACACAAACGATCACATAGTGACAGTTATTTCATCTTAGTAACTGATTAACAGTCGGTTTTCTATTTACCTTTGTTTTTTTTAAATATTCCGCGGTGCTCAACATCTGTAAATAAAAGTATTTTTGTCTCGAGTTTCCACTCTATGCCAAATTATGCCGATAAGTTCTACTTTAAAACCATTCTCCGTTCTACTTTTAACAGTATAGTCACAGTAAAATAAAAACTTACTGAATTTAATATTTTTATTTCGAACTATTTTCTAACATTGAGTTATTAGTTGGATTTTCAGTACGCACAACATTCCTAAGGAAACTAGAAAAACATTCTACCCTGATAATTTTACTAAAGAGCAGCTTTGTCTTACAGTGTATAGTGTAGGTATAAAAGTAATCCCCCTCATTTTTCTGTTATCAATAATTTTTTATTGGCGAAGAAATTTTTAAATTTCTAATTATAGACACTTGCTACTGAAAATAATTCAGTAGGGGTGTACTTAATGTTGCAACATACTAATGTTCCTAGCTGGCGAATTATTTAGCACATATATATATACATATATATATATATATATATATATATATTTGTTCAGACTTGCTACCGCTTCCACAAATTCGTACCGTAGCAATAGATTTCGAACGTGTCATTATTATCCTGTAATGATTTTTTTTGCAAATAATCTATAGTGTAAGATCTTCTATACAACTCAACTGTACTCCAAATATCTCAGTAAAACACTGTTCAATAGTAATGCACATTGAGAAAATGTTCTGCGTTCTGCGTACTTGTTTCAAATCCGTAAATGAAACCGACAGCTGTGTCTCGCGCTACGTCGTAATTGTAGACGGAGATGTGAAATTTCTAACTTCATCGCCACCGACATTTAAGGCGTCGGTGCGACGCATTTATAAAGTTTCAAACTCCACCTCGGAAATCTTCCACCCTCCCAGAGCTTCGCGACGTTTCCCTCGTGAAAATATTGCTTCAAATTATCGCTTTGTTTCGATGCCTTTTGTCTCCAAAGTCCGCGCTAATTGCATTTTCGTGTCGCAATTTCCGATCGAGTCCGGCCGCCATTTTGGCTGAAGTCAATTTCGATAGCTTCGCAATCCTGGAATTAGAAGCGTAACAGATATCGCTTTCACTGAACGTCAAGAGGCAAAGCGCAAACCAACAGAATGGCGATTTATAGTTTGCTTCGAATTACCGTGTCCTGTTCAGGTATGGCGTTTCCGAAGATTGTTTTCTCATCAGGCGGCTATTGCTCGTGACGCATTGAATTTAACATAACACACGAGTTCGAAAATGTATTAATTTACGGATGTTTTGAAGCCGACCACTATGAAATGGTGACGTAACTTGGGCCACTATTACTTTTAAAAAAATAAGCTATTTAAGAACAAATGGAAAACTAACTGCCTTGGTTATAAGGCAAAACAAATTTCCGTGTGTTAAACGACCTTTTTCTTGAAATTGAAAAAAAAAAATGTTTAAAACAAGCTTTCTACTTATAATTGGTGTAGAAAAGCCTGAAATCTGCAAAGCTTCTTACCTAAATGTTTTTTAATGTACAAGGAAAGTGTTATCTTTGTCGATGGTTCTTCACGTTTTAAAGTACACTTCAAGAGAGACTTTTGAAAAAATGTAAATATATAAACGACTATTTTGAATTGAAGACTCAAGTACAGACTTAGAAACTCCGACTTCTGTAATCCGGAGACTTCCACGCAGCAACGATCTTCACACTACTTTCATTTTTCTGCATCTGATGTTCTTTTTATATTTATTTTTCAGTTATATCTTTTATATTATTTTGTCAAACTGGTTTTGTTCGGAAACAAAGGTTTATTACAGCACCTTCATGTGAGAATTCCGTTGAGCATTGGTTGAAATTAGGTATGAAATATAAATGGTTTATATTAAGACGAAATTGAGAAATTCACAGTAACTCTCCAAATATAGAATGGCTTAAAATATATACTTGAAATCTCGTATTGGTTCAAAATTACCAAGAGAATCACGAGCAGTTCATCACTTTAGCGCGCCGATAAACTACTTAACAATAACATCCAAATAGCTTTAAATCATATAGTTGTAAGACAAACACCATATTATTATGCACAATTGACTCAGATATATTGTACCAATTTTTCACGAACTGAGTATTATAGTTTATTGGTTTTAAGCCAGTTATATATTCCTTTACAGTGAGCTTCACCTTGTTTCACATGTTACCAGAGCCTGGCTAAAATTTGTAGACTTATTTTCTAACCCCCAAATTATTTAATTTATATGGTAAAAACATACTTTCGAAACATAACAATATGTAATTTTTGTGAATATGTTGTGTATAAGAACACCGATCTCACTATTATAAGCAACTAGGTATTAGTTCTACGAGTTATTTTAAGAATGTCGTCGTAATTATTACAAAACAGAGTAAGTTTACAAATGCCCAAACTAAAAAAATACACAGCTAAATAATCCAAGTTTTACTGAGTCAAATACATAAACGTGATTATTAGCTAGTCTCCTTTGCAATTTTTTGTGGCAAAAAGACAGTTGATGGTTATTGTATAAAAACTGTCAAATAAAATATATGGCTATATTATGCAAAAAAAACATTAACATAGTAATCATTTTAGAAAAAAATATTAGTAAATTATTTTCCAGATATTGCATATTATTCTTAATAGGCTAAAATTTCATGGAAATGCTGATGCAAGGAAAATATAATTAAAAATAATATACTTTATAAAGTATAAGTGTGAAAAATTAATCAAGGAAAGATTAATTATAGAGAAATGCAATTTGCAATAGGGCGTATTAACTTGCCGTCTGAAATCTCATTTTGCGCTAATTGTAAGGCAGTCTTGGCTTCGGATTATTTCCACACAGGCAACAGGCTTACATTAAAAAAGTAAACGGCAAAGTTAATCCTTTCTGATCCGAGGCTTTGCAGCAAGCGTGAGAGTGTTATGTGCGCGAGAATACATAGAGAGGCAAACTAACCTTTTTTCTTTCCATCTGGTCCTCTCGTGTGCGAAGTAACATATGCGTACTGTCAGAAGGAACTTCCTTTGGCGAGAAAGGGGGCAGTTATATTATCGAGTAAGTGAAGAAATTTGAGCGGCTCTTAAAATCGAGGTCGTGAGAGCCGATAACGGTGAAGAAAGTCGAGCATGAAGCAGCGCCGGGCATGCTAGGGAGGAGAGGGGAGGGTGACAGATTCCCGAGAAAACCCGCCGACCAGCGGCATCGTCCGGCACGATTCCCCCATGCGAAAATCACGGGGTGACCCGCCGGGAATTGAATCCGGTTAGCCTTGGTGAGAAACGATATCATATCGTAGGAGAAACATTTTGAAAGCCTGAAAACTAATATCAATCATGCACGCTTTCGCCAGACTTATTCAACAGTAAACACAATGCTGAACATTTAATGAATTATTTACCCGTTCTTCGATGCAGCTCTTATTACAGGAGCACACGTCCTCAGAAAAAGAGACATGTTGAGGCAGTTCAGGGGGGCAGATGTCCTGTAAAACAATTACCATCCTTTCACGAAATGTATTACCTAAATAGAATATTTATAAATCAGAAGAAAAAATGTTTTTGCAAGAGGAAAATAAAGCAATACCAGTCATAATTCCGTTATAGAATAAGAGACTTGAATAATTGAATAAGCAGTTAATTTTTCAAAAATATGCAGTGACTTCGGAATGGCTGGTACAGGTGATGTTTCATATTCAGTGTGAGACAATTTATTCAATAATTGTTCTGCAACAAGTCATAGCACAAGAGAAGTATATAACTGATATGCAGGGACCCGGAAATTTCGCGGATTCATTCGGTAACAAGCTAGAATCCACAATTCTTTGTGCATTCGAGCACAAGTTTTTAGTTTATTTGCTGTTGCTCTACTTTAATCCAAGACCATATTACACGAGATTTCGGGTCTTATTTCCCTTGCAGGTTAGTTATTAGCTGAAGGTCGTTCGGGGCTTGTCTAACAAACTATATGGTCCAATGAAAGAACAATCACATATGTAGACGTAAATGCAGTTTAACTTGTCCTCAGATGAATCCACGAAAATTCTTGGTCCCTGCTGTTATAGGCTATTCGCGGTAAAGTGAGTACTTTTGAAAGCCCACTCGTTTGGAATAATAGTAAATAAATATATTTTATTGTAGCCTTGGATGTTATCTTCCAAGTCCGGTGGAATATTCACACTGTGTTTATTACATACATGTCAATATCTACTTAAAAAGGTGGTTAAAAGATAAAAAATGACTGAAAGAAAAAAGGTAACTAGGGCTTCAAAAGTGCTCACTTTACCGTGGACAGTGCATATGTAATAAGATACCTGCAAAATTCGCGTTATCTTTCGGTTACATGTTAGACTCGACTACTTTATAAACACGTGACCACAGGCGTAGTTTCATTGGCTGCGGCAGTGTAATTAACGTCGCGTATCTGCTTGACCTCCTCAGAAGAGATTGGCCACTTCACAGCTGAACATATACCACTGGCTCAGGAGTTCTCGGAGGAATGCCAAGTATATTTTTGGCCAATGGCTGAAGTTGGACAAACGCGCATTAACTTGGAGTTCATTATTTCCTCAAATAATAACGCGAATTTTGCAAGTCTCTAGTTTTATGGTGAGGGATAATTGCGGCGTTCGAAATCTGAGAAGCCGATGAGACTGCATAGAAGTGTGGATGGAGGAGTAACAGAATGCAATTATGAGGAAAATGGTGAAATAGCCGAGGAAATTCTCCTACCAACGCCAACGTCTTCCTCGTTTGCAACAGTCAGAAATCAAAAATCGATCCCTGTTCATGATTGGAGGCGAGTTGTCTAGCCTTTAAACCACCGCGGCCCCATGTACTGCATTTAAAGGCAAAATTAGATTTTTACAAAGTGTCTAGAGCGTACCGAAGTTCGTGAGCGATGGAGGTTTTGCTTAAAATAAAATCAATAAATTTGGTTTCCTAGTTGTTTACAATGGTATAAAAATTCGTACAACTCTTATAATGCACAACTGCCTATCTCTACTATCAACCCTTCTACTATATTTAATGGGGCCGCGGTCGTGTAGTTGTTAAAAGTACTCGTCTCCCACCAAGGCGACCCGGGTTCGGTTCGCCCCCGGAATCTTCGCATGTGGGAACCGTGCCGGACAATGCGGCTGTTCGGTGGGTCTTCTCCACTATATACGGTGACCCCGATGTTAAGAGCCACTCAAATATGTTCACTCACTCTTCGCTCACTTACTGTGCTTAGTAGTGAGCGTAATTATTGTGCTTACCTCCATTATTATTAAAGTCCTAATCACTGCGTTTGTACTACCTAGTGTCCTAATCTTCAATCATTAATTACAAATATGAGATCAAAATGTCGAGTGAAATATATTTACATCACCCGAATGCCCGTAATTCACGGAACAAGTTTCACTTACCTGTAGTCCAGCCGGCCAGTCACAGGCGCTGTACTCTCGATATAGTCTATTCGCAGTTTCTTCACCCTTTTTGGATAAAACTTTTGAAAATCTCCCCATGTATGACGTGTTTAGTTATTTTCGACATATGTCTTATATCACTAGCGTTTTATACTAGTGTTCATAAAAGTTACTTTTTTTCCTGGTAAATTTAAATGTTATTAGTATTTTATACATACCTTATAATGCTTCATTAAAAAAGAATTTAAATAACAAAACAGTGAGAAAACCTGCGTGTTGGTAGCGCATAGTGATAAATAGTTGTTACACAAAATACTGTTATACTGAGTGCGCACGAATTCGGTGCGTTGTCCTTTGGTGTAATTTTCCAGACATAGTTAAGCTTAGTTTGCACGAGGCGGAGGAACATCCTGGAAGTAGAACTTTAGCAGGGCTTTAGAAAAGTGTGACGTAGCCGTGAATGGATTATAGTCGCACATCGCACACGTTGGTCACTGCGCCGACGCGCCCGGCACTAATAGCCATTCAGGACTGTCGTCACAGACATACGCCGTGGTTTTTATAGCAGAGGTGACCTGGCCCAGAACGGCTCTCCGCACCTCGAGTCGCGCCAGAGGAGGCGATAATCAGAACATTCTCGCAGGGGCTACCAAGTCATTCTTGTGCCAGGCAGGAGTGACACCAGTTCCGTTAGCGACAACGACGCGGGAATGATGGGTACACCACCCCGCCCCTCCCTAGTGAACTGACGATATCGTCTTGAGGAGGGCCAATCAACCGTTGGACTCGCCCTGTTTTAGGGGGCGAGGGGCACATAGGTTAAGCGGCCACACATAACAATGTATTGAACGTGAATTATTCACTCCATGTCACCATCAGTCCGAGAAAACGTTGGTGTGTTTTTCAAGTAAAAAAAAAAATACCACTCTGAGAAGGGCCGCATTTTCTATGAGCCCCCATTCGAGGCTACTAGATCAACCATCAACTATCGGCAGGGTTAGTCAACATGACGCGTCCTAATCAATTGCAGTGTTACGTCGAAGTGTCGACGTTATTTCTGAAATAACGTCGAATTGTCGACGTTTATTTCAGAAATTTTTCGGCATTTAAGATTGAAACTGAGATAGGCACCGTCGAAATCGTATTTTCGGTCTGACACCGCATGACATTTTATTAAAAAATAACGACGCTAAATCAATATACAATTCTAGATGTCACCTATCCCTAGACGTCTGCGGCCACGGTAAGGAACTGCAGATCCTTCAAGAAGACGCTCGTTGTCCTGGGGTGGACACATCAACTCATAAAAGGAAATCTATACGGGTGAATCAGTTAACAGTGATTGTAAAGAAAATGTGAAATGAAGAGCTATGAAATATTTTTGTGAATGAAATCGATGTAGCAATAACTATGTAAATGGCATGTGCTATTTAATAGGGCATCAAAAAAATTAAAAATGCCTCGTTACTTTTGGTTTTGGTGAAGGATATCTTCAAAGAGCGCTTTAGGGCGTCGATGAATCAGCGAGATAAAATTATTGAGTGACGAGTGTACGTATAATACCCGAAAAGATGTTTAAGTAGATTTTCACACCAGGCTTGTTTAGGGCGGGCGCTCGGATGCAAAGTGGTTGTAAAGACCCCGAAAAGAGTTTCAAAATAATCTCCGTCAGGAAAGTGTGTAATTCAGCTCTTGTGACTATGAATTCGCGCCAAAGTGTGGAGAGGAATATTAAATACTAATTGAAGTCGAGAAACGTGGGAGACATACCAGCATGGAGTGATTAGAGTTATGTTGTAAAAAACGGACGGTCTGTCAAAATATTTTTTGTCGGCCTAGTTAAAGCCTACACTTATATGCCGGGTGGACGGGATAATTAATCAAGAGTTAGCCTAGGCATTCAAATAACCTAAACTAACTGTTCAAAACCACATACACAAGCATATGGAATTGTCTATTCTGGAATATTGCTCACAAATCTCTATATCTCACTCAAAAATGAAGAATAAACTTTTACATCCACAGTCGCTATTTATAATATTGGCAAAAATTACAATATTAAACTGTGAATATTTAACCAATGTTGTGTATTTACTTAGCATGATAGATGTCAGGGCAGCTATTACATCTGACAAAATCAAAACAAAACTTTTATTATTACCCACGAATACACGTAAAATTATCTTGTAGGAGTGCCACGGTTGTATGATAATATGAATTGCACTTATGTCATAAGGTATTTTATATTTAGTTACATAAATGTGCCCGTGTAAAGTTACACTGTAAACCTGAAATAGTATAATTGGAGCGAAATAAGGGGCAAACCAGTAAAAATCACTCCACTGGTAATCAATGCCAGAAAACTCATTAATTATTGTCTAATGACTTAATCTTTCTAATTTATAAATGATTCCCGCTAAATGTCGAGAATTCAGTAACTGTAAGTTACTGTTTCCAAGTTTATTTGATTGATTCGCCATTGTGTAGGAGTTTATGAAGTTACTTTCAGTGAATTGTATTCTACTGACTGATAACACTAATTCGGACTCGTGAATCTCCAGTATTACAAACAAACCACCACAAATGAATTGTAATACTAACCATGTAAATAAAGTGAGTTGTATTTCTTATGCTGTAAGAGGTGGTAAACGTTGTAATTTATAGAGTAAGTCATGATTACACTCAAAGTTAATACATTTTTCAAAGTTGTTCCTACCCAACTGCCGGAGCAACTCCATAAATTTCAACCACGGAACATTTCATATCGCCACCTTTGTGTGGGTCCGCGCGCCAGTGATTGTCTGGCGGTGCGGCAACTTCGGAAATAACGCGCTGATCAACTGTTTGATGAAAAGCATCGGCCGGTAAACAATACAAGAGGAAGAAAGAGAGGGTGGGATAGAGAGAGAGAGAGAGATAGAGAGAGAACATGTCGCCGGGTTGTCGCTCCCTCGTTATGACGCGGAGGTGTTATTTGTCTCGCCTACGAGGACCCGTGTTCGTCGCCGACTCTTCCAATAAAGGTCCTTCGCCGCACGGGGGAGAGGCGGGGGAAGGACTCGCAGCGGGCTGGAAGCGCACCGGATATTGTCCTGCCGCGGTTCCTCCAACCCCCGACCCTCCATCGACCTTCTCTTCAACCCTTCAGACCAAGCCCGCTCCTGGACCAGCTATCCTGCCACCCCCCCCCCCTTTTTTCTTTTCTCTTCGTCACGCCGTTGCCAGAAACACCGTTGCCACACACGCGCGGCTTTTTTGGCTGTCGTCGCGATCCGCGCAAACCACTCTCCACGCCTGAAGAATTAGCTCGGTCGCGGTTCTCGTCGCACGTGGCGGGAGTACATCGCTCCTTCCTCTGTTGTTTACGTTCATGTCGGTGCCGGTTGATGCTGGTTTTGCACCCTCAAAATTATTATCTTGTCGCTATATGAAGTTCGATTCTGCTGAGGACAACAGCTTTTATCACGCCACGAGCAAACGAGAAACCACCGACAGCATTTGAAACATAAAACGCGATTTATTATATTCGTAAATAATTGTATGAAAATAAAAACGCAAGAAATTAAATTCAAATTTGTTACCTCAGTTCGGCCATAACAACATATTGTACAATGATCGATCAAAGAACGTAAATTTCGAAACGTACAGTCGTATTTGATATTGCAGCAATTGAAGCCCGTTGACCTGGGGTCTCACGAATTTTTTGTGTAGCGACGAATTGCTTAAGTGAAGTCAAGCCTGGTGTATGAATATTTTTAGTGTATCCCAGGGACACAATCCTTAATGCATTTTATCTTAGCTTCTTTCTCAAACAATACATGAGCAGGCGTGCACTAATTCACACAGATCGGAAGATGATCTCGTTAGCCTACATATCTTATTTTCGGAAAGTAGGGCGAATACTGCTAACTAGCTGTTATGTTATCTAAAAGGAGGTTCATGTATGCTTCCCTAAATTGAGTGGAGAGGAGAGATTCGGGCGGCTCTTAACATCGATGTCTTCAGAGCCGATGAGGGTGATTGGGGTGAGTATGGAGCATCGCCGGATAGAAGGGGTAAGGTAAAGGGGATATCCCCGAGAAAACCCACCGATAAACGGCGTTGCGGTACGATTTCCACATGCGAAAATCAGTAGTAGCCCGGCTGGGGACTGAACTCGGATCGCCTTGGTGGGAGGCGGGCAGGCTAACCGCCCAATCACCGTGGCTACACTTCCCTAAAAGATCGGCGAATTTACTTCAGAGGTCGGTTTAGACTATCACTGATAATAAGGCAGATATTTTTTGTAACAACATTTACAAGGTCAAAGTCATGATCCATTTTACAGTCACTATCTCCATTTTTACACAAGAAAAGCTGTCTACGTATTTGGAAACAAGAGTTTGTCACCAGTATCTCCATCTCCAGTATCACCATTTTTACACAAGAGAAGCTGTCTACGTATTTGTTTATCAAGAGTATCACCAGTATCTCAGTTTCTTTTGACTTCAGGATAAATATGACGAAGTTCGTCTGATCCCTTTATACCTCGCAGGCGGTGGGTGTTCGTGTATTCGAACAAAGCACCTCGTGGAAAAATGTCCAATATTTTCCCTTTCAAGAAACCCACCGCAGGGCTGAGCACACGCGCGCGCGCACACACACAAACACGTACACATACAAACACATACACGCCCACGTCGCACCTGGACAAGATATCAGGGAGAACACCTGCGGATAAACACACAGCCGATGGCTCGGGGCTTCTTATTCCTTCTTTAGCATACTTCTCCTTTAATCTTCGTACATAGCTGCAAAGCAAAAGTTCGAAAATGAAAGATCCCCCCCCCCACCCAAAAAAAAAAAAACTCGTACATTAAGTTATTCGAAACTAAAAAAAAGTTCCATAAGATTTTTGTGTAGAAATAATGACAATGTTTCTTCCCAATCAACTTACACGTTTAAGCCGCTAACAATGTGGTTTGTAGTTCGTGACAATGAGGACCTTTTGTGCATGAGCCTGGGAAGTCAAACATTACACAAAACGAATCATTTACAAATTTATAAATTAGGTACTGCAATTACGTAACCACCTATACACTCCAGACTCAGCATCAAAATACACTTAACCAATATATTTGTAATGTTTTAAATTTACTAACTGAACTGTAGGTATAGATGAAAGTTTTTCATCGCACATTAGCAGTTAAATACCAACGGTAAACACATTTCAAATTTCTGGTTTTCTCTTTTTGCTACTTTGCGAACTCAGTTGCCAGAAACTGGATTATATTCAGAATTTTTTTTTAAATATAGTCTGTAAACTTTCTTGATATGTTTATTTCATAAGAGAACATCTTGCCACATAAGCAAGATATTTTCGTTTGTATATTACCAATTTCTTTCGTATGTTAAGTGTGACATAGTAATACGTAAATTTTTCATATGTGACGATATCATTGTATTATAAGTAATTATCAAAATCTTAATTTCGTATTTTTTTAAACATTTTCTTCTTAAAATCTTGAAATAGCAATATGTAGCAAAAATGTAAGCTCAATCTCTGTTTGATATTCTGGTTTATTAACAAATTAGTTTGGAGAAACAGATTCATGGGACACATAAATGTTATTGCTAGTAATATAATAATGTTAGTGATATTGTACGTGTATTATAACACATATCTTTCGGGGAAAACTTCAGCAATTATGAGCGAAATCTATTAATAATTTCATGCTGTCACTTGCTTCGGAGAACGCCTGAGATATATAATGTATTTTGAGTTTCCATATTGTTACATAAACAAATTTCAATGCTCTAAGAAGTACCGAAATTGAGAATGTATTGCCCTGTTTACTGATAGTCGAAGGCAAGACAAACTACAAAATATTACTTTATTTGGCTTCACTTTGATACAGTGAAATGTGCCCTTAATACTCATACTAATAAAACTGCATTTTCCTATTTGTACAACTAGGTGACCTAATGTTTTTTTTTTTTTTTTTAATAAATCCTGAATAAATGTCTGAATGTCTTGCAGATCTAGAGGCGATTTCCTTGTCAACATTCAAGCCTACATTTTGGCATGAAACATTTGATAATGTGCTTCTAGTTCTGCAGACATTTTTCTAGTTAACGTTCACTGCGATGGTTGTAAAAACAGTCTTAATTATCATCGCCTACACTTATTACAATTAATATATTCATAATTATCTCCATCACACTTCTGACACCGCTGTTACAAGACGCCTGAAGGGCATATCCGAGTACATGTTCTTAGCAAAAATAAAACAAATAAATTTGATTTTTTTTTAATTTTTCCATACAGTTATTATTTACAGCATTAAACTATCTATCTCTACCCAATGTATAACTTTGGTTATAGTTAAATAACACACACCCATAATTAACTCATCTTCAGTCTGTCTGTAGCCATCATTTTAAATGTCTTTCACTCACGCATTCAGTCCAATAGTCCAGCCTGCCAGTCGCACCCTTGACCGCATCAATGCTCGCAGTCGCAGATTTTCCTTCCGCTGGTCACTTTGATGCTACTCATTGCTCTTCTGGCTCATCGTCTATTGCTTAAGGCCGCACATTCTCCCAAACTTTCGGTTCTCATCAACTCCTGGGTCGTAGACCCGACGGCCTTTTATAGCATCAGCAGCCAAGATTTGGAATATTCGCTGCGCCCCGAGTCACGCTGAAAGAGGCAAGGACGATCGAAACCAGAACATTCTTCAGATAAATGCAGAAATGCGTTCACCTGAAGGCCAGGAGTGTGCGAGCCGCGAAAGGCTTATTGCGGCCCCACGCGTGCGGCGGCAAGCCTGTGTAAGCTGGTCTTTGTATTCGCCGCCCGCTTTCGGGTTACATGTGTGACCCTCACACACTTCCATTTTCGCAAGCAAAGCAGCGAGTGTGTAACAGTATAATTAGTGCAAAAATACACTGGTTGTTTGCCAACAAATGACAATAAATACCAGAGTGGGGTATGTAAGTACAAATGAAGCATATTTAATCAAGGAACCAATAGTTGAGCGTCCATAGTTAACCTTTTAATGGCAGAGGAAATGTGCAGGGGCGGATATGCAACGTTGTGTACGTGGTATTGTAACCAGCCTGTGTGCAGGTCAGCATGCCTGATAACATCGCTCACTACTGCATGGTCGCAATCTCGGAAGTGCTGCGTATTTACAGTTCCTGCAGGACGTGTTACCGGAATAACTGGAGGACGTTCCTCTAGATGCTCGTGAGGCGATGTGGTTTCAGCAGGACGGGGCCACGCCCTCATTTCGCCACTGCGGTTGGCCGGCACCTCAACATGCACTTCACGAACCCGTGGATGGTTAGGGGATACACCATAGCATGGCCAGCACGCTCACCTGACATCACACCACTTGACTTGGCTGTGGGGCCACATAAAAAAGATGGGGTATGCCACACCTTTTGACACGAGGGATGAGTTCACTACGCCGGAAACCTTTGCACATGCGCGTTGCAACATGCTTCAGCGCTGCACCGCCTGTGTGGCCGACGTGGCGCACAATTTGAACAGACACACTGTTCATATGCCTTCAGCGCAAACGTGTAAATTAAGTGTCATGTTATTGCAGTGCCTTTAGCATAGTTATTGTGATTGCCTACCCGCCCCTGCACATTGTCACTTCCATTAGCAGGTTAACTATGGACTAGACTATTGGTTCCTGAATGAAATATGTTCCATTTGTACTTATCTACCCCACTCTGGTTTTTATTATAATTTATTCGTGAACATCCGGTATTCTATGGGTCCATACTTTCTCTACCTCTTGCTATGGCCGATGTTAAACTTCACGCTACATTTCTGTTGTCTGTTACCATTAAAAGCTGCTAATTATATCCTCAGATACAGAGAAAAATAGGTTTACTGCTTCCTTATGGATTGTCGGGTAAATTACTCGTTGAAGAATGTAATCTACATTTAATTAAAAAGTTATTACTTCGGCAAAGTTATTACAATCCGGTTACTTTAAGCAGATTTACACGGTGATCCGTTTGTTAATGTATATTGTATATACCGTGGCGTGTGGTATGGTTGGTTATAAAATTTTTGCTTTCAAAAATATGTCACATAGTTCAAGCTTGGCAAATATTCAGCAGATTACATTCAGTTTAAATCCATGAACATCAACCGTGCTCAAATGTGGCAGAAATTACCCAGGTGTCCGGTAAGCAAGCAAACTAATACATAGTATCGAGAACGGTCCACAACTACACACAACTGTTCTACGCTAAGAATAGCGGCGTTGCACATCTGGCAAGTAGCGCGGAAATAGGCACAGCGCAAGGCGTCCCACGCTTTCAGGAAAGCAAGAGTGTCAACTAACATCCGGTTGCAAGCTGAACTGACCGCTGAAAAAAAAAAATCTAAAATAATTCAGTTTCCCTAAATTTGGACTAAATTAACATTGGCCTAGACTTTCCCAAAATACTGACAGTTATCTAGACAAAAAATATCAAAATATATAAAAATTAGTTAAAATCTAGAAAATATTGCGGCGCAAAATTTTCGAAAAATTTTACAACTGCAGCATATTACGTTCTATATTACAACATTTTAGTTGAAATTATTTTTGTGTTTCAAAATGTGATTGGCACTATAATTGTAAGTGTGAATTGCCGATATTTATGCTACAAGATGTATTTAAATAAATTTTACATTAATTCCATACTTTCTTAAAAGTGATATTTTTGTGACTTCTTAAACGGGCCATCCTTTATTACCATTAAAAGCGGTACATAAATTTAGCAGAACGTAATTAAAACTTAGCGCGAAAATGTTAACCGAACGATCTCGTAATTTGTAAATTGAATCCCACTCGACCCTCGGCGTTTTGTGTTAAAAGCGTTATAACAAACAACCTACTAAAGAAGTGAAACTTGTCTTCTTAAGCACGAAGCTTTTATGCGCACTTTAAGGGGAATATTTAGGAGAAATAATTTAATACTAGGAATACAGAAATTAACCTTACGCCTAAGAGCTTTTAGAGTGTCTTTATACATCCTAATTTCTTCAACAAAAATAGCATTTACCTTTTATTTGCAAGGCATTGCATAAGAGGAGATTGGAACCGAACTGTTTCCAGACAGCTCATATTTTGTAGCTAAGTGGAACAATTTGATAAGCTTACAATTTTGAGCAAACATTTATAGGTATAGGCTTACGCTATCAGTACCCACATGTTTAATACAAAATATTCCATGTTATCTGTGGATTAGAGAGTTTAGAAACCGATTAATGTTGGTTTCAGTCCTGTTGGCAAATTTAATTTTCATAAATACATACAATATGGTGCGACAAAGGCAAATACTTCCACATGAATCTTGGTCAATTTTTGCTTCTGTAAATAAATTACTTAAAAGTGTCAAACGTTGTTATTAACATCGGTACGGTCAAGGAATCAAAATAGATATTCTTGCCATGTCAAGTTCGATCAAATGGTTGAAAGGATATATAAATGTATTGTCAACCCACTATTTTGGAGATAGAGAAGCAAAAATTTGTGTTTACTAAAAAGAATTGATGTGAGTAATTTGTGGCCTATTCCAGGTAATACCATATTCTGTTTGAAGAAATGTTTGTTCAAGTCTACCAACTATTAAACAAAATATATTAAAATTTTCAACGTGAATCCCACACATCAAATCATCAAATTTTGTACAAATCACTTTAGAGAAAAAACATTGAAATGTTTCTTAATGTTCTCTTTTTTTTCAGTTTTTTTATGTTTTAGAATTTAGAACACAACTAGACGGCCAATCAATACCTGTCAAAAATTGTTGACATTTTTTTCATAATATTACAACCAAGCAAACCACTTAAGTAGAAGACATACAAATGTGTTAAAATCATGCGATAAAACGACATATTTGAATAAATTGGGGAAATATGTATTATCTCTCCTAACCCTGAAATACTTTTAAAAACTACGCAACTGTAAATATTGATTTTTCTAAGGTAATTAATATTTGAAATCAACAACTTCTTAAAATATTAAAAAAATAATAATAAGTTTTCTATTTTATAATTTTTTTAAATTGTATAAAACCTACAGGATATTGAATTTATTGTCACTATAAAACTTAAAACAGTATTGTTACGTTGATAGTTTACTACAATTTTGAATTACAACTGAATTGTTACAGTCTGTCCACGATGCGAAAGACGATAGCAGTTAAACAATTAGTACATATAATGATTATAAGTACTTAAGCGGTATTATTGTCAATAAATTACTGAGTTTTAATATTGTCATGTAAAAGACTATGGAAAACATCGCTAATTAAACGCCATAAACACAAATTTAAGTGGAAAAATTATTTTTCTAGTTTCAATACGCTACACGTTCAATTAAATGACAAATATTTAAATTCTGGCAGTTTAAGGCCGCGGGGTACAGCTAGACAATAATAAAGATTTAGATAGCTTTTTTTGTGGAATCTTAAGATCTAAAATTATACAGTAATATCATTATTAATTACCGAAACACATTTTCGGAGGGACCAAGTAAAATGTTAGTGTTTGGAAATAAAAGTGAAAAAAAGAATTTTTAATTGATATTTTTGAGCACAAAAAATATAAACGATTAGGAATTAGCTAGACCAAACTTATAAACAGTATATTGATAAAGTGACAAAGAAAATTTTAAGCTACCACTTAATATTTAAAACAATTATTGGAGGGAATTAAATTGAAAGTTTTGTAACGCACATTTTACTTTATCGCGTTCATATTTGCTAAGTTATTGAGGACTGTGTGTTTTTGAAACCAAGACATGTGCGTGTTTGACAACAGTTGTTAACTGAACTTGACTACGTCAATTTTTTCAGTCCCGAGATATTTTAATACGTATATAGCATAATAGATTTTAATTAGCCTACAAAATTAGAGGTAATGTTGCAGTTTACCTTCCAGGGGTTCCTTAACAGTTGACGTTCATAGAAATGTAGGTGCCTAACTACAGTATGTAAAGAGGAAACACAGTCATATTAGCCGTTTATAAAATATGAAGGGAGAACACTTCGCTGGATAAAAGTATAATATAATGTAGTAAGTTTTATGTTGATATACATCATGACTACGAGTAGAATGATTTGGCCGGCGTAGGTGCAACGGGATCAAGAATCGGAGCCAGAGCCACCGTCAGCGCTCTTGGTTCTGTCAGTAATATTAAACGCCATGTTGGATGTCGGTCACCGACAATTGCAAAAAAAAAAAATTCCCAAAAATCACCAAAAATATTTAAAAAAAACTGCATAAATCCCCAAAAATGTATGCAAAAAGTTCTAAAAATATATTCTAAAAATTAAAAATCAAATTTTTTAGTGTTCGAGCTTAGAGCGGACGAGGGACTGGAACCGACCAACAGCCGTGTTGGATCCGGGCGACCTTGACCCTATAAGAGTGGCCTTGGATAACCTTGAAAACAAAAACTCTAGGAAAAAAATTGTAAAAATGGAATAAATTCATAAAAATTAGGGACCGTTTTACATTACTGACTACTACCACCATCTTGGATCCAGGCCTTAACCTGGTCAACTTTGACATTTAACCCAAAAATTCGTTAAACATCCCAAAAACTGCCTAGGAATTTATAAAAAAAAATAAATAAAAAATAAAACTCAAAATTATTTTTCAAAATTATTTATAAAAACTTACATCTCCGGAGGTTTCCCACAGCACCATGTCCATCAGACGACTGACGCCCTCTCCAATCAATCACCTTGCATTAACATTCTCCTCCATTTTCCAATGTTTCTCATCTATAACTAGTCGACAGGCCTCCATCACATTCACCTTTGCTCATACTGCCGAATGAACTCCACCCGTCTTATTGTTTTCTTGTTTGTCATTTGTTTACATTTTCATCTCCTAGGTGGCACTGATGACTTCGACCAAACTGTTAGATATGGATAACCTTCACCTTCACCTCACGTATGTGACCTTGACACCGGATAACCTCGAAACCCCAAAAAATTATAAAAAAAAATTCCTTAAAATTAAGAAATCCAAGAAATAGAAAAAATATTAAAAAATTAATGAAAGAGTTGATTTTTCATCAACCTTTAGATCAATCTCACAATATTTCCATCATTCAGCACCACAATAGGCATCAAAATCAGCACCACAATCAGCAAAACAACAATCCACACACCAATCCACACAAAACCACACACCAATCCACACAAAACCACACACCAATCCACACCAACCCACACACCAATCCACACCAACCCACACACCAATCCACAACAATCCACACACCAATCCACACAAAACCACACACCAATCCACACAAAACCACACACCAATCCACACCAACCCACACACCAATCCACACCAACCCACACACCAACCCACACCAATGCTTCGCATGAGGTGAACTTCGAATTGGAAGCGCTCTGTTGTCATGCCACGAAGGTGCATATTGTGAATACAGAAAGCCTGCCTTTGATCTCAACGATCATGTAGCCACGACCTGCATCATCGCTAACTGGTTGTTGCCAGTGCCAATCCTGTGATCGAATTTGCACCTATAGTCAAAATGCACCTGTAGTCAAAATGTTCAAAGCAAAGAGTAAGAAGGCAGCACTGGGAATCGTACACAATAATCATTGAAACTGTAAATTCCCTAGTCATTTACACACTTTAAATTTTATACAAAATTGCAATTAATTGTGTTATGCGGTTACTAACTAAATCGAAATACATCCTATTAGCGTGCAAATTTAGTTTCCTAAAACCATAAATAACTTCAATCATAAGTGGGTCTTTAAAAGTAAATCTCAGTAAGAATAAAACAGAAATTACTAAAATATAATGCTGTTACATGGTGGGTTTTTTTTTCCTTTTAAATATTGAGAGTTACGTAATTTAGGCCATAACATAAGGTGCTAGTGTATTTCAAAGAGATTAAAAACTTAAACTATATAACTTTAAACGAAGTCTTCTTGAAGTATTAAAAATTAATTAGCTTTCAAATTTGTTTTGCTGGAACAGCCAAGTTTGGCATGGTAACAAATAGAAACACACACAATGATCGTGGGCAGTGCTACATAAATGTGCCAAGGAATTAACGCTTTGCAAGCTATTGACTGCAGCACCTGTAGGCTTACCGATTACCTTTGATAACTCCCAATGTTTTAGGACTAAAGAGGCAGTCAGCTGTTAAGGTTGCAAAAACTCGTGATATACAAACTCTGTAGATATTTTATACCGAAACAGGAATTTCAAGTTTACAGAACCACCCGCAATATTACCTAAGAATAACTACTGATACGTATATGCGAAAATTTTTCAGAAAGTAACTTCTATCACAGTTACATTCTGAATCCATATTAATTGTGAAATATTAGTGGATGAGAAATTTTAACAAAACTAGTGTCGTAACTGATGGAAATACACGTGTCTTATTATAATCCCTTTATGGCTATTTCACACTTTCGAAAGCCCTGGTAAAATTCTACTTCCAGGATATTCCTCCGCCTCGTGCAAACTAAGCTTAACTAAGTCAGATGGACAACACACCGAATTCGTGTGCGCTCAGTTGTAAAATATTTTGCATGAGAACTATTTATTACTACCCGCTACTAAAACACATGTTTTTTCACTGTTTTGATTCATATTTATTATAAATGAAGTATATAATTTATAAATAAATTATACGCGAAACTTCACTTTAACGAAAAATAAGATACTTTTATGTTATCAGAGGAATAAAGCGGTTGTGATACCTTGTATATGTAAGAAATGACTAAACACGTCATACATGGGGTGGTTTCTCAACGATTTGTTTCAAGAAGTGTGACGAAACCGTGAATACACTATAGTGAACTGCGTTGTTTTATATCTTCCTACACGAGCTTCGCTTACGTTCGTTATCTATCTATCTATCTATCTATATATCTCTCTCTCTCTCTCCTCAATTTTTTTTTAGACTTTCTTCGACACAGATAGGTTGCATATCAAAAAATCTTTATTGGCTGTATTCTGCTGAGATAACCCGCTTAAGGGCTGATTGACACAGTTGACGTGAAATATGTCCGGCTATAATCGGAGCCGTCTGTGATAACAGAGGATCAGACCTGTCGCTCTCGGCAAGTCTGGAAGAGATAAGAATGGAGCAGTTGTTAGACGAATATGCTGCACAAAACACACAACCTCAGAGCTGAACACACCTCCTTAAGCGATAGTTATTTTTCTGCAAAATTTCTGGTTCTCCAGGTTCTGGTAGTGAACTGCGGATCTCAGAAGTGACATTTTTATCAAAGCGTGAACTGCTTATACGAACTGCGGTGTATCAAAAGCGGACTAAGGGAACTTTAGGCTTTTCTTGAAGCTTGATCTTACACTGTATAAAATGGGATTATTCTTAAATTCAGGTAGACTGTTAATAACTAGTACAGTAAAACGAAATTCGAAAGCCCTTTGAAAGTCTATTCAATAAAAATTACATTTATACGTAGCATTAAATCTCGACACTTTCTGCTAAGCTTGTGGTTTGAATGTAATAGGCCCCTCAAGTAACCTTTTTCTTAATTGCTAGGGACCTACAAAATCCACGTTGTTTTCTGCCAGCACGTTAAAATTCACCATCCTATACATGCTCGAGTCGGTGGCACGTGTTCATTGGCTTCTGCACCAGTGAGGACACATTTTCCTTTTTGATTTGGTCGGACGTGATTGGGCCAGCCTTTCGTTGGTTTGCTATTGGTTCAAAGGCGTTTAGGGCGTGTCCTAACAAACTTTATTCTAATGACAAAGGCAATACAAAAATCAGAAGTGCTTGAAGTCTAGCCTGTCTTCAAATAATAACGCGAATTTTGCACGTCTCTATTAATTAGTCTCTAGTACAAATCCCAGGAGTGAATAATTTTATTTGCCTTTCGTACGAAGCAGTGATATAGAAGTATATTTCAAAGTAAGAACAATCGTGACATTATTATGTTATAATACTAACTAGAAGCTCGTTTTTTATTCAACTTAACGATATGGTGTACGTGAAATTTAACAGAAGCGTGAAAAGTTAGATTAAATTAGTTTCTCTTCGCGTTTCAGGACGTTCAGAGGAAAAAATGCGTGGAAATAAAGAATGTTCTCGGGAAGGTATTAAGTGACAGAAGTAAATATTAACAAGGAAAAACAAAAGATGGTAGAGTGACTTAGTTGCAAAGAAAACCAGAAGAAAGAACAAGAAAATTAGTCTGCGGCGTGGGCAGACATCAAAGCCCGAGGAATCGACTGACTCAAAAGAAAACATGGTATTACAGATGCAGCAGCCGAGAACGATGAAAATGAATTCTGCTGGGGGAAAAAAATCTTTCTTCACAGACAGTAAAATTCTGCCCGTAGAAGAAAGCGTGCGCTACATTTACATAAACCCGAGTAAGGAAGAAAATAAAATGGTTTATCTTGAGTTTGATACTTAATAAAATCACATTTTATGATATGCGATATCACTTCAATTCAATTTTCTTTCGAAATTGAACAAAGTTCGCGTTGCGGACACTCGTAATTCTTTCTTTTTCTTTTTTTTACTTCATCTTGTCTAAACAAGAATATGTCACACTCCAGATAACCCAAGTAGCTAATAAGCTAGAAAATAAATTAACAGTGTTGAATTTCGAAGCACCTGTTAATGTTTTGTTATCGTAACGGTTACTATACATGATACCAGTCTGCCTCTGTCATTCAACTGGTTTCAAGTTCGGAACATGCCTTTGTATCGGACACCTGATTTTGCACGAAAAAATTTCACGACCGGATGTAATTCCTATTACTTTAGCTCAGATGCACATTCGTGATTGGACGATTTCCATGTTCCGCTTCTTAGGTGACTACCCGCGGATCGCAGACGCACAGATGGTGCTGCTGTATATTGAAATCTAACACGCGCGGAAATCTTTTCGCGAAATTCGGGTGTCCCTAATCAATAGTTATGTTTGTTTACTTAGTGATTTTTTTGTTTCCAGGAATAGCATTCTGACATATATAGCATTCAGGTCTTTACATACAACTGAAATTCCAGACACTTAACCGAGAACTACATTTGTGCTAATCTTCCACTAGCAGTAATAATTTAGCTTGATTTTCAAAGTTTCTAATAATTCTCATGTAACGAAGAGTTTCGAAACCGGCATAACATTAGATACACGTGCGGTCTAACCACAGGAAGAGACAGAAAGAGACAGGCCTAATCTAATATCAGAAATTATTTGGAAATAACAAAACCGAGTATTTAAAATCATTTGTCTTACAAATTGTTAGCTCTTTTGCAGACTGACTCCTGCAGACTGACTCCTGCAGACTGAATAGTAGTGAAAGCTGTTGACGAACAGAAATATAATTTTCTCGGCATATATAAGCTTATGTTTAAGGTGGTCTACGTTATCACCTGGAAGAGGGGGCCACGGTGGTTGAACGGTTAGAAAGCTCGTCTCCCACCAATGCGAACAGTAGTCCATCTCCGGTCGGCTCACTTCCGGATTTTTGCAAGTGGGAATCGTGCTGGACGTTGCTGCTGGTCGGTGGGTATTCTCGGGTATGTCCCGTTTCCCCCGCCCTTGCATTCCAGCGCTGTTCATTCTCACTTGATTTAACCCTCATCGGCTCTTAAGACCTCGATGTTTATAGCCGTCCAAATCTTTCAACTGAACTCCTGAATGCGACAGTGTTAGACTTTTCTTAACATAAAATACCATAGAAGTGCGTGTTCACGTGGGGAAGTACTGGAAAATCAGGCAAGGCGTGCCGATACTGTGCAAGTTCCGTGTTGCGGATAATTTATTGGTGGGTTTATTTCGTAGCGATGTTAAGCTCTAACGCAAATGCCGGCTGGCTGGCGGGCGCTCGCGTATACCGACATGGGAATTCCAAACTGTATCGCCGCGTGAATAATGCATGAGACGCCCTGCACGCTCCTGCAGACGCCCCGTGGGCGTAACGCACGCTGGCGTCTTTCTCTCGGAACGCGAGCAGCTCGGCACCCCCCCCCCCCCTTTACCTCTCGAGTTTATCGCAAAGTGACGGCACGAAACAAGTTTGACTGACCTTGATTTGATAGGCAACGTGCCGACCCAAATAGACGCCTCGCGCAGCTGTCATTTCCCCAGTTTCCTTCCGGTTCGGTAAACTGAGCAGCGCGGACGGGACTAACATCCCCTCCCCCCGCCCCCTCCATCCCCACAACTCATCACTCTACGGCTGCTTCCACAAGCTGATAACTTCGCTGGGTCACAAACTAGAGTGGAAAAATCTCCAAAGAAAATTTTAGCGCGTCCACGGGCAGTTAAAATGCCTAATGGCATTAAAAAAAGACATTAAAATGTTTGCAGGCAGGGGCAGAAAAGTTTTTTTTTAAGTGTTTGCGGCCTGGCATACACCCAGGAAAGTTTATATCGACCGATAGAAAGCAGTCCCATGTCTTAACGTTACATTAGAAGAGTTACGTAAAACATTCGTTAAAAGTTCAAATTATTTATTTTACTTTATATTTATCTAACGCATATAATCTAAATAACTAGCACATTTGTAAAATATTTACTTTCATAGTAATATCACAGTTTCACTTGAACGACGCTTGAATAAAGAGATCTGGCCCACGGCATTGTTTATTGCACATATAGCGGAAGGATAGAGAATATTAATAAATTGAGACCTTAAAAGCAGGGCTATCAAAAATGCTCAGTTCACCGCGAACAGCCTATACAATCGTTTGTAACTGTTGTGTATAGACTATTCAAGCTAAAATGAGCACTTTTGAAAGCCCTGCTTAATATCTATTTGTATGCACGTTGTGTATTCTTCCGCCTTATGTAAGATTAACATTGTCGTGGGCGTCATCACTTTATTCATGCGTCAGTCAAGAGAAACGCTTATCTAACATAGGTAGTTAACGATTATTTAATCCGTACAAGCGATTTAAATAAATACACAATAAAGAAATTTCCCCTTGGTCGATATATAGTTAAAAAGGAAGCATTTCCATCAGCGGGAATCAAGTTTCCGTTATGAACACACAAATGGAATTCGGAGTTGTTCTACTCCCTGCCGCTAGATCACATGTTTTAAACAACTATGTACTCCTGTGAATTCCTAGGAACATTTATGTAAAATAATATACTCGTTTTAGTAAATTATACATAAAACTGTTGAATTACCGAAAATGTTTATGTGTAACTATGCACCCAAATATACTCCAGAATGTAATGCAAGTTGTTGTTATATGGTCGGGCCTTAGGCGGACGGCCTGCTTGATCACACCTTCAAACATTGAACCAGGACACGAGCGGGACTGCAACAACACATTGCGAAAAGCCAGTTGCAGAAACCCCCTCCACCGGCCAGTAATCCGGGCCGAATGTGTCGAACAACGGGCCGATATAGGCCAGCGTCACCCTGGGCGTCACTTACATCATCAGTCCATCGCCAAGAGAAGAATGCACGGAGATGGGTATGTCCGGCCGCCGATAACAGCCTACCAATACAGCCTCCTGAACCATGATTATGGTGGGGACATTCCAGTTAGTTTGTCATAGCAGTGGCGTCAATCAAAAACATTCATAACAGGTTAATTGTATAATAAATGCTCTATAAGCTCCCCGAGTAATAATCACGTAATGTTATTGTAAGATAATCTTGTTAATAAACCCATAATTCACAGTTGTGCTCTACCAAATCATCTCTCATTATTCAGCTACTCCCTAACCAATTCATGTATGAAAATGACAAGTCAATTTCATAATAAAGTATACACATACATGGTCATTGTAAAATTACACAGTGGAAGATGTACAGCCACACTGATATCGAGTGTGCGTGCAACCACCATTTAGCAGTTAAAATACACAATTTATGATTTTAGTACAGGGAGTGGGTGCATTTTTACACACACTTCAAAATATAAATAAATTTACACCATTTCGTTTATTAGGCCATACATTCACGCACTTTCACCAGACCTCCATTACTCTCTGGACTCTTGAGAAAATGTGTAAAATTACACGTTCTGTAGTTTATTTTACAAATTACAAATGAAAAACGTAAAACTACCAAAAATGTATTTTTGTGTAAATTTTCACTCATTTTTACAATGCAGCAAGTTTTCAGATTGATCTTGTCTCGTTAGCGAAATAGACTTGGTAATAACATGACATTAAAAACTTAAAAAAAATATTCCAGTTTTTTCGTACTTATCTCTCCACCCACACAAATTATATATATTTCACTGCATAGTAAAAGTACCTGAAGGGGCAATTAAAATGAAGTGTACATTTAAATTGTACAGCAGTACGGTAGCAAGGTTAATATTGAAATACTCGATCTATGTCACTAATTGTTTAAGCTTGCTTTCGTGCTTGCATAGATAAAGTGTTATTAAATGTGTGCCAAATAAAAACTAAGTCTATATTTCCCCCCCAATCACAGAAGAGTGGTAAACCGTCTCGTGAGAGGTTTTTAGTGAAAGAACAAGTCTGGTGATAAGAAGGCAGGGGTACAAGAAAGAGAGAAAAAGTATACATATAGATGCTTTATGAAGTTGGAAAACACACTTTCAGGGATCGTCATAGAAAAGCAGATGAGAATGTGAGTAAAGGAGAGGGGTCTGACAATCACGTACAGATGACGTAATACCCGGACAATGTGTATCGAGAGAAGGGAGTAGTCGCTAAGGATATTCATGAGCTAGTCCATAAGTTCATGGGAATTACATGCGTGCAGTTAGGAAAAAAGACAGGAGCTGTATAATGTAAGTGAGATGATGGAGGAATATAGACAGGATAAATCATTGGTGGCGGTGCTTCTGAACAGACACGCGTAGTGAAGGTTGACACGCCGGCGAAGGGGACAGTTTACATACAGATAGACCTGGAAGATGCTTAACGTCCGAGTCTTGTAGCGCTGATGAAGGTGGAGCAAGATTAAGATGGAGCAGCAGCGAAATGTAATAACGGTTGAAATGAGAGTACTTAGAGCAAACCCATCAGGCGACGGGAACGACTCGCCTCGTTTCTCAAACGTAAAAATCCCGGGTTTGACCCGCACCGTGAGAGGGAGATGAGTGGACTGTTTGCATTATCACAGTGGACACAGTTCGTATGGAAGTCGTGTACGAATTACAATTATTTGGTTATTTAATTTTTAATTTTTTTTTGTGAGCATTCTCCTTGAAGTAGGGTTTTCCCGTGACATTTGTGATGTATCCTGTTTTACTTCAAGAAAGAGGGCTGTAGTGAGATATCTAGGGAAAAGAACGGATTGTGCGGGACGAGATTGCGGAATCTTAGATGAAGTGGGGCGTGATGCTGGGTGGAGATTGGGATGTTGAAACGCACGTTTAGAAAGCTGCTGTCCAAGCGGAAGGATGCTGGGGATATCCTAAACTCTAAAAAACCCTTCTGCTTGTGAACGTGCACTCCATTGTATGTAGATTCTTTTGGCTGCAATCAACTTCTTTCTTAAAGGGTTTTTTTTTTTTTTTTTTTTTTTTTGAAACACGAATAAATTCTTTGTGCTTTTATAAAGTAATGATAGGAAATATTTTTTTTACAATGCGTTACACAAATGTTCTGTATCCATAGGAATCATAGTTGTATTGTAATTTTGGGAAAAGGAATAATTCTTGCCGAAGTTTTGTTTTACTCAAACTGTGTTAACTACTCATAGCTCTAGTATTGATTTAGAGTTTTGCTGTTACATATTCTTAGTATTAACGATTTTAATAGTAGCACATACAAAATATAAGGGACGTTTCAAACCTCACCTTGGACCCCGAATTATGTATAAGGCATGTTTTATTGAAAGTCAAGTAGTTCAGTTTATCCGACGCAGTTGAGTATATTTTAGTGATTTATTTCACATCCGGATCCAGTTTATTCATTCAGTTGGGACTCACATGTCATGATTTTCTGCAGTGCAAAATTGACTTTTATTTCAATTTTCAATTGAAGTACCAAAGCGAAAAAAGGTATTCGCATCGTTTGTTTTACGGCATTTAATTAATTACAAAATAAAAATATCTCAGAGTAACTGTATCAAATACACGTTCTTCTGTCACTCAGCTGCTTAAAGTACCATTATTATTTAAAAAGACCTTTTTCAAGTAATGTACGAAAATATAACGTTCTGAAATCCAGTACAAATATTCGACCACAGTTGTATGTGGACAAGTAAAAACAATGAATTCACGAAACTGCACTTTCTTGTGTTGCGTGTTTGCGTAGTTTGAAAAAGAAGATGCTAAGTCATACAAAACTGATCGAAAACAATTTTGAATCTCAAGGTGAAATGCGGCCTACGAAACAACTAAAGTTTAAAATTCCATTGATAAACAGTTTTTTCAAATAAGAGCCACGTGACATGGTTTTGTACTAGCAAAACGAATTTCAGTGCTTTAAAAATTCAATTTTTAAAACATTGTTTAAATAATCATAAACCTAATAATTACTTACAGAAGTGTTATAATGTGGGGAAATATTTCACAACTTATTTCTCGAATTGGGTCACATGCCAATTTTTTTTTTTTTTGCGTTACTACTTCTAATTGGTCCTCCTGTCCCCTTCCCCTTCGGCAGTCATTCATGAAGCGTGTTATGCGATAGTCCCGTGGAATCATTTGTTAAAATTCGGCGCCACGTGAGCTCCTGGTGGCGGCGCATTGAACTAGCTACCTGTGCCTTGTTTTCGTGGGAGGGTCATCTTAGTTTCGCTTTTCCGCGCTGGTTGTTCATTCGGTTTTGTGTCAAATGACACCATTAATTTGAATAGTGTGTTTTTTTTTCTGGTTGTTTCTGATTGTTACTCTCGTGGTCTTCGTACACCGGCCCACGCAGTTTCAAAACGAAATAAATGCATGTCGTCTGGCGCACCCACGGGAATACAAGATACAGCCATGTGTGCGCACCTACGTAGTAACTCTATCGCAAAGCCGTTATGAACGTGCTGCTCCATTAGTCTTTACAAATGGATGTGATCTACTGCGTTACATTAACACATATACACGATGCTTGTATCCCCCGGCTATACACCGATCGGCACTCAGAAACAGCGACAAAAGTGTCAACGATAACTCAAAGAAATCATCCCCATTCACAATAGTTATTTACGATGAAACCATGATCATTCCTTTTCAACCGGGCACATTAGTAAATGATTTCAGAATCTTTACCGATGTTAGTTCAGCTGCTAACGGAAAAAAGGCCGTTTACAGCTTCCAAGAAAATTATTCTTATAATGCGTGATGGTAAATTATAATATAATTTACAAAAATTATAGGATGATCTGTCGAGTTAATAACATATTGAGCACACTTGCTATCATTATATGGAAAATTATTTTCCGGGGGATGTGTATTTTTAACTTTTTTAATACGCGTTATTAATTGGCCTAAGAAATGCACACTCGCTTTCCCGAAACGGGCTTTCGGCAGCAATACAAGAGATGCTAGTATATACTTATCGTCACTTAACTGTTGAAAGTTTACGTAAATTCCAACAGAAAATTCTAGAACCCATAATTTCTTCATTCAGTGAACTTATTATTTGTTTCGTCTTGTGAAGTTAAAGTATTGTAATTTGTTTCAAATGCTTGAGCTAACATTTTTTAATTCTATGTGGCATATTATGAAATGACAAGGTAAAATAAGCTTAAAAGGCCCTAATCGTCATTGCTTTAATCCCAACCGTTTCCGAGTAATAAACGCATAAAATACACAACCATGAAATACCGTGGCCGGGTATGTAGGCAACACGCACTGCACCCGAGATGATCGGAAGTAGCGCGGCACACCATGATAACATAAAATCACAAAATACCATGATAGTTTGTTAATAAATTAATTAATCGTGTGCGAGGTGAGCGTGAATGGTATCGTTGTGAAACTGGTTAACTGACGAAACCTGGATACGATTCACGCTCCCTTCACACGATTAATTCATTTATTAACCCACTAATGTATTATGGTATTTTGTGATATTATGTTAGCATACACTCTAAATATGAATCATTGAGAGTTTCACTGTTTCAATCAGTCAAACGTATCTTACTGATTCAACAGTCATTTCAGTGAATTTAACTGATAAATCAGTGAAAAAAAGTCAAATTTCCTTCACTAATTTTTTCAGTAAGCCACTGGTTCATCAGTCATTCATTTCACTCTTTACTCAGTGGTTTATTTTTGACTGATAGATCAGTTAAACAGTGTGTAAAATAGCTGCTAAACAAAGCGTATCACGTGAAATAACAACGAATAAACCATTAAAACCAATATAAAACACTTTCCAAAATGTGTTCCGTCTTTCAAAACGCCATTTTATTAGGTAATAGGAACAGACAGCCTTTCATTCCGTCTTTACGTCACAGCGCTCTGTTTGAAGGTTTAAGCACATAATGTAATGAAGAGAGGGCACTCCTATATATACTACTATTCGTTTCAATAGTCCTAAACGTACCAATTAAACCAAAAACGAAAAGTAAGAGCATACTATTTATATCTTTATGGTTTTGCGGCGAAACTATAAGAAATATGCTTTCCTCTCGTTATTTCAAGTTGGCGTCGTAGCGCAGACAGCAAGGTACCGGCCTAGGGTCCAAAGGTGCGAGTTCAATCCTGGCTACCTCCGGAAGATATGTTACTTTTTTAAACTACGGTAAATTTGAGCAATATAAGTAGTGAACTATCGTAGATATGTTTATTTCACGTAATTATTTGGCTACATTCAATAAAAACAATATTTAATTCGCCACTATAGTCGACCCTCACTGATGCAATCAGTGAAATAATTTCGTCACTATTTCTATCAGTTAAAATTTTTCACTGAAACAATCGGTGGTTTCCCACTGCTTCTAAGTGAAGCCATTTTCACTGATTCGAGTAGTTGAATTTCACTGCGAATCAGTGGTTTCCCACTGATTAGAATTTAGAGGGTAGTATGCCACGCGACTTCCCATCATCTCAGGTGCATTGCGTGTTGTCTACATACTCGGCCACGGTATTTCATGGTTGTGTATTTTATTAATTTATTCCTCGGAAACGATTGGGATTAGGGAAATGATGATTAGGGCCTTTTTAGCTTATTTCAACGTGTTATTTCATAATATGCCACATAAAATTTAATCAACTTCTGATAACAAATACTTTTATTGCAAAATAAGGGTTGCAAAGGCGGTACATGTATTTAAGAAATATCCTGTATATACGTATATATGTGAATATATAATTATATATATATATATACACGTATGGCATTGAGGATCATCTAGATACTGCAGAAAATATAACATTTTCCTTTTGATAACAACAAAGAATCTTGGTAGTACCCTTAATTTATAAGGATCACGTTCGTTATGAAATGCCTTATAGGTCATATTAGGCCTTTTTACGTGCATAACCATTGGCATAAATCAATACTTAGTGTTAGAGAATACTGAAAGGTATTCCAATTTTTACAAATACAGAGATTAGATAGTATCCTCGTGTAAGGCTGCGCTCCACGCAAACTTACTGTTTCCTTGAAAGAAGGCACTGATGTAGGGAATTAGTATAATACAGCATACAGTGATCTCCTTCACACGCCCCAGCTTAACTACTGTCTGTTTGAAAAAGTCCAGTGTTATCGTAAGTGTAAAACGTGTTGGTAGCCTCTTAGTTCGGATATGTAATTAAGTTCCATCGAACGCAGAAAACATAACTATCTATTTCGTAAAATAAATCTTTATTCGATTTTCTACTATGGGCTAGGAATATTTTTGTAATCATGCAGGTGAAATACTACTTTACAATTCATTTCACGTGAATATTAATTTATGTACACGTTCATGAACTAACAGATGTAAAAGCCACGAGCAATAACGATGTATTACCATCCTGAATTAAAATGCACTGGTGGTAAATGAAAAATTAAAACCACTAAAGTGGCGAAGTAGGAACACCATATGCGCATGGGGCACTGATAGAGGTCAGTACAAGCAATTATTAACAGTGCTGTTCTATGGACAGGGTAGGCACGGAATACTAGGCGTGACACCGTTGAGACCAATACAACTGTAGTGGACTCGATGAAAGAAATTTTTTTGTTTCAAGCAATGGCCTGTGTGCAGTAAACATTGTAGACACGCCACGATGGCATATACGATCACTCTTCGTGCAATTAACGGACTTTGAACGAGGTAATATTGTGGGCCTGAAGAAGGCTGGACGGCCCTTCCGAAGAACTGCCCAACGCGTAGAACGTGAAGCGTCTGCTGTGAATCACGGGTGGTGTCGGTGGTTCAACAATGGTACACATGCTCGTCAACCTGGTTCCGGACGGCAGCAGCATACAGAATCCCGCCTGGACCACCGCATTAGGCGAGCAGCCATTGCTGATCGCACGGCGACCGCCGCACTAGGGCCACTGTTGCACCCAGAGTGTCTGCTTGGATCATCACCAACATTCTGCTGGATGCTGGGCTACGATAAAGGGTGCGGCTCGCCAGGCTTCCTAACACACCTCATCATCGTGCAGTCCGTCTCTGATGATCTCGTAAACGATGCAACTAGAGGGATGAATGTCGCGGAGATTTGTTTAGTGATGAGAGCAGACTCTGCCTTGGCGCCAGCGAAGGTCGTTAGCGAGTGCGCCGCCGACCAGGAGAGCGGCAATAACCAGAGTGTATACGGCAGCGACATACAGGACCAACACCTGGTATCATGCTCTGGGAAGCAATAGCCTTCAATGGCCGTAAGCCTCTGGTGTTTGTTGAGGGAACACTGAACAGTGAACGTTACGCCCAGAACATCATCCAGCCCATTTTGTTGCAGTGTTTACTACGCCAAGGAGATGTCCTCTTCCAGTAGGACAATCCCAGTGCACACACGTCTCGTTTTACTCAACGCGCTCTGAAAGGTGTTTGTCAACTCTCCTGGCCAGCACGATCGCCCGACCTGTCTCCCATTGAACAGGTGTGGGACCTGATGGGACAGCGTTTGTTGCGGTCTGCAATACCGGCAACAAACCTCCACTAACTGCTATAACAGGTGGCATTAGCGTAGAACACTATTCCCCAAGATGACATCCGACACCTTTATGATCGTTTCTACGCACGACTGCAGGACTGGATCTTCACTACAGGTGGCTACACAATATATTGGTATTGTTTTTCAAGACACTCTGTAGTCTCTGTCCATAGATGTAAGACCCTGTGATCATTACCATTTCCAGTGTACAACCTGTATAGTTATTCAATAAAACCTTTATTTATGAGGAACCATTGCGTCCGGGTGTCCATTTTTTATTTTCCACCAATGTGTGTAAACCAAGCACGTGTTTCTACAATACCAAAAGAAAATAACCGACATGACTTTATTGTATATTAGCGCATTGCGCAGGTATAAATATTTTGTTTATATAAACAACGCATTTTTTAAATGACAAAGCTGTAAGACCGCAGGGGCCACGGTGGCTGAGCGGTTAGCCTGCTCGCCTCCCACGAAGGGGATCCGGAGTTCAATCCCCTGCCAGATTACTCCGGATTTTCGGATGTTGGAATCGTGCCGGACGATGCCGCTGGTCAGCGGGTTTTCTTGGGGATTTCCCGTTTCCCCCGTCCCTTCATTCCGGCGCTGCTCCATACTCACCTCAATCACCCTCGTCGACTCTCAAGACCTCAATGTTAAGAGCCGTCCAAATCTCGTCACTCACTCACTGTAAGGCCGTAGAAACTTGACTTGGAGTTTAAGTTATAATAAAAATAATAGGTTTATAACCTTAATTGCCAGAAAAGTACGACATATTGCGTATGGAATAATAATGCATGTACTTTGTAACACCGTAAATATTTTGTTAGAATCAGCTTATTTAATTGTTATAAAATCAATAATTAATAATTTATATTTAAGGGAGTTTACATAATTGATGCTTCAGAAAACACATTTAACAAGAAAATCTTCGTCAAGTAGGGCAATCATGTTAATCATTAAGGTTTTATATATGGAAATACTTGCGCTGCTATTAAAATTTAATTTAATAATTGATTTCGTGTATTTATTTCTGTTATAAAAATAGTACTTTCGTCGCTGAGGTGGACGTGAAGAAATAAATCATTAAAAAGTTTGTATCTATTAGTACTTACTTTTTATTACCTGAAATCGTAGTAATTATAATATAATTTCTTGATGAAGGAACATTTTTTTTTTTGGAAAATGTGGTTTCTAAAGCATTAAAAATGGACATATGCTCAAATTTCAATTAAAAACTAACTCTTATTAATTTATTGTCAACATATTTGAATAAATATGTTTTAATAAAATATTTCACAGTTAGAAAATAAAGGGATTTTTTAAACATGAAACATACTTTTATGACGATATTGGTAGCGTGTGTACTATTTTTAAACGAGTTGTACAGTCGGAAGCACTGCTACACTAGAAGACATTCTTCTTAATACCATAAGGACTCGTTTACCCTATTCGAGTCTCTGGAGCCTTCTGCCGCCTTACCTAGTCAACTGGAGCGTTCGCAAGTAGTGCAGCGCGCTTACTGTAGTTCTCGCGAAGGGCGTGTCTGCATCGTTCTAGCCATAGACTAGAGATTAGGTGGACCGATCTCGCTGGCTGTTCACAACCAATCTCCGTGTCCCAAAATTGAATTGCTTTTCTGCCTACACGTCTAGCAAAAAAACGGCGTGGATTGGATTTGAGGTTAGAACACTTAAGTAAACAAGTGCTTTCCAGATGTTTGTATACTTCCTCGAACCAATTTGTAATGCAGTTTGATTAAATTCAAATTGGCAAAAATATTTTATTCATATAAAAGTGCTTGTCTTTTGAAAATTGAGATGTTAATAAACACTTTCATCCCTGTTGAACATGTGACTTTGAAAGTTGTATTCCTTGGGGGTAGGTCAATGTTGGGACATGCACAGAAGACGAATAAACAGTCTACCTCATCTCTGGTCTATGGTTCCAGCCCCTGGGGGAACAGTTCCAGGGGAACGAGAAATCACGCTTCGCGCGCAGCTGCCCCACCCCCCCCCCCCAACGGAAACACATCAGTTCCAGCAAACATATCCAGTTCTCGGTATGATGAATGGGATGATTTCCTCGCACTCCGTGCTGGCAGAGCGCGGAGAAAAAATGAGGTCGCGATTCCGTGAAATATGGAATTCGCGTGGAGAAGGAGAATTCCATAAATTCTGCGCGACACTGAAAGATACTCAACGTAGGTTTAAAGAATAAAGTGAAATAAGCTGCACAATACTATGAAACATACTGGAAGCAATCGGAAATACATGTCTAGAACAGTGTTTATATCCCACCAGCGAGAACTTTATTTGGCTTAAGATAAACTTACTTAGATTGTTGACATATTATCATCCGAAATTTAATACATCACACTTGTCTATCTTGTACGGCAAGTCGTCGTTTTATGGAAACCATGAACCAAAATACAATAAAGTATTGTTGAGTAATTATGTATTTGTCCACAACGTACTGCAGAATGCAGACACCTTTCACCTCGACTCGAATGTAAAAACCACTAAAGAGTGGGATGTAGCTGCACGTTCACTGTCAAGAAGCGAGGGAGCGATACGGGCGACACTAACACACACGCCTAGGGCGTCATCGCTCCTACGCGCATGGCGTGCAGTATTTCCGTCGTGACGCTGTACTGTGCAAATTATATCTGTCGCGCGATGTAAGCCCACAGATTAAACTTTGCCCGTAACTTTGTACTTTTCTCTTATCGCTTAAGAAAACTGCATAAAAATGCGATATTGGAACATTTTCACGAATTTTTTTTCCCCGAGAATACACTTAGTATGACAAAAGTGAAAAAAAAGGGGGCATAGATAATTGTATTTTATCTTTTATTACAAAAAGTCCTATTTGCAGAACACTTATTTACCGAGATACATGCATTCGCGCAAACAACTATTTCACAAAAAAATGTTTCAGTTCACCCTACTCTTAAGGAGGTGGAATAATTTTGTATATTGTGGCTGTATTTCAATGAGGTAAAATATTGCTGCATAACAGTTTTCATCGGACTTCCTCTCTGAAAAGTCACTAATAGTAGTTTTTCTGACGGTAGATGAAAATGTAGAGGCAAGGTGAAAAAAAAAAAAAAAAAAAAAAAGGCGGGGGGGGGGGGGGGTTTATAAGAGAACTGCGTTCACTAACTGCTGTTTAACCTGGAAGGTGATGCTAAATATTTTCAAGAGATTTTCTAACAATTTTTATTTGTGAAGTTCAGCACACGTGATTACTGAACGACGACGTGTAGCCTAATTGAAATCGTGGATTCGCGGATCCGCACAGTGCCAGCTGCACAGGAAATTCTTCTGTCTTTGTTGTAGGATGTTAGCTTCTCTTTGATTTAGTCCGCACTGGTTGCGCGAAATCGTAGCAGTTGCCTAATTAAGAGGTCGTGCGTTTTGAGTCTTTCCTCGAGCACATTTGCAGAAGTTTCCAATTGTCAAACAAATAAACCCCCTTACACTGAGAAAAAGGTTTTGTTGAATCAAACAAAATTTGTTTGGTGCGACCAAATTATTGGTTTGTTGCTGAAACCAAACTATTTTGTAGTTCTCGTTTGGTTGCCCCAAACTCTAAGATTTGGCTGGTGCAACTAAAGATTTGTTAGGCTACACATACACTAAAAAGTTTCGGCCGATATAAAAAAATTTTAAGTTCGAGAGAGTTTCAAACCTAGATCGCCTACGTCCGCACGCCACGCCTTGGTATATGCCGTTCACGGTAAAGTGAGCACTTTTTAAGGCTCTTCAGAAGTTTTCTTTTAATCCATTTTTTATATTAAAGCCATTTTTTAATATCAGCATTGCCACGTGACATAAATACTGAGTACACATTCACTACTCTCAATAGTTAATGTCTGAAGCTGCGATAAAACATTTTTACTAGTGGTTAATGGCTGTTGGGGTGGCCTTAAAAATTGCTCACTTTATTGTGAACAGCCTATAATCCCAGCTAACTTGACAACTGATTAGGCTGGAAAGCTTTTAAATAGATATACTGCAAATATTGGGCAATGTGTGCAAACACATATTTAAATATTTACAGCTTTACTTGTCAGTTTCTTGTTTCATTGTTCTATTAATGGGTTTATACGATTGTTAAGCATCAATATATGCACTAACAAACACGGTTACTATCCTAATTGTCACAGAAAATACAAACAAACTCTCGAGCTGTATTTTTGAACGTAGGCAGTCAACAGAGTCGCTAAAAAAAAATATAATTGTACAGTTGATTAAACGAAATATTTAGTTAACAGTCTACTTTTTTTGCTCAACATAGAGATTTTGTTTATTGAAACATGTATTTTGTTAGACGAACAAAAGTCATTTTGTTGCTTTTCGAATTTTGTTTGCTCAAAAATATATTTTGTTAGGGCGACTAAATATATATTTTGCTCTTTACAAACAAATATTTTGTTCGATTTTATCTCAGTGTAGGCCCACTTTTATTTGCGGTTGAAGGCGGTGGAAATAATATATGCTTGTAGTTAAGCTGACGGTACTTGTTTCTTTTTCACTACTAACGTACAGTACGCTTTGTTGAGACATTCATCACCTTGAAGAAGAGCGTGATTTACTACTCAGTTACCCATAAGGAACATCACTGGTCATTGTGTCCTGCAGTGTACAAAACCTGACAAAATAATCCTCCCTGCATTTCGTACAACATTGTGTACACCGAGGGGTGAACGGGTTATAAATAGAGCCACGAGTATTTCGCGAATTCATTCGGAGACGAGGTAGACTCCAAACACGTGTTAGTTTCTCCTACTGTTGTGATTGGACGACAGTTCTTTAGACACGCCCCATTTAACTGTAAGCCAGTAATAAGCAGGAAGCAGTAGTGCGAGTGAGTGTTTAACAGTTCTGTGCAGAGGCCTCGCTTGATCACAGCAACCAATAAGCAAACGGTAGTGTCTCGCGTGTATAAAGGGCTGTCCAGCCTACCTTGCTGCCAACTCTATCCGCGAAATATTCGCGGCTGTAGTTATAAAGAAGAAGGCATCTTCTAAAAAAACTCTCTTCAATGGTTCAAAACTCTCTGCAACTATGAAGGCCAAGCAGTTATATGACGGCCACTGATCTATTCTGGCTCATTCTTAAATAAACAAAATCTAACTGTAGCTTTAAAATTTTATAAATACGTTTTTCTAATTATAAACTCTAACTAGAGTGTCTAGATGTGGTTAGGTAATTTAAAAAAATGTAATGCATGCCATGTGAATCAGTGGCCAATTCAATACGTCAATAAACTCTGTACAAGTTAGAGATGAAATTAATGTAGTAGAAACGTCTCACCGATATGGCATTTAGGTCCTATGGTGCACGAAAACATTATGTGTATTCGATTTCGTTACAACTTGTTTTTCAGAGGGGGTATCGACATTTTTGGCACGACAAGACGCAAATATTAATTTTTAACTACTTCTTGCCTTGTTAATAATTCACTACCTTTATTATTCTGCGAGCACTTATGGAAGATGAGAAATAAGTTATTCTTTCTTATCCTCCATCTGTGATCTGATAGTACAAATGGTAGTGAATATTTATCAATGTAAGAAGGTGTTCGAAATTATTCTGTGTGTCTTGTCGTGCCAGAAATGTTGAAAAATTCTCTGGAAAACAACTTTTTGACCAAAATTAAGGTAAATGCATGGCTTTCGTGCACCATTCCCCTTAATTCCACATAATTCTTATAAATGCGACTGAGTAAAGGCTGTTCACGATAAATTATGCACTTTCGAAATCAACCTTAGAAAAAATTCACTGCCCGTATCTGCAAATACGTCAACGGGCGCACTGAGTGACATGCGCCCGGTAAAGTTGGTAACGATAGGTGGAAAGTAGTTCTATATCTTAACGTCGGATAAAAAGTGTTAGTTAACTATTTGTGATCATTAAAATTTTTTATTTAGCTTTCTGTTTTTTCAAAGCATCGGTATGTAAACAATTAGCAGATTTATAAAATGTTTACTTTTCTAATAACTTCGCAGTTTCAGTCGACCGACGCTTGAATAAAGTAATGAGGCCCATGGCAATGTCAATTTTACATAAGGCGGAAGAATACACAACCTGCATACAACTAGATCTTAAGAAGGGCTTTCAAAAGTGCTCATTTTACCTTGAACAGCCTATAATAGATGGTAGCTAGAAAAAAAAAGAAAACAAGTTTTGAACTGGTACAGTAAATTTATTTCGCTGTTGTAGTCACAGGCGTTCGAATTGCTGGCACGCGACCAGCCCACGTCGTGTAGCACGAGCCAATGAATGGTTATAAAGAGGCGGTAGGAGGTTTTGTGTTGTGAGGGGGGGAGGGGAAGGAGGGGGTGGCATAGCCGGCCTTGAACACCGTGCTCGACAAGAGACTCCGACGTCGTGGAACTTAGCAAACTGTTTGGTGGCAGGGGGGGGGGGGGTGTCTGCGCAAGTGGGCGTGACAGCCACCACTTCTTGGGCGAATGATTGCTAACCCACTCGAGGCCCGAAATTTACACCCCCCCCCCTTACACCTCCCCTCCTTTGCAAACTACCCCCTCACATCTTCAACGAGCGATTGCCTCTAAACCCCACTCCTCGAATAATGCACGCCGCAGGATAAAAAAAAAAAACAACAAACTTTTTTTTTTGTTTGCGGCGAACTAAAATCGTGACCGTCGCTTTTATTTCCTCTCCCCCGCGAAGTACCGTAAACTCTTCAACCGCATCTCTAATCGTGTTGCACTTCGCGTGTCGTAAACTTGTCCGGAAGACCGAAGGTTTTTCTTCATTGTGTAGCGTTCTGTGTGTGACAAGTCGTTTCTGCTTCACAATATTTCCGGAACTGTCGTGAAATACAGGAAAAAAAAAAAAAGTTATGGTACGTAAAGAATTTATGTATGGTGTTAAACAAGAAAATTATTCATTATAAGTTATCAGGGCTTTCGCAACGGGACCTCTTTATGACGGTGACAAAACGAACATGAAGCATCGCATTTTTCGCATAGCCGTCGGCATTCTGACAGAATAGTTAATTTTCCTGATCGGCTTTAAAGTCGTGTTTTATTTTTTTATATTTTTTATAGCGAGATGTGAAGACATTAGAATCTGAGCGGTTAAAGAAGACTACAAAAAAAGTATTTATTGGCATAGGAAAGGAGTCAAGCCAATAAGTGTTTTCTAATAAAACATCTTTTTTATTTGAATATCACATATGGTATTGACTTTACTAGTATAATTAAAACAATGCAGAACTCAAGTATACGGACTGCTGATAACTTGAGACTTATATTATGCGCCATACGTTAATTAACAACCTCACAATATTCCACCGCACATGCAAGCAACGGGAGGATATACGAGATTATGAAATGATGGCTGTTATAGGTCCTGAACAGTCAACAGAGTGTCATTTCCAGGGTCTAACCGATGTGGCTTCAAACAGACGGAAAAGTCATTGGATCCTTCAGCAGTGGACACCTAAGAGGTAGAACTGGAACTGCAACGGTATACACGTTGTGTACCTATTATTCCGTCTTATGTAAAATTTACTCGCCATAGGCCTGATAACTTTATACATGCGACGGTAACGTGAAAGTGCGAAATTATTAGAAAAGTAAATATATTAAAAGTCTTCTCATATTTACACTCCGATGCATTAAATAATACAGAAAGCGAAGTAAATCAATTAAGCTATCACAAACAGGTTACCTCACACTTTTTACTTGACGTTAAGACACGGAACTACTTGCCGCCCTCCATCATTGCCAACTTTACTGGGCGCAAGTCACTCATGGCAACTGTTAAAATATATGCAGATAGGAGCAATGACTTGTTTATAAGGTTGATTGCTAAAGAGCTCACTTTATCGTGAACAACCTTTAGAAACTTGAAAGCAGCCACAGGGACAGGCATTTCCAGGCATACGGCGTCGTGACTTGCGGCCGCGAGATCGGATACCCGAGGACCCACGAGAGCATTCCAGAGACACTGTCCATGTGGTGGTAACGTGGCATGGTGGCATCACGTCGGGATTAGCTACACCTCTCCATGTGTTTGATATTGGTTCTGTAACGAACCAGATGTAGAGAAGAGTACAGCAAAGTGGACACTCTAAGGTAAAACTATGTTTAAATCGTCTACTGTAAGTAAAATTAAATAACAAATCACCTTCCATTCTTTATATTTAGGCTACCTATTGTACAAACAACAAGACATATTGTTTTTATTAATTACGCTTTATTATTATTTTTATTGAAATTTAAATTGTTGGCTACCAAATTGTTACTTTGCACTGCTTTATAGACTGAAGTGACAACTGATTGGCGATACTTACATTTTTCGCTTTTAACAGTGTTTCCCCTTTGATGTAGAATTTACAAACATCGGTTAAGGATCGAATCAAATGCTAATGAGTCACGAGAATCAATACAAGCACACCTCGGCCATTGCCGAACGTTTCAAAAATACTTTTAACCTATTATTCCAGCTGTATGCTAGAAGCGACGGTGCTGCTCCCAGCGTTAGTCGTGTCGACTAGTATTACTTCTATTGCTGACTGCACTCATTGTAATATCCGGGGTTGTACCTATGCGCCAACCCGTTAGTTCAAACTATATAACCATGGACGCTTTGCCGTCTTGGACCCCGCTACACGAAAGCTCGTCTAAAGTAATAATTAAGTAACCTATTATATTTTACAACACGTGGTTTTAAAGCCCAGAACATAATTATTTAGTGGGATCATAGTAATTAATCATTAACTTATGACGCACTGAGGTAAATATCAGACGTTTTAGGCAATACTTCACGTACGCGAAGGGAAATATCGTAAGCAATCAATATCGGGCGGACTAAGTCCCTAGAGCATAAATGAACGTCGCAGAAGTTCAGTGCTGGGCTTACATGAGTGCTGAGCTGCACTGTAGAAAGCCTGTCGACATTTACGTGAGAGGAACCAGGCTATAGGCTGTTCACGGTAAAATGAGCACTTTTTAAAGTCCTGCTTCAGATCTATTTGTATACACGTTGTGTGTTCTTCCGCCTTTTGTAAAATTAGCATTGCCATGGGCCTCATCACTTTATTCATGCATCAGTAAAGTGAAATTGTGAAATTATTAGAGAAGTAAATATTGTACAGATTTGCTCATTTTAAAACTTTGATGCATTAAAAAAAAAAACCAGAAAGCGCGAGAAATAATTTAAATTATGACAAATGGTTATCTAGATCTTTTTATTCAAAGTTAATATACGGAACTACTTTTCCCTCCACCGTCACCAACTCTTAGTAGGCACATGTCACTCAAAGCTCCTGTTAAAATATATGTAGGTAGGAGCAGTGACTTGTTTATAAGGTTGATTGCTAAAGAGCTCACTTTATCGTGAACAGCCTTTAGATGCATTTGATGTACGGTGCAGCAGACTGCATTCTCCAGAGAGCACGTAGTTCGTACCAGCATAAATACCCAAATCACGTAACTCACCGCCAGACATCTGTCGCGACTGATCAACGCATAAGGGCAACAGTTACATTCACGATACTACTACTAGCAATTATTGTACTGTGCAGTTGTTTGCATGTTTGGATATTCAAGGGAGGTCATAGCCAGAAGACATGCTTGTACGTATGCCCAACATGCAACTGCGTTACTTTAGTAAATTTTACACTTAAGTACCGCTTCAAATTAATTAGTCCAATATAGATTGTTTACATTATGTATACCCGGCGTTTAGAAGTCTTGCCTACTTGACAGCTATCGTACCATCGCTGCTAAAAACTGCATGCGTTTTAAAAGGAAATGGGATGTTCTAGGCGTGCAACAAGAGGACTTTTTTTTTTTTGGTAAGTAGGACGTTCTGCTCCATAAACCGGCATCAAAATTTCTACAAAAGTTGAAAGAAAAAAGTTTGTGTGAAATGAGAGGGTTTACATCCCTACTATTTTTACGAAGGTGGAATGTCTTAATACCTCCCCCCCCCCCCTCGTAATTTATTTGAAGGTCTCGATAACACTAACCAATATCCATAGAATCGTAGTTTAATGCCACGCCGTTTCTAATATTTTGTAAATCGTTCCATTTCTAAACACGATTTGCAAAGCTATGTGTGTCGCTTAGGAAATGAGCTAGGCTATAAGCTGCATTGGAAATGTTTGTCTACAGTCAATAACATATAACTTTCCGAAATATCTCGGGTGAGTTCCCGAACAACCACCGCACATATCTGGACACACACACACAGACTCAAACACAATTAAGATTTTAATTGTTGCCCGAAGTAAATAGACTACAGTGGAATAAGACAATAATTTTGCTCGCCAAGATACCGCATATCAACAACCATTGCGAAACGTCATAAGATGATTTCTAAAGGCTGTTCACGAAAAAGTGAGCACTTTTGAAATCAACCTTAGAAAAAGTCCCTGCCCCTGCCTGCATATATTTTAACCGGCGGACTGAGTGACATACTGCCCATTAAAGTTGGTAACGATAGAGGGGAAGTAGTTCCATATCTTAACGTCAAACAAAAAGTGTTAGGTAACCATTTATGATAACTAAAATTGTTTGTTTCGCTTCCTGTTTTTTTTTTTCATGCATCGAAGTGAAAAATTAACACATTTGTAAAATATTTACTTATGACAATTTACACAGTTTCATTTGAACGACGCACGAATAAATCGATGAGAACCACGGCAATGTCAACTTTACATAAGGCGGAAGAATACACAACGTGCATACAAGTAGATACTAAGCAGGGCTTTCAGAAGTGCTCATTTTACCGTGAGCAGCCTTTACCAGCGAAACGGGTGGTCTAAATGTTACTCAACTGCGGCTTCCGGCATCGCAGCTGTTCCGTCGTAATTCGAAGGCAACCTAGTTTGACGCACAGTTGTCGTGTTGGCTTTCTTGGCCTGGCCCCTCACTCCGCAGTCGACGAGCGCCAACTGGGGTGGCGTAGGCCCTCGACTTGCCTGTGTGCGGGCCTCGTCTCCTTTAGCAGGATTATCTGCGCCGAGCTCCTCGGAGCGATTAGCGTGGCCCGCGCCTCATCTACCCTCTGCTCGTGCGTAAGGCAGATTACGGGCCCTCTGATCACGCTGCGGTCCCGCAGCTTCCCTGCTCAGAAATTTAACGCCCAGCCCAGCCCACGCTACGACCTGAGCTCCTCACATAGGGTGTTCACGCTAAAATGAGCACTTTTTAAATCTCAGCTTGGGATCTACTTGCATACAGGTCGTGTATTCTTCCGCCTGACGTAAAATTAACACTGGCCAGGGCCTCATCACTTTATCCACGAGTCGGTCCAGCGAAACTGAGAAATTATAAGAAAAGTAGGCTAATTATTTTACAAACATGCTCATTGTTAAAGGCTGTTCACTATAAAGTGAGCACTTTTGAAAGCCCTGCTTAAGATCTATTTGTACTCCCGTGGTGTATTTTTCAGCCCTATGTAAAATTAACATTGCCATGGGCCTCATCACTTTATTCATGCGTCGGTCAAGTGAAACAGTGAAATTAATCGAAAATGAAATTTTTACAAATCTGCTCATTTTTATACTTCGATGCATTAAACTAAAATAGAAAGCGAAGGAAATAATTTAAGTTATCACAAATGCGTTACCTAACACTTTTTATTCGACGTTAATACATAAAACTAATTCCCATCAATAGTAACCAACTTCACTGGGCGCATGTCACTCAATGCACCCGTTAAAATGTATGTCATTTGTACAAGTGAATTTTTTCTTAGGTTGATTTCAAAAGTGCTCACTTTATCGTGAACAGCCTTTACAGTTCCAGCCGTCCTCGCGTGGTTGCCATTTCTCATTCCCACTCGAATTAAACTGGCGTGAGAGCAGTTCAGGCACCACGCGTAGTTCACAGGCATTTTGAACTCCTACTGTAAAGTCTCGATGCCCAGCTAGAAACCAGCTGAATATAAGGTATATTCCATTCACAGCTACTTCCAACTTTTCTGAAGCCCCAATAAATTTCTACTTCCAGGATATTTCTCCGCATCTTGCAAACAAAGCTTAGCCGTGTCTAGGAAATTACACCATAATGACAGTGCACCGCATTTGTGCGTACCCAGTGTATAATATTTTACGTAAGAACTATTTCTTACAAGGCTTTAACATCGCATCTATTCTCTCCCTGCTTTATATATATAAATTTAGTATAATAATTTATATATATCATATAATTATAATTTATATTCAACAAAAAACTTAGTATTTTTATATTAACAGAAGTTATAAAACACTTGTGATACAAAACACGTTTACAAAACAATCAAGCACGTCATACATGAAGTGAATTTTGTTTTTATTAAAAAAAAAATGTGAAGAAATGGCGGATGTCTCCCAACATAGTTTCGTCCGTCGCCAGATCGTGCCGGAAAATGCTTCCGGTCGTCGGGTTTTCTCTGTGATCTCCCGCTCCCCCGTCCTTGCATTCTGCCGCTGCTCCATACTCACCTCGCTTCACCCTCATCGGCTCTCAAGATCTCGAAGTTAAAGAGCCGCCCAAATATCTCCACTGTCCGCTCCATCGCAAGTGCAACTGTCAAAGTCACGTGGTCAGATTGATAAACATGCTTGTTTACATTTGATTTTTCGATAAGTACGGTTTCTTAATATGAATAAAATACTTTGGCGAAGTTGAATGTATTCTAGTTGTATTAGAATTTACTCAAGGAACTGTGAAAACATCTCGTAACACTTGCTTTATATAAACAGTATTCTAATTAAAATTACGTCCATGTTAATTATTATTTATAATGGTATTGACAGTAAAGCAGTAAAGAACACTGATAGTGGTTACTGCGCGACACGCATGCGCACTCTAGCGCGTATTCCCTCTACGGGTTCTACTGTTGTGGAACCACAATTGACGTTATAACTATCTACTTTATTCAGTGATCTTGAAGATTTAAAAATTCCTGCTATTTTGACAGCCAGCCCTGAATCTCGTAAGCGTGATAAGAATAAACTTTTGAAATTTTGTGACAAGAATGAATAACCAGTTGCCATTTAAACAAATTTAACATTTCCATTATTTTCTCCACTGGGGTAGTTTTAATTCAGCACTTTCTGCACGAGTCTAGGAAAATAACCGCAAGTACGTTAAATGTGAGGTAGAATGAATGCCACATTCTACGTCTCTTTCCAACATTGTAATGCTATTTGTCAATAGCACAGTCAAATCCGTGCAATCAAGATGTGGCACGACGTTCTTTTACAGGTAGTTTCCCTGCCGATAAATGTTTTCATAAAAAAAAGTTATTTGCAATGATTAAGGGGCCTGCCTGCCTACCTGACAGCATTGCAGAGTGTTTGAAATACAGTTTTTTTTTATTTTATTTCCTACGAAACTATTAAACGTGCGGCCAGTAAAATGTACTACGAAAATAATACATAGACCTACTGCACGACACTGCCTGTCGACTAAAAACTTAACGAACATTAATAACACGATTCAGATCACTCCAACATAGCTAAAAGCGGATTTTTCTTTAAAAAATATTCGGGTTAGATACGCACAAAAGTTACTGAGGAGCCTGCGTTGAACGATGTTTCTTGCATTCCAATATTAAAATGACAGGGTTACTGCCACGAGAACTCCAAATCTCCGTCGTAAAGAGGAAGTGGATTGAATTTCCAGACCATGTATCCAGGTAAAACATTTGCTAATATGGAATCGCAACCGTGTGGATTTGACGGGTCTGTTGGCAATTATTTGTATTGTCGGTTCTTTCCAACTAAGATGCACACTGCGCCATAAGTTCCCTTCACACCAGTTATGGACATTTCACAACCCTGTGACCAAAGTCATGCGCAGTGAAGTATGCACTCTCGTCACTGCAGCCGCCGGCGAACTTGGAAGAGTGCCACGCGCGGGTGTGTGAAATACACAGAAGTTAAGTCTGCCCCCAGTTGATGATGCGGACTTCGCCGGTCTCTGCTAATGTGCCGCGCGAATTTACAGAGAGCTACTCAAACTTTTCCTTTCCTCCTGCCAGCTCTGGTTCCCCTTCGCAGGCGCTCGACAGCCGTCAAGTTTCCGGACACCGCCTCACTGCTTCTAGCGCAGAGCTTCGAAAAACTCCCGCGTTTCTTTGCGGGAGTGCCAGTCCCCATGTGCCCCAGAGGCTCGTGGTATTTCCAAACGATTACGTCTTTCATTCCGGAAGGCGTGGGGCCTTTACTTATTGTTCGTCTCTCCGCCCCTTGGTTAACATAACGTCCAATATTTTGCATGACCAACTTGTTGAACGACATTCAACAAATATTGTCTTTGTTCAACTTCTACGTCTCTCACGGCCCTTACCTCTTACGAGAATCACTAAATGTAATCATGAAGTAGGAATATGTCGGCAAGATATGTTATTCGGGTTTTTATAATAATGTTTCTGTTCGGTTTGCATATGATGATATGCGCCATCCCCTCTTCCCCCTTCACCACGATAAGTATTAAGGCCGGGCAGCATATGATCGACCATTATAGATAAAATATATAAGTGGAAAAACAGCAAGAATATTATGAATCTTTTCAAGATGAAATATCTTAATGGTATTTTGACATAGGTGAACATTATGATTGTACTGTTTCCAACATCACTGACTACGGAATAGTAACCACGAAAATTTTTAACTTCCCCCAAAACTCTTGCTTCTTCTTCATGACTTACTTGTGTCCATAAACTTGCTGGGAAATTGTTGTGAAGGTATCTTCGAAATGCATGTGCGCATTGGAATCGACTATGTTCGACTGTGATTTATTAATGTCTACACCTTATGCAAGTACGTCGGCTAATCGGGTGGCCAATTGTATATTGAACATATCTTATATTTGCCCTAAATACGTCACATAATTTTACGACTTACTCCGGTTCTGCCGATAAGGCCACAGCGACCTGTCTTAATGCCTTACTATCGAGATGAACTGTATTTACAACGTTCCTAAACCCATGACTATGTCTTGTCGAGGATACTGTAAAGATGTGTTGAAGCAAAGCCCGAACAAGATAATTTTGGCGTCCGTGTTTTTGCAATTGCTTGGACAGAAAAAAAAAAAAGGAAAAAGTAAACGTCTAGCTGACTAAACAATACCACGTCCTAGATTGAGTTGAAACTGCATGTGAACCATGTACTGATTGAGCTGTTGGTTAAATCTGTCGATGTGCAGTGCAATAGGAAAGCTCTTCTAAATGTGTGTCGATCAGATCAGAAAACTGGACCCACATTTGATAGTTTGTAGAAAAAACGTGTATTTCAAACACACTGAAACGTAGCGCAAAAGCCAGGCAGGTGGGTCCATAAAGGCTTTAATACGAATTTAAACAGTATCTGAAAGTCGTCCGCTTCAATATTATTTGACTTTGCGGTTTGTGTGACTGATTTTAATGAAAGTATATCTCATGGGCATATCAGCTATGTGTAGGGATTTTTTTAGGCTTCATGAAACAGTATTCATGGAAAGTGCTCTAAGCTCTGAGACTACAGTACGAAAGCTAGTACGGAATACATAACAAAAAAAAAGGGGCAAGTTCTATTATCAAACCTAGTATGACCTCGGGGCATACGAGGAGACAAATGCACCATGACCTTCGTACTAGCTGGTATAATACAGTACATACTATGGCAGGCCTTGCACATGTTAGTACGAAATCAGCTCAGTATGACACAAACATTTCTAAGCACTGAGTTTGGAACAGTGGCGTACTAGATAGCAGTAACTGACTGCGGTTTTGTTGTTCCCGTATAATGGCTTGTAAGTTGAGTTTATTTCAGACCTTAACTCACGAGGACCGTGCTACGATTTGGCCTTCACTGTAAAAAATAAATGTATATTTACACGTACACAAGTTTGGTTCTTTTACATTTTACCTGTGTATGTTGTAAAAAACGCCTACAGTACATACAATTTTACACAAATGTTCTTGATATTATAGAGAGTACTACAAGCCTTTGGTAAATATTCAAAATTGTATGGCTTAGTAAACATAATGTTGGTGTGAATTTACACATCTTGAAGAATGTGTAAAACACGCCCACTCCCTATATTAAAACCTTAAATTATGTATTTTTACTGACGCTACATGGTGGCTGTATGAACACTTAATTTCAATGTATCTGTATATCGTCCATCGTGTAACTTTACTAATTATGTGTGCGTATGTGTAGGTGAGCGTGTGTGTGTTTGCACTTGCATTACATTCTGGATTATCTGTGAGCGTATATTTACACATACAAATTTCCGGAAATTGTACGCATTTATCTGTAATTTGCCAAAACCAATACAGTATTTGTTATTTTACACTATTGTTTCTAGGAATTCAAATACATCTACAAATATTTGTTTAAAATATACGATCTAGCGGTAGAGGGTAGAACTACTTCAAACTCCATTTGTGTGTTCGAAATGAATACTTTACTACCACTGATTGGATATGCTGGCTTTTGCATATAACGACGTATTCTATATTTGAAGTCAATTATTATCCACATTTTGGAGAAAACTATTTTATAACTGTTAAACTACCAAGTTACAAAGTATGTGAATTAACACGACGCAATCGTAAATGAACATTATACTAACGGTAAAATTTCTTTGTAAAACAGTGAAAAATTTACAGAAATTATGTAATTTATATTACTTTTTGTAAGTGAAAAAGATACATTCACAGTGGTGAAATTACAATTGCGATTTTTGTGTAAATTTACTTACCGTGGGGAAAAAAAATACACGGATATTGAAGGTTTTTTTTCCTACTATGTAGTAATCATAATTTTACACCATTCTATGTAAAATTAGGTGTACAATATATGTGTTATTTTACTAATTCCTAAGATAAATTTGCTTAGATACAGAATAAAAACACACACGTATGTATATGCTGTTTTCCGATAAAATGAGCACTTTTGAAATCCTTGCTTAAGATCTACTTGTATACACATTGTGTGTTCTTCCGCCTTATGAAAAATGAATATTGCCATGGGCCTCATCACATTATTCATGCGTCGGTTAAGTGAAACCGTGAAATTATTAGAAAAGTAAATATTGTACAAATCTGCTAATTTGTACACTTCGAAATATATATAAAAAAACAGAAAGCGAGAGAAATAATTTATCACAAATGGTTAGCTTACACTTTTTATTCAACGTTAATATATGGAACTATTTTCCCCTTCACCGTTACCAACTTTACTGGGCACATGTCACTTAGTGTGTGTCCGTTAAAAAATATGCAGGTAGGGGCAGTGACTTTTTTCTAAGGTTGATTTCAAAAATGCTCACTTTGTCGTGAACAGCCTTCACGCGTAAAATTGCACCGACCTCAGTGGAGACACTGCTGCCACATAAATTGTGTAAAATATCACCGTTATTTTTTTTTTTTTTACAGTGTTGTACTTGGAGTGGCCGGCTGGCGCGGTGACCTCAGGTGTCTTGATGGAAAGGCACAAATATCTGTGGAGAAACACTGCGACGTGAAACTGAATCTCCGAACTTGACTTGACCACGAGATGCGGGGGGGAAAGTCCCCATGGCGCCACGTGCTCGTAAGCGCCATCGTGCCGGTTGACGTCATATTGCGTCGCCCGGGAGCGGAGACGAAGCGGCGGAGACTTCGACGTCCAGTTATGAGGCCACCCGAGGTAGCCAGCCCGTCAGCGGACCGGCTGAGTCGCCGAGTCAACTGTTTTAAGGCCAGGCTTCACCATGCATGGGCGTATAGGTAATCGAAGGTTAAATTCAGGCAAAGACCTGTGCCATTTATAGTGATAGTATTTTCAATTAAGGTTATTTTGTTTGAGATTGAACTCATCTGGATTTTTAAACCTTTCCAAATTTTAGATGCACTTTTTAATTATTTATAAAATATCACAATTTTATAAATAATGAAAACGTGCATTTGAAATAAAAAAAATTTTAAATTTGGAAGGTTTACAAATCTAGATGAGTTCAATCTCAAACAAAAACACCTTAGTTGAAAATAATATAACAAAAAACGACAGAGATCTATGTCCGAATTTAACCTTTGATTCCTTATACGCCCATGCATGGTGAAGCCTGGCCTTAAGGTGATACATTACACTTTTTGCTGTGGTCACTATGGTATAGGCTATTCACGGTAATGCGAGAACTTTTGAAAGCCCTCTCATTTGGAATAATAGTCAATGAATATATTTTATTTTAGTCTAAGACGTCAACTTGAGGGTGCAGAGGAATTTACACACTGTGTTTATTACTTCCTATCAATATTTATTTCAAAATGTGATGTAAGGATAAAAAATGGCTGAAAGGAAAAAACGAACTAGGGCCTCAAAAGTGCTCACTATACAGTGAACAGCCTATAGTACGCAGGCACTACGATCAGCATTTGCCGAAATGCTGCGTACTTTTCGTGAAGACTCTACGTAATAGCTTGACCACTCTGTTTAAATTTTTGAAGTGTACGCGTGTTTATTGTAATTTATATATATATATATATATATATATTATATATATACAAACACAAAATTTGGTTAAAAATATAAGTTATGTACCGGGTCACTATTAAAATAAATATAACCTTCTCTCTGTTCAGCTCAAATATTATTACGCCGTATTACGACCCCTGCCCGACTGTAAGCCCAAAGATAGATAAAATTAATGCTAGGGGTAGAGCGTGTAACTGTGACGCAAAGTGAATTATTGGAAACAAACAATGAAGCTAGAGCTTTGATGGGGATGGCAGTTACGACGCGGTGGGAATAGGGAGGTTAGAGTCAAAGATAAATATGTACGTTTATGAAGCTTGGTAATGGTGAAACTAGATTTTTAGTGTATATGGGAGTCATAACAATGGCCTCTCTTCCCTCTTTAATGTTGCTCACGGTTTCGAACCAAGAAACATGTATTTTCATTGTGTGTGACAATATATAAATAGAGTCATTTGGCATAACATTTGTAATAAACATGCAACATTATTTAAATAAATAATTTTTATGCAAATTGAATTATTTCATGAAATAGTATATTTATTATTTCCATAATATTTATAACAAATTATTTTTTATAACTAAGAATATTTTGATAATAAATATATTTTGAAAATGTAAATATTATTTACTTATAAATGTAAATGACGTCTAATTATTTCAAGGTAATGTGCGACGGTCCTAAAATTATATCGTAAAATAGGAAATAATGAAAAAAAATTAAAATGTATAAAAATTATATTTGGTGTTTATGAAGTATCAGATATTTTCAATTTAATAAAATCTTTAATTTCATAGGAATTTCTAGGCAAACGTAAACCGTTGTCAAGGGATTCATTACCGCGGCCAGGATTTAATACAGTTGCTACTAAACCACAAATACATTTCAAGTCATGTAAATTTTACGTAGCTGAACTGATCATAATTATACAACCAGGTACATGCACTCGAAAGAACAAGATACAACATTCATATCGAAGGCATACGACTTACCACTTGTTCCTTCCTAAAATTTTGTTTAAGCGTATTTGCTAAAAGTTTTCTCATGACGAGTTATTGGTTTCATTTTTTTTTTGTGTCAACTGGAAGTTGATAAAATGAAAAAAAGTATAAACGTTTTCTAAAAATAGCATAATTTTATTTTCGTCTTAAGGGGACTAAGTAGCGGTGCGTTTAAGGTCAGGAAGCGAGGGAACGATACGGGTTACACTAATTCCCACACAGGAAAAAAAAAAAAAAGGGAAAATTACTTGACAATTGTAAGGTAATATTCGCAAACTTGTTTGCGAAACGTATTTTTCTTTACGTGTAAGATAGAATTACCGCTCTGGAATACCGCGGTGGCTGAGCGGTTAGTCTGCTCCCCTCCCATCAAGGCGAACCGGGTTCAATCCCCGGCCAGGTCAATCCCGGATTTTTGCAAGTGGGAATCGTGCCAGACGATGCCCCTGGTCGGTGGGTTTTCTCGGGGATCTCCCGTTTTCCCCGCCCTTTCATTCCGGCGCTGCCCGATGCCCACCTCAACCGCCCTCGTCGGCTCTCAAGATCTCACTGTTAAGAGCCGCCCAAATCTCTTCACTCACTCATTTACATGGTAGTGTAAAATAAATGGATAGGAAAATTACCTGATGTGAGCATCTCAGCAGCTCGACAAGACGGAAGGAAGAAACAAAACGAGAAGCCACATCGGATAGCTTGTAGGACATATTTGTTATGGAAGGCATAAATATAAAGAAATAAAAATCGATTTTAGGCAGAAAATCTGTAAAATGCAATTATGAAATAGTTTAAAAATGGGAAGTTTCCGGTAGATGTGGAGAGGGGAAGGGGGGGGGGGTGGAAGTAAATAAGAATATTCGTATGAGACTGTGGGAAACAGATTCGTCGCTAGCTTTTTGTTCCCGTGTTCACATCTCAAAATACACATTTATCTTTACCCGCGTAATATATATGTCATGGAAATCATTAAAAGACTTGGAAAGATATTGACTTCAAAGCACTGATAAAGCCACTAAAGAAATTCGACACAACTTTCTCAAATTTCTCTTAGAATTGCGGGAAGATAACTAATAATATAAAGATATCTTGGGAAAAACTTGTATTGATATTTCAATTAAAAATGTAGCAGGTAGCTAAAATTAATTTTTTAAAATATTTCTTGGTGAATTCCTTCACTGTTCTACAAGAATCTCTAACATGGAGTAGCGTTTTTCTAAAAGAATTTTGTATTGGAAATTCATATTTGAAATCAGAAATGTTCTGTCAGGCACAGTTTTTTTTTAGATATGTTTATTAATATATATTTAACTAAAATTAAACCATATACAATAATATATTTGATTAAACCTAAATTTAAACTGTTGGCGAAACTGACTTTTGAATTTCACTTGTTTCATACTTAGAGGTTGGTATACCTGTAACTATGTTTCCATATGTTAAGCTATTCTGCAAGTCGTTAACAGGCTAGTACGATTTGAGCTTAACTAGTGTGTAGTTTGTGTATCCGTGATATTTAGTTGTAAATATCTTGGTTATATGAGCACTGAATCTTCTGCTAATGGAGGTAAAGCCACTAAACGTTTTTAATGCAAGCACATGTTTCTAATAAATTTAATCTCTACAATTCTTAAAATTAATTCAGATTGTATATATCAAAGTAGATAACATTTTGTAAGCTTGTGACCTTTACTGCGGAGTGGATTACATGTATTTAAACTTTTTATTAAGTTGTAAAAAGGTGGAAAAACTATGTTTTTAAAACAATGACATCACAGATTAGTGCATGAAAGAGGTGATATACTCTGTACGGAAAATCCATCATAGATATAAAGAAAAGGAAAGGCTGCACCCATTGCAAATTTTTCAATATAAATAGGCCGTGTCCCAACTCAAAAGTATGCTCACTCTCACTCGCCACTTCCACCCCGGCACACTCTGGCGCACTTGAGCGAATTGAGACTTGTGCTCTCTGTAGGCCTTCGGTATTATTTCTCTGAGAGAAAAAGTAATAAATAGTGAAAAATAAAATATTGCCGTCCTTTCACTTTCCTCGAATAAATGTACAGTATTTGATGAAATAGTAACATATTTTATTGTTACATTTTTGGATGATTAAAACCATAATTTTTATGTGCATATGACAGTATTTAATAAAATGCACACAATTAACATAAATTAAAAATGAACATAATAAAATCATAATTTGTTACGCTGCATACCAAACAGAATATTGCTGTTATTACACTTTTCACAATCGCAATGAATATAAGTTAAGTCGATAAAATATTTTTAACAGTTCTTTAGAAACAACAGAATAGGTATATCTGGTTATTTGAGGTTAGACTTGCAAACAACCTGTCTCTTATATGAAAACAACATGGCTGCCAGAGAGGGTGCGAGAGTGAGCGCCGAGTGTACATCGTCGTTCACTCTCACTCTCGCGCGCTCTCCCCGGAGTTGGGACAGCAGAGAGGACTCTCTGTGACGCCAAGAGTGAGTGAGAGAGTACTCTCTCGGTGAATTGCGACACGGTCTTAGTTACAGGTCACAAGCAAGCCATTTTGTAAGCCTTAAGGAAATTTGAATGTCACATTGAAGACTTAAATGTATTTTATATTTTAAGTGAATATATTTCTTTGTTTAGTGTAGTTCCAATAAACCCTCCCTTTCTTTTTAAACAGAAGATGCTCCGCCGCCGAACATGTCGAAATACGCCTGATAGTTTCTGCTACATCTGCAGAGAGTTCACATTTGCAAGACATAGGGAAAAAAATGTCACCAATCGTAAACAAGAGCCACACACATTACTTTGGAATGGAGCTAGGAGACCAGGACAAGAACTGGGCACCACACATTTGTTGTGCCACGTGTTGCGTTAAACTTATAAACTGGTGGAATGGTAAAGGTAACTCCATGTTGTTTGCAGCACCGATGTCTTGGAGGGAACCAAAAGATCATGTAACAGATTGTAATTTTTGTATGCCAAATGTTCAAGGATTTACAAACAGGAAATCAAAGAAACATATAGTTTACCCAAACTTGCCTTCTGCAATCAGACCAGTGCCAAACTCTGTCAATGATCCAGAGTCTTCAGTACCAGCACATGAAGAAATTGAAACATATAGTAAAGACAGTGTTGTTGAAGAATTTCCATGTTCTGAAGAAACTGATCCATACATATCAGGTCAAAGGTACTTCATCTCCATATTTCTTAAATCATATGTATCTAAATGATTTAGTTGGTGACTTAGGTCTATGTAAACAAAAGTCACAACTATTAGGATCCAGGCTGCAAGAACGTAATCTTCCTCACCCAGATACAAATGTTACATTTTACAGGCACAGAGAAAGCACTTTTCTTCCATATTATACGTTTGACAACTCACAGACATTTTACAACGATGTTTGTGGGTTAATGAGGTTTCTGGACTTTAAGTGTGATCCACAGGACTGGAGACTTTTCATAGATGCCTCCAAAACTAGTAGGAAGGCAGTTATACTCCACAATGGGAAAATCCTTCCTTATGTAACTGTTGCCTATGCTAGAATGGACAAAGAGTCCAATGAAATTTTGGAAAAAATACTCAAATGTATTCAATACAATGAACACAAATGGAAGGTATGCGGTAATTTGAAAATTATAGCTATGATTTTGGGTATGCAACAAGGCTACACAAAGTATGGATGTTTCCTTTGTGAGTGGGATAGTCGTGACAGAAATTCTTTACGTAAAACAAGAATGGCCTCGACGAAAATTGCAAGTAGGAGTGAAAAATAATAAACGTGAGAAACTGGTAGCTAGTGAAGATGACTGCTCCCTCCACTCCACATTAAGTTCGGACTCAAGCAATTTGTAGAGGCAGTGGACAAAGCTGGAAGAGGATTTATGTATCTTTCAAACAAATTTCCTAGTCTTTCACCAGCAAAGATAAGGGAAGGTGTGTTAGTTGGCCCACAGATTTGGGAACTTCAGAAAGACCCAAATTTCGAAGTATGTCTCTCACCGAAAGAAAAGCAAGTGGATGTGTTTCACAAATGTCACAAAAAAATTCCTTGGGAAACAAAGAGCTGCAAACTACAGAGAACTGGCGAATGAGATGATTGTTGCATATAGGAATTTAGGGTGCAACATGTCCTTGAAGGTACATTTCCTGCACTCAGACCTGGATTCCGTCCCTGGTAACTGCAGTGACGTGTCTGATGAACATGGTGAAAGGTTCCACAAGGACATAATGACTATAGAAAAGCGGTATGAAGGAAAATGGACGCCTAACATGCTCGATGATTACTGCTGGAATCTTATTCGAGACTGCAAAGAAACTGAGCACACAAGAAGAAAATAAAATAGACATATACAGATCATTGTTACGCAGAACTTTTTATTTTCTGTAAGCTCTACATGAAATAGGCAACATGTTTAGGTGTTCCTTTAGTGACAACTGTACTAAATATGTTTATATACCTGTTGTGTTCACTAGATAATAAAACTGTAAATTATGTCACCATGACATTAAGTAGATTGCAAAAAAAAAATATGTAAAACTCCATATCTTGTAAACTATGACTGATATCAAAATTCCAAAAAATTCCAGCACACAAATGTCTACAAGAACCACACAAGACAATTCCAGAAAAATCATTTATTTTTGTAGATCAGTGTAATTAGTACTAACACAGCTACGTTGTTGCCGTGATATTATGGATAGCGCACCGGCCTCCCGAGTTGAAGGAATGCGGTTCGCGCCCACTAGGGCCGAATTTGAGTACTGGCACACCTCTGGGTCCAAGGAAATGCCCCCCCTTCCCCATTTTTCTGCTATGAGCACAAAATCTCTTATATAACAAACATATCACATAAATGACTAAAAATCTTTTAATATTTTTGATCTAGTAGACATTATATTATATTGTAAATGATCACATTATTTGCCGCCCTCATAAATTTGCTTCCCTGGTCCTGGGCCCATAAGGGTCATGCCTAAAAATGACCCTGGTACCCACCCACTGGCAAATCGGGAATTTCGGAATTGTGGTTTCAGTTACTGTTTGCACGAGGATGTAGGTAATAACGAATTAATAGTAGGTACTAACATTCCCAAATTTCTTAAAATATAATTTTCTTATACAACCCCTAGCGCCTCATCGGTTCTACGCGCAAGGCGTGCAGTTCGTATGTGGACACGCTGTACTGTGTAAATTAGATCTGTAACAGTGTTACACCCGATAAAAGCCCACAGATTAAATTACGAGTGCATTGCTGTACTTTCCTCTTACTACTAAAGAAAACTGCATAGGCAAGCTTTAAAAATACGATATTTGACCAAATTCACGATTTTTTTTCTCAATGATTACACTTAATTTGAATAAAGTAAAAATATAGGGATAGAGATAATTGTTTATTTTTTTTATTTTTCCGGCAATAATTCGTATTTCCAGAACTTTTGTTTAGCAAGATATGCGTTCTCGAGCAAACAACGATTTCACAGAAAATGTTTCAGTACATACTCGTCTTAAGAGGAGTCCACAGCGACACATTTTCTGTGAAATCGTTGTTTGCGCGTATGCGCGTAGCCCGATAAACATATGTTCTGGAAATACGACTTTTCGCCAGAAAAGGCAAAAAAGAGTTATCTCTGCCTGTATCGCATTTTTAAAGCTTGCCAATGCAATTTCCTTAAGCGGCAAGACAAAAGTACAAACATACCGGCGTAGTTTAGTCTGTGTACTTTCATCTCGTGTGATTAAGTCCCACTGCTACATATCTAATTTGCACAGTAAAGGACTACGGCGGAAACACTTAATGCCTTGAGCGTAGGAGCGATGTGGCATTTGACGTGCGTGTTAGTGTCGCCCGTATCGCTGCCTTGCTTCTTGAGCAGTGAGTAGATTTCTGTTGTCACAATTTCTAAGTATTTTTCCTTTCAAATAGGATAGTCACAAACCTAGGCCATAGGATACAGGTTTGGACACTAGCTTGAACAGTTAACGCCCTTATTGACCCATTTAGTTCATGAACCCAGCCGTAGAGCGCTGCTACCAAAGTATGTTGACACGCCTAAATAGGGAGGAGAATTCCAATTTTTTTTTAAATTGGGAAAATTACTTTTATATCTCTATGGTGTTATTCCTATATCAGCAACGCTAACATGACTAGTTTACTTGCAGCAATCTGCGGCTACTGCATTAATTAAATCAGTCAACAAGGAGGTTAATTCACTAACATTGTAAGATAGGCGAGTTTCCAGACCTGTAGTGTACGGCCGTGTTACAAACACATCGTAGGTGAGACCTAATCTAGCCGAACGATGCAGTCAATTTTTTCTTCTTTTTTTTTTCATAAGTATTCATTCGACTTTACAGTGACGTCTACAATCACGCAAGAGGAGAGGGACGACATTTTGAAAAGCACGTGCACGCGTATTTCTTTGTTTGCCTCCCTCCACGAACTGCTGGAATCAATTCCACGTCGGCGACGATTCCCGCGCGAGTCTGAGCTTCACAAGTACGAACAGCACGTCCCGGAGAGCGAGAGCGAGAGCGAGAGCGAGAGCGAGAGCGGAGAGCGAGAGCGAGAGCGAGAGCGAGAGCGAGAGCGAGAGCGAGAGCGAGAGCGAGAGCGAGAGCGAGAGCGAGAGCGAGAGCGAGAGCGCATCCATTCATCCAGCCCTCGCGCGCGTAAGAACACGACTAAGTCATTAAGGATACACGAGCACTCGTCGCCGGAGAAGCATTATCAGCCAGGCGACTGAATTATTGCGATGGCTCGGCGGGCCTGGGATACAAAACCACTGGCCCAGTTCGCAGCCGAGAGATAGAACGGCACGCCGACGCTGGGTAAGTGGCGTGGTATAGAAGCCCTCCGCTTCTGTACCACGCCACTTGCGCGCGTCTGCTTACTTAAGCCTATATGTAGAGGCATGCGAAATTCACGTTATTACTTGCAATCAGGCTGAACTTCACAGTACTGTATACACCGAGAAAGCGGGTTTTGTTAAATCAAACAAGATTTCTTCGGTGCAACCAAGGTATTTGTTTGTATAGGGGCAAAATATTTGGTTGCCCCAAACTGTAAGATTTGGTTGGTGCAACTAAAGGTTTGTTTCGCTACACGCACATTAAACAGTTCGGGGAGATATAAGAAAAAGGTTTCAAATTCGACCAAGTTTTGAACCTAGATCACCAGCGTCCGAGCGCTGCGCCTTAGTAATTTTTATCCTTTTGACGAAGCTCTAGCGAGTCCGACTTGCTGACAAATTCCCAGTGCGACAAGCGAATTGGAAATCTGCCGCATCGGAGGCGCAGGGGCGCGAACCCGCGACCCTCCGACTGCAGGTCGGCCACCCCACCTCTGAGCTATGAGCGCAGGCCTAAAACTCGTGCCGAGAGCCGATTAGAACCATCAAACCTTGAATTTGTAAGGTAACCACTCATCTACAACTACTGCTGTAATCTCTGCTGATGTGACAACTGATAACTCTGGAAAGCTTTCAAATAGATGTACTCCAAATATTGGGCAACGTGTGCAAACAAATATTTCAAGTTTTACAGCTTTTACTTGTTGGATCGTTTTATTAATGTGTTTATACATTTGTTAAGCATAAATAGATGCACTAGCTTACACGGTTACTATCCTAATCGTCACAAAAATACAAATAAACTCTTGAGCTGTATTTTCGAACTAAAGCAGTCAAATGAGTGGCAAAACGAAATATATACAGTTGATTCAACAAAATATTTAGTTGAAAGTCTAATTTTTTTTTTTTTCGGCCCAACACAGATTTTCTTTATTCAAACATATATTTTATTAGACGAACAAAAGTAAATTAGTTGCTTTTGAAGCTCTGTTTCCTCAACAATATGTTTTGTTAGGACAACTAAATTAATATTTGGTCCTATACGAACAAATATTTGGTTCGATTTTCTCTCCGTGTAGACCGAAGCCTGCGTCATTTTTCCATTGGCTGCTGCATATATGTGAAAACCGCGCCCTTTCTAACTGAACTGCGCGTGATTGGGGCACACACTTGTGAAATGCTCATTTATTCGTGCAGAGTCACCCAGGGCGTGTCAGATAATATGTGGTTCAATGACAAACGTATTGCGAAGGCACACGTGTTTGAAGTTTAACGTGTCCCCAAATACTAACGCGAATTTTGCTGGTATCTACCTATATGTCACAATAAAACTTCCCGTACAAGCTCAGGTGGAAGGTTTACACGAGACCAGCTACCCGATCCTGCATATAAAGAGTGTATGCCACGATGGAAGATTCCTGATGCCCGGTTGCACCAAAATCTTCCCCGATCCGAGATCAAATGATCCTAGTTCCGAACCAGAATCCAGTTTGATCTTTGATCCAATGGAAAAGTGTTGCACCAACGAAATTTCATGGTTCTGGATCTCCGATTCGTCGATCTTGGTTCCAAAATGAGAGATCGATATTAAGTACGAGACAAATTTTGCTATTGGTTCGTAATATATGACGTAATGGAAGTAGGCGTATTTTTCATAATAGATAGAACTAGATATGCGATGTTTTAGCTGTTTTAAGTGAATTATTGTTACACGAATTTTACTGAATAATATTCAGGTACGTATAATGTTGCTTTAATTCCCCAAGAAAACAATCGAACATAGTTCTATCTGTTGGCATACGTTCAAACTACATTTGTCGATGATGGCTGCTGATCTCGGTTCGAGATTTCGGACCGCCGAAATTGGCGATTCGAAATGAACTTAATTTCGATCTCCAGTCCAGTTCTGAACTCGAATGGTGCAACCGTTTTCTGTGTCGATCTTAGATACGATCTCAGATCGAGTTTCGTACCAAGATGGTGCAACCGGGCGTTAGACGATTCCGTGCAGGCCTGCATGGCCGCTTGTATGGATGGTTCCGTGGAAGACTGGACCGACTGCTGGCCCTTTTATTGGACGTTTACGTAATTGGTCGTGTGCAATTTTCAATGGAAGGTTTCTGAGGAGTGGAAGAGTTACTGTGTTTATTTTGTTTCGGTAGAGAGTCTAAGACTATTAAACACGTATAAATAGTAAATAAAGAAATCAGGAAATTGTTTACAGATTTTCAAACAGCACTGTGTTATAATTATGATACACAATCGTGTGTATTTAAAACTAAATTCTAAGTTATAACAACACGATTAGGCTCTGTGCATGAACGTATAATGCTGAAGACATGAGTGAAAATGGTTCCTGAATCATATTTGCAGACGTAAAATAATTTAAAAAAAAAATCACCCATGTTTATTTGTGCGACAAGTATCGTTTGATAGGTTATTTCAAAGAACTTTCCATTTCTGCTTGCACGCAGGCACTAGCGCTTGCCTAGTGGCAGAAATATTCCCTTTGCCAAACTTTTAACATTGAACTTCCCAACCTGTAGTAGAAGTAACTTTACCTACCGCTCGCACACAGTGTTGCCAGATGGCTAAAAATTTTCCAATTTTTTCAGGGAAAAACGAAGAAAGAAATAAAAATGTCAAATTTGTAACATATATTTCAATTTACTTATAGATTTTCATAATATAAAAAATCTGAAACATATTCCCAGGGCATAATACAGCGAAACCCCTATTTTACACTTTTCAAGGAAACTTGGGGAAAACATTGCAAAACGCAAGAAAGTGCAGAAAGAGGGAAACGTATGCTGTAAACACTTTGGGGCCAAAAAGTTTGTGTAAAATTTAAAAAAAAAACTTGTAAAATCAGGGGGCGTAATACAGAGGTTCATGTGAGATCGATATTTTCAGTACATACTGATTTATCCCGAACATTCCCGCCTTCTTGCTATAGTTTTTCATTTGATTACTACACGCATCCTTTCTGTTGTGTATTGTAAATAAAGTGGAATAAATCAGCACAGAGATACTAACAGTAAAAACACGGGTCGTGTGTGTGAATGTGAATATAGACACACACACACACACGTGCACAAATACTCACATAAAAGTTTATATATTATATATATATATATATATATATATATATATATATATATATATATACTTTTATGTGAGTACGCGGGAATTTCGGAGTAAAACGGGGATTTTTAGCCAGCGTTGTGGGAACTTGCACTCGGAATATCTTACAACACTGCTCGCGTCTGCCGAGAAACAAAATGAAGAGAAGAGATGGCACGAAATATGCCTCGAATTATTCCTTTTGTACACAAACGGGCAGCGCATAAATTGAGATCGGACGGAAACATTAAGTTGAGTACGTAGTATACTGAAAGAAGTAATTTAAAAAATAATTTTTAAGAAACGCAAGCAATAAAATAAAAATAAGTATTTCAAACCAATATCTAACATATTTCTTTGAGCGTATTCAAGTTCCGGAAAGGATCGAGAACAAAATAAAACTATCTACTCCTACCTAAACACATGCTACTTCACCAGTGATAATTTTCAGCTGTTCTCAGTTATAATTAAAATCCTAACCACTCCGCTTATACCAACGTACAAATACTTAATATTCACTCATTAATTACAAGTATGCTATAAAATGTCTACTCCATTCCGTGGGGACACGGTGGTGCAGTGGTCACGCTGCTCGCCTCCCACCAAGGCGAACCGGGTTTCCATTCCCGACGGGGTCGCTCCCAGATTTCTTCACGTTGAAATCGTGCCGCTGGTTAGCTGGTTTTCCCGGCGATCTCCCGTCCCCCCTCCCGCGCCCCCCGCCATTGCAGTCCGGCGCTGATACAGGTTCACCTCGCTTCGCTCTATCGGCTCTCAAGACCTCGACGTTAAGAACCGTCCAAATATTTCCTCTCTCCACTCTACACTCCATATGACATAAGTCCCACTTCGTTACAGTCCAACAGGTCAGCCCCTGTTGGTTTTCTCCAGACAGTCGCAACTCCACGGCACTCGCGCCGGATTCGCTGGCCACTTCGCCGTCGGACTCTTGTTTTCCGGTTGTTCGACGACGTAGAACGCATTAAGCACTAATAACCATCCAGGACAGCTGACAAAGGGCACAGAGGCCCGCCGCGTCTTTCATCTAGGCTGTTCAAGGTAAAATGAGCACTTTTGCAAGCCCTACTTAAGATCTTCTTGCATGCACATAGTTTATTCTTCCACCTAATGCAAAATTCACATTCCCATGGGGCTCGTCACTTTATTAACGCGTCTGTCAAGTGCTACTGTGAAATTATTACAAAAAGAAAATGTTTTGCAAATCTGCTCAATTTTATATTGCCATGCATTAGAAATACAGAAAGTGAAAGAATTGATTTAAGTCATCACAAATGGTTACCTGACACTTTTTATTCGACTAACTACTTTCCATTATACGTTACCAACTTTACTGGGCGAATGCCACTCAGTTCGCCCGATAAAATATATGAAGGTAGGGATAGTGACTTTTTCTAAGGTTGATTTCAAAAGTGCTTACTTTATCGTGAACAGCTTTTAGCTGAAATGACCTAGCCCAGAAAGTTATCCTCACCTAGAATCGCGATGGTGTAGTTGACGACCAGAGATTTCACGCAACGGGTTACAAGTCGTCGACTCTTCCAGCAGGCGGGAATGACGTCAGAGTCACGGGTTATAAGCGGCATTTTTGGTGGCTGCCACTACTCTAATCCAAGTGACGATGATGTTGTCTGCTGGACGGGACGGTGAGGAGAAAAAAAAGGGGGGGGGGACGCAGGGACTACCTGAAGTGCAGGGGGGCGGAGGCGAAGTTACCGCGCCTACTGTCTATTTCATATAAGATGGCAAGATTTTGACAGTCAGTGATTGGTAACTTTATTTATACGAAACAAACAAAGTGTAGTTTACAAATAGTGTATCAGCTGATGCACGAACGAACAAAAGTAAATATTAAGTTGGTTGTTCTGAGCGCACTGGCGACGCATATCAGACAAGTAAAAAATACGCGATAACAAAGAGTTCCTAGATTAATTAATATATTTTATTTTACGTGGACACAAAATAGCGGTTGTAAGTGTTACAAACTAATCTTCGAGCTAAAGTAGTAATGTATAGGTGTTCAAAACGAAATGCACAACAAGACGATTTAAATGCGACTTCAAACCTTAGAACTTTTCATGTCCTATTCCAACTGTCCATCCATGCTTTACATATGTGCTTGATATTAATTCCGAAAGCCTACAGAAATATTGCATGGTAATATTGAATTATTTTTTCAAATAAATTGACGAAATATATTCCAAATTCGTGTCGTTTCGAGAGAGTAATAGGACAAAAGTCAAATTTTAAAAAGCAGGATCTAGAGGCGGTGAACCTGCTGCTATCTGGTAGAAACTGCCTGCAGATCACACACTTTACCATGTCGTGCGCGCCATCTGTGTCCTCTTGCTCGAACCTAACCAGCTACAAATCTTAAATGAAAATGTTTCGTTTTAAAAATAACAAATTTACCAACATATACCAATAGTTTTATCTTTCCGCGAGCTCTGCGTAATTTTTAAAGTAACATATATTTCGGGTACAGCGATTTTGATTACTAGTAATTTCTATTGGGCCAGAAATTGACCGTATATGTCCTAAACAAGCCATGTTTTTTTCCCCCGAAATCCCATTTCCTTGTTTTCGTGTAACCTCCAATTGTCGCACCAGCTGATGGCGAAAGGATACATAAACTGAAAGTAAACATTCCCTGAACCGTCAAAATTTTGCCTTATTATAGGAGACGGGCAGTAATAATATGTCAAATATATTATAATACAACCAAAAACGAGGACAGTGTAGGTTCTGTGTGTATCTCTCACGTGAATGGCCGCGCCGAGTAATATATCGAATTCGGTTGGTTGATAAGATAAATATGAGAACGACTATCATTGTGGCATTTCTTATTTTATTGTAAGTCTTATAGAGTCATAATGATGTCAATCTGTATCATAACTTCTTCATTCGCAGGGTGGCAGCTTGGTAACTTCAATATTCGTGCTAGTCGTACACAAATTATTATTATTTTTGGCTCTAGCACATACCTACTTTCTCTGAACAGACATAGCATTCCCCCCCCCCCCCCCCAGCAATGTGTTTCGCGAGCCGGGGAAATGAAGTTTTCGAAAGCTCTATCTGGTACGTGTAACCGCAACCGGATCTGTGTGCCTGTTTACTCGGGGAAACTTTCCTTGGCCGAAACACGGTTGCAGGTAGCGGTGCTTGCAGGATCTACCTGTCTGCGCCATCGATCTCCATCAGTTTCCAGCGGAGAGCTGTGTATACAGAAGTCCACCCGCCCCAACAAGTTCGGAGGATATCCCGCCTGTTTCGGTGGGTGAGTGGGTTAGGGGGTGAGATTGTCGGGGGTGGAGGATGCGCCCAAGAAGCACAGCGGCATTCTCCTCCACGAAACTGTGAAGTAATTATGAAGTTGGAAGGGGGCTGAGGGAGGCAGCGGCAACTCCGCCAGTCCTTTCTTTTCTCCATCCCTGATTTTTCTCCCCCACCCCTTTTTCCCCCAGCCCTCTTCTTCCGCGCTCCATTTCTTTCCATTTACAACACCCCCATACCACGCCACCAGCGAAACGCTGGAAGTACTCTTTGTGTAACGCATCTGCCATTTTCGTCCATCCTTCTCTTCCTCTCTCCCCTTTTGGTTTATCCGAGAGAGTTTAAAATCTTTTAAAAGCAAATGCTGATATAAAGAATTACCAGGCGTTCTCTTGCCCCCATTCCCTTCCTCGCTAAAGTCTTCAAACAGCCGTTTCACTGTCGTCCCACTTGTTGAAGGACACAAATCCGTTTCGCTCCCTTCTGCTGCATTCTGTTTTTGTATTCATCTATCGTTTTGGCTTGGGGGTGACACTTGTATTTCTTCCGTCACACCGTACTAAAAGCTCCGATATGTAGAAAAATAATTAATTTACTAAGTGAAGCAGCATACAGTTTTCATCACTGGTGCGTAAATGCAGGTAAAACTGTTAAAGACTAAATATTAAACAATAATAGTTATTATGATTAAGTAGGTTTTCTGAATACGTGGAATGTATCGTGTCAAGCACTGCCATACCAGCTCACCAAGTTCTGCGTATAAACTCAAAATTATCAACAAAACCGTCTTTAAGGGTACATGTGCTCTTCCTTTACAGTTCAAGTATCACCAAAGACTTAATATTTACAACTATAGACACTTCACATTGTCTTTGGAAATCGACGATATAATCAACAATATCTAAAATATATTACTCATCTGATTAGTAAACGCTTTACGTGAACTCTCAGTTCATCATTATACTCAAAAACTGTTCAGTCATCCTTATCCTAAAATATAACTTGAGGATCATCCACATCGTTCGATCCCATGTAATATGCCAGTGACCAATGCGGCAATTATGGGAGATGCTTTTTGCTTATATTTGGCGATATAAATACGATATCGTGACGTGTTATTTTTAATGATCAATAGTCCATACATGTAAGTGCATTCTTGACATTTCTGTTTTTAATGCAAACATGAAATATATTTGGAAGTATTTAAACAGAAAAGGCCAACATACATGATGACTAAAATTTTTTTAAAGCCCTGATAATAATTCATTTTCAAAATTGTTATTTACTTCTACGAGGTAATTTGCCTGTCAGATTAGATTAAATAAAAATATCATTACTCTAATACTCTAATCTCAGTTGCCACAAATATTGGGCACTGACATAATATCCACAGGACAAGGTGAGCAATATTATACCACACACCCTTTTATCAGGACATCAGAAAGCCCTGTGGTCGATACCGAACATGCGAGACCATCGAAGAAACGACGGGCTGCATTTCTCTCATTCGTCGTGCCTTGGCCTTGTTTGACAGTATCAACAAGCAGGCTCATCACCAGTCGGAAACCAGATATCACTGCACTCTTGTTCTCCTCGACCTCACTTATAAATTCTTGCTCCACCCGCCATGATCGTATCTCTAATCTATAACTTACAAGGAGCAACCACTCGAGAAATTGTATGTAAGCATGTCGTGTTGATAGCCTATGCTACAGAGCTTGTTTATTAAGCGGTATCTTCTCCTTGTTATCTATATCATTCATGATCTGCTGGAGCGCTCCCCACAAAATGCAGGGTTGATTCGATGCCCTTCCTGTTATTACTGAACTCGCTTCCCCGTCAATCATGGTCATACACATTCGGTGCGTGACGGACAATTCTTCTCGAACTGGTACCAAAATTTCCAATGAAATCAGTAGATACTTTTATTTGTGTGTCAATGTATTCGTACTGTTTTGAATAGCTTCTCTGGTCTCTTTTTGAAATTCCAATTTAAGTGGGCGACAAAATGTATTTGAAGATGGTCACCAATTCTGCCAAATGATTACATTCTTTCCATAGTTAAAATCCTTAAAGTACATTTTAAGAGGTCGACATATCATAAGTAAATTACTATCTTTATATACAATTCCCCAAGCCACTTTTTATTTATATGCATTGATTGGTTGCTCCCATCAAATCCCTACTTAGATATCACAACATTTTTATTCCATAATTAAGTGTACTGGCGACATCTATCTGGAGGGACAAAATAGAAGCGGAAATGAGATCCATAAGCTCCTGTGATGAAATTTGGCTTTCTGCTCCGTTATAATGATGTACTTAGGGTTGCATTATTTATTTACATTTCGAACCTGTTTGTAAGATGGATACAGATTCGCACCTTTCTCCTTAGCCTGACTTCGCAATGTCAGTTAATGGACCAAACAACTGCAGGTATTTAAAATTGTTATATTACGATAGCATGTACATTACTTGCAGCAGAGTTCTGCAAAACACACCATTGACATTCTAATTTTCTCTTGTTTTATTTTATTGATGTGACTAGGAGTTGTTCCATTTGAAAAGAATGTAACTTTGTTGACGAAATACACATTCTAATAATCATTAAACTCTAGGCTGCTGTTGTGAACCTCTTGTATAAACATAATTTATGTGGAACCAGCACATCAGTAGCACCTTTCATTTCCGAAATATAAGCGTGGCAAGTTTTAGGTGATTCAGCCTGTACATACACTAGTTGAAATGTATTGAAGAACACCTAGTAAACATCGTCCAACACAAACAGTTTTTACATCACAAACTGTTCGTCTATTGAGGACACTGTGATCATAAGTGAAAAGGCACTACTCTCCTGGTGACGTTGCGTTTACTCTAATTTCGTTTGCCCTAAAGTTAGGCTAAACGAAATTAGGGACAACGAAGTTAGAAACGCAGATAGGCTATTCTCAATTAAGCCAAACGAAGTTAGGACAAACGCAGTTAGGCTAAACGAAATTAGAATAAACGAAATTAGGCCAACTGAAATGAGTGATAAACGAAGTTAGGCTAAACGCATTTAGGATAAACGCAGTTGGGCCAATGGCATTAGGCCATTCGCTTTTAGGGTAATCGAAGTGTACTCCTCTCCTGCACCGGTCTGCAGCCATTGTATAAAGTGTCATGTCGCAGATCGTCTAACAACACGACAAGTGCAGATGACTGTGCGATTACACTGCGTGTTTTCCACAGAGTGTGGCCGCAGTGCCTGGAAGCTACGGCGAGCACCAACTGGATAGTTAAGTCACTTTGAGCGTGACGATATAGCGGGACTCCGAAAGGTTGGCCCTGGACGTTCCGCAGAATTGCCTCTAGTTTGGGGCGTGACGTGTCAGGGGTCCATTGGTGGTGGAGAAGATGGATGACAGGAGGGTACCCACAGCCACCTAGCCCCAATAGCGCCACTTCGCTGCACTGATAAGCCCCTGGACAGAAGGATCGTTCGGGCCGCGCTGACGGACAGAACAACAACTGCACGTGCAATCAGAGTTACTCTGCCCCACTCCCCCTTCCTCGGTGTCTGCACGAGCAATAATAAACTATCTATTGTTGAAGGTAGGTTTACGTAATCGTGATCTTCTGACACGTTCGTCACTGGCCCCTGCTCATCGTCGTGAACATCTCCTATGGTGTGGGGAAGGTGTTTTGGAGAGGCGAATAGAGAGCAATGGGGTTCATTAATGGAAGTCGTTTATGCCTTAGTTAAATTGATGACCGTGATCGCGTTTGTAGACGTGTGGGTGAGCGGAACAATCCACCCTGTAGGACTACTCGCAATCGCCATACCGGACCCACGCCTGAGATTATGATTTGGGTGCCATAAGCTACACATCTCGATAACCTCTGGTATTCATTATGGGGAGGATGACAAATAAGTCCTAGATCCGCGACGTCTATCCTGTCCTCCGACCATATCTTGACACACTGCAGGGACCAATCTACCAGCACGATAACGCGAGTCCCCATGTCGCTAGGGCAACACCAGCGTGCTTTACACGGAGCACGCATGCTATCCTGACCTTCTAGATCTCCAGATCTCAGTTCCATCAAGCCTCTGCGGGGTATTATGGGACGGTGCCCGACATCCAGCCCAGCTCAGGCAACAACAATCGCCCAGCTACCCCAAGAAGTACAGCGAGCGTGCGTCACCGTGCCCCATAGACACATTCAGCATTTGCACAAGTTACATGTCAGAATTACTGTGTGTTAGGCCATTCGGGGGGGGGGGGGGTGTTACACTCGTTATTAAGATGTGTGCTTGATGTGTTGAATTTAATGTTCTGTATGATATCATACGGGCTTGATGTTTTGATCAGTTCCACATGGCTCCTCCTGCTTCCTGTATACCGACTTTGAGGAGGATACGTGTATTTCTACGATATGTTCTTTGTTCTTTCGCTACACCGGGAGTGTGTATGTATATGTATGGAGAGTGTGTGTGTGAGAGAGAGAGAGAGAGAGAGAGAGAAAAGTGAATAAAAGCATAAACCAGCGATGAGTTATTTACTATTTAAGTCATTAAATACAAGTATTGTCGCTCTACTTGAAGCTTTGTAAAATGTGCTAGGAATGTTGAAAAAATATCAGTATATCAAAATGATGATATATCGATATAAAAGTCGATATATGTCAATTATATGTATGGAAACCAATACTTTTTTTCCCAGGAATCGGCAATAAGAATATTTTTAAAGGCCCTTAATAAGTTGTGTTTTGAAAATGAAAATCTAATTAAAATCTTACTATGTTTATTTGGGCAACATAAACAAAAAAAGGCGCCATATCTTTTTGCAATGCTTCGTGTCTTCAATAGTATGTAATATTCGAAGCAAATTTAATTTATAACTGCTTTCATCCAGTAAAACATACCCTCAAGTGTAATCGCGCAGTTTACTTCATGCAGTTCCTTGAGTGCTTGGCGATTATGGAAAAAGACACGGCGATGGTAGCGTAACAGGGTCTCTGGTTTGCACGGGCGTCGAAAACCAACATCCTCCAGGCGTCATCAATTATTCGCGGTAAAACAAACGCTGTGTTTGTCGGCGGTTCTATGTATCTCGTGTGATGAATGTCAACAGGGCCGGAGCTCGTTTCTCACATAGACCAACACGCGACCTGTGTACCGACACGACGCGAGCTGATGAGGGCAGAGAAAGAGAGGCGGGCTTGGGCTTGGTCCTGGAAAGTTTAACTAAATTAATTATTGAGTTATTTTTGCAACGATTCGCGGCAGGATAGTTCTTGCAGCTGGCATGTAGGTCCTCTCGGGTGGCTACCCCTTTACTTACCCTCACTGTAAATAAAGCTCAAAGCTCTCTACGGTGGTGTAGTGGTTAGAATACTCGCCTCCCACCTTGGCGAACCGGGTTCGATTCCGTATCTTCGCATGTGGTAATCGTGCTAGACGATGCCGCTTCCCCAGTCCCTTCGTTCCGGCGCTGCTCCATACACACTTCGCCCCAACGTCATCGGCCTTCAAGACCTCTATTTCAAGAGCCGCCCAAATATCTTCACTCACTCGGCCAAAGCTTTCTGTATAGCAAACTCTTACTTCAATCAGGGGGAAGGTTTAAGAAACTTAGGTTTGTCAATATTAGATTGTTTCTCAGCAACTGAATTTATCACAAAAGGGTATTGTTGGACTGTTGTAACCACAATGCAAGGTTATCACTGCCATTTATATGTAATTCAAACAATAATTTAGTTTTTGACAACCGTATTGTGCTGTAAATTATATTTAATGATTTTTTTTTTGTGGCAACAAAACACGTATTACAGCAAGTAAAATGTTTTTAGAGTGCTTATAATTCGCTACAAACACCCTCAAGATCTGATTGCACCAGTGTCGAACAATACATAAGACAGGTGAAGTGTGTACTGCATCTGAGAGGGCGCCGCGACTAAAATAGCATAGGTGACGAAGTTATATTATACAATCATATCACACTCCAGTTTATGTGATCAGAGAAACTGTTATAGGCTCTCCACGGTAAAGTGAGCACTTTTGAAGCCTTAGTTACTTTCTCTTTTAATCCAATTATTTACCCTTTAACCACCTTTTGTAATAAATATTGCCTTGTAAGTAATAAATACAGTGTGTACATTCCACTGCACTGGGAAGTTTACGTCTACAGTTAAAATAAAATAAATTTAGATATTATTATTATTATTCCAAATGCCATGGTTCACAAAAGTGCTCTCTTTACCGAGAATAGCATACATGCAACAGTACTTCGCTGTATATTTATTTACGTGAGCACAATACGCATTACTGCACTTCCACGAATATAGTCTGTTCGTGGTTTCTTCACATTTTTGGAATCAAAACTTTGAAAAACTCACCATGAATGACGTGTTTTTGTTTTTCCCAAATCTGTCAAATATCACAAACGTTTTATAATTGTGTTTACGTTAAATGTACCTTATTTTTGGTTCAATGTAACTTTAACATGTATTCTGTCGGAATTAAATACTTTTCTCATTAATAACTAATGTAAGTAAAGAGAGTATTTAAACTGATGCGTTGGTAATGCTTATAGTAAGAAATAGTTCCTATGTAAAATATTATTACACCGAGTGCTCATGGATGCGGTGATCTGATCCACTGGTGTAACATTCTAAGCTTTGTTTACATGACGCGTTTTAATATCCAGGAAGTAGAACTTAAGCAGGGCTTCATAAAAGTTGAAAGTAACTGTGGATGAAGTAAACTAGCGGGCGAGTGGTTCATATTCGCGCTGCAGTACTCAGAGTCTTTGTCACTGGTTTGCAAGTCACCTATGTTTTCTAATTTTCTTTCACGTTTCTGGTTTTGGTGTATTGTTTGGTTCTTGATATTTTAGTATATTTACGATGGCTAGATTACCGATGATTAGATTCTTATTCCTTGCTTTTTGTCTGCAAACGGTAGATTAAAAAAAAAACAATGTGTTGTTTATTTTACTTATGTTTTATAAATTTTTAATTTGTCCTTTTGTTTTCCATAACTACATGGCGATACAACGGCGAGGTCTTCTGGTTCTGGAAGCAGCAGTAAGGGCGAAGAAAGTCAAGCGCAAACTGCAGAAAATTATGGTAAAATTACCTGACAAGTGTAAGGTAGTATTCACACACTCGTGGGGGAAACATAGTTTTCCTTACGTGTAAGGTGAAAAATCCCATACATGGATAGGAAAATTACCTTACGACGCATGCATCTCTTCAGCATTTTCTCAACAGCTAAGCGGGAGGACGGGCGGAAAAAACAATCCTCTAACACACTAATATTCACTTATAATGTCATGTTGTTGTCATAGCGTAATGGATAGTGCATCAGCCTATTGTGATAGCTGACAATGGTTCACTCCCACCCTCCGGCAAGTGTCGAGGACTTTAGAGGTAAGATTTCGGTTACTATCTGTCACAGGATATAAGTAATAAAAAAATTAACAGTAATAATTGTCCGTGTGTTTGTAAATACAACTTTATTATACAATATAGCCAATATTACCTTACTTGCATGAGATTTCCCCCCACTTTTGTCAGGTACTTTTCCCGTGCGATTAAAGTATAGTACAGTACGTGTAATTTCAATTTACTCCATATTTGAAGGGGAAATTAGCTTCCCTTACATGTAAGGGAATTTTACCTCATTTTTTTGTACAGTGCAGGCTCGTGACCACGCTTAGGAGTGGACCGAAATTATTTTTTAAAAACCCAATCAGCGGGTGATTTATCCCCACTCGCAGCGCTTGCCCTGCGAGGTCATTTCGCGAATTCTGGCGTCCTCTTTTAGTGTATCGGGAGTCGCGGATACAGAGATACATGTACACAACCACCCCTCACTCCCACCCCCACTCCGTTTCCACCATCCCTACCCGCAGCATCCCGCTAAGTGCTCCATGACAAACGGTTAGAGTTTTATGGCCCCTCCAGCTCGTATTCCGAACACGGACAGGGGGAAAAAAAGGATCCCGCGAGTACTTTTTTACTACCCCATAAAATAGTATGGCTTCCTTATGGGGTGGGGGTTTGAGTGCCAGGGTGGTTTGGACGACGCGGGGGGAGGGGTATTTGAGTGCAACCAGACGGGGGAATCTATACAGGATACCAACACCCTGTGGTTCTCACTACGTGGGCGGGTCACGTGTCGCACTATACGCATATACGTGGCACTGCATACTCGCCGAAGCTGCTCTCGACGAGACATTTCTAACGACGGTCGCAGCAGCTGTCTAGAAGTGTTTTCTACAGCAGTCGTAGTAACCATTGTGCGCAGCAGCAACGCAGTAGTACAATTATAGTCCATTCACGGTTAATTCCTACTTTTCTGAATCCATGCTAAAGTTCTACTTTCAGATTATTTCTCCGCGTCATGCAAACAAACCTTAAGAGTGGGATGGACCCCTGCGTTTTTTTTTTTTTGCGAAATAATTGTTTGCGAGAATACGCGTATCTCGGTAAATAAATGTTCTGCAAGTACGACTTTACGTCATATTAAATGTATTCTTGCAGAGAACAATTTCGTTAGAATAGTCAAATATCGCATTTCTAATGCTTGCCTCTGCATTTACCTTAAGCGGCAAGAGAAAAGTACAAAGTTACGGACGTAGTTCAATCTGTGGGATTTCATCGCGTCTAATAAAACCGCACAGTTACAGATCTAGTGTTACACAGTACCGCGTCCCAGCGGAAACACTGCACGCCTTGCGCGTAGGAGCGATGAGGCGCCAGAAGTGCGTGTTAGTGTCGCCCGCATCGCTCCCTCGCTTCTTAAACTTAGACTGTGAAAGGGGGGAGGGGGGAGGGGGGAGGGGGGAGAGGGGAGAGGGGAGGGGAGGCGTTGGTCCATCCCACTTCTAACTAAGTCTATAAAATTACACCGTAGTAACTACGTGAGCACTCAGTGTAATAATATTTTGCATGAGAACTATTTCTTACTGGCCATTCCCCAACACAACTATTTTCTCACACAATCAAAAACTAAAACAATATTTTATTAGTTAAATATAAGTAAGAGTACAATATGATTAAAAATAAGATTATTTTATTTTAACATATGTATAAACCGATTGTGATACTTGATATATTTAAGAAACAACCAAACGCGTCATACATGGACTGGTTTTTCAAATGTTCGATTCAAAATGTGTGGAGGAACCATTATTAGCCTATCTGTAACTTCGTGGTATAAGCTAACATTATTTTGGCTACACAATCCCCGATTCGGAAATAAAGGCAGAGTATTAAATATCTAGGACGTCAAATACCAAGACAGACGATTCATAAGCACGAGTTGTTCACTTGAACGTATGACTAAATACGTTCCGGGAACGTACGTATTTTATTGGACTTAGTATCGGCCAATACATTATAAAAGTTAAGAAATGTTTTATACTTAGTTAATCCGACAATTCCAACACGTTTCAAATAAGTCAATTGTTTTTAGCAGAGTGGCGAGCTATTATTTTCCCTGTGGAAACAAAGCCATAACATTTATCGTGCTGGAGAAGCCACGAAACTGAGGTGATCGCGTGGCCTACTTTCTGTCGTCTATTATAACATGACTTCCAAGTTATGACTAATATTACGTATTCGGCATCACGAGTGAATCTACTTGCCATTTATACATAGGCTTAATGTTTGATCCAAATGAACACCTCATGTGTTTCGCATTGCACAGTCATGGTCACTAAAATAAACTTTAGATTTTTGAAGCATATTAAGATTACATCCTCCTGAGTCCCTTAAGAAACGCGTGTCTTAAGGAAATTCCTTGACTCGGGAATCCTACAAACATTTAGTAAGCTTTGAGAAATTCTCCAGCTATCACAGGTTCTCAGGTGTTAAGGCACAGTGATCATAATTGGATTCACACGAATGGGCTTGGTACTTATTGAACTACAATACTCTCTATACTGAGTTAAAGAAAGTTTCGTGATGTTAACATTATTTTCTACGTTTTAGCATATGGCATCCTTTTTCGTTTTGATAAGAGATAATAGTTTGAAAAAGAAAGTATGACCACGATAAAAAAAATATTCAAAAGTGAATAAAACTAAAGCAATACGTCAGATTAAAGTTCAAAATAATTGTTCACCTTGGACAAACTTTTTGAATTATATAGATATATTTTAATTTGTTATGCGGTTCGTCTTTATTAAAAATTTAACTGTTGAAATGATATTAAAATTCAAACTGTTTAGATTAGTGAACCAAGTGTCGGATTCCAAAAAATTATTACATGTAATTTATGTAACCTCATTAAACACTAGCTGAAACCCAATTTTTAGTTCAAATAACTTTTTAAAAAGTGCGTGAATCAAGTTTTTAAGTTAAAACGTCCATATTTAAGCAAAAAAAATTACGAAAGTAATTTTCAAAAAGTTTGGTATTGTTATTATGTTACCAACGACATAACGACACGGAACTTCAAAATGTCATCAAGACCTATCAATTAATTGGTTCCTTGACAGTTTTGAAGGGCGCGTAGATACAGAAACAATCCACGTAATTTGCACAGCATATGGCTTGAAATCCTAGTGGTGTCTTCAGATCTAGCTGTCACCTTCAGGAACGTGGGTGCAGTACACTGTCATCAGGTAGGCGTTGGAAAAGGTAATCAACTATATTAAAAATCATCTTGAAATTCGCTGGATTGTTTGGCTTTGCGTGACGTAAATTTTTCTTCACGCTCACTCGCAGAAATATTTTCCGTTACAGAACACTGCGGAACAACTGTTCGGAGAGGGAAACGTATTCCGTATAAGTTTCCGCGATCCTTAGCAGTTTCCTTACGCACCCGTGCGTGTGTAGAACGACCCCAACTGTGCATTTCCGTAAAAAGTTCGCAATTTCTAAGGACATTTTAACACTGTATTTAATGATGCACAGGCGACGGAGGAATCTTAGCACAAATTTTCATCGTCTTACATTTCTTATACAGGCAGGAATGACATATAAAATTTTCCACCTAATTTCGGCCCGATTGTTTAATATTAACAGGCACTTTACGCTTCATTATACCGAGGCAACGCGTGTTAAATAATGCTAAATGCGCGCTGTGTCATAACAATAGCGAGAGCACAGAACATGTCGTAATCAAATACGAGGTTAACCCAAAGAAAAAGTAACACTAACGTAAATTAAGCAAGCTGCCCTTTGCTTATTCGGCGGAGTGACTAGCGAAGGGCATGTCGATTACTGTCTTATCCGTTATCAGGCAACGTTCAGTCCACTAAGTCTCCTGGTTACCGAGAGATGAGGGGTTTTTTTTTATCTTGTTTAAAGAGGCTGGAGTAAATTACTACACATCACGTATCCTGAATGTTTGACGTGCCAGTCCTTGCCCACTGCACTGGGATTGGATTTTTGAAGTTGTTTCCAGTCCCGGCTTCAGGCAAGTTTCTCGCCAACTTACTCGATTAAATTATCATTTTCACTCAGTAGAAGCTACTACTTATAGTACTGGCATAGTGTCGAAACAATAATAATATGACCAGTTCTACCGCTGTTGAACACAGCAATGACTGCACTGTTGAAAAAAATATATATATATATATCTGGTAAACTTCCTATACTGTAATGGAAGTTTTTAACCTATACAGTGTATGGAAATAGTACTACGTGCCAGGCTGAAAAAATGGGAATTTTTTAGCATTGCTAATATACCAAGTTGGTAACTTCCCTACACATTTGATTCCATCCTGAGGAACTGCAGGAACGCTACCGTGCGCGTGTGGGAGCATATTCCACCTTTCGCGCTTTGTCACCGCACGTGTCCACTGGCACTGTAAATTTGCGAATAATCTCTTGGAGTGTGCAAGTGAGATAAAAGTGTGCCGCGTCATCGAAATACGTTCTCATCTAACGACAGTGAGTGGAACAGATGAGATGACTGGAGATCATGCGGCGGTGAACGTATCCCCCCCCCCCCCCTGAGAACAAACCAGCCACTAGGATGGCAAGGTGTGGCTAAATTATCTGGATTGTTTGTAGAGGAGCGGTCATATTTAGTGGTACTTTAAGATCTTCAATGGTTGGTCGGAATATGATGTAGAGTTGTGGTTCTGCGTATGTGATGTTCACGGTCAAATGAGAATTTTTGAAAGCCCTGCTTGAAATCTACTTGTATACAGGTTGAGTATTACTCCACCTTTAAAATTAACATTGTCATGGGCTTCATCACTTTATTCATGTGTCGGTCAAGTAAAACATGTGAAATTATTAGGAAATTAAATCTGCTAATATTTACACTTGGGGGTTTAAAAAAAAACAGAAAGCGAAAGAAACAATTTATGTTATCACAAATGGTTAAATAACGCTTTTTATTCGACTTTTATTTATGGAACTACTTTCCCTCCATCATTACCAACTTTACAGGGTGAGTGTCACTCGATGCGCCCATTAAAACATATACAGGCAGGGGTAGTGACTTTTTTCTAAGGTCCATTTCAAAAGTGCTCATTTTATCGTGAATAGCCTTTACCTGTTTTTGACATGAAATTTTTCTCCTGGTTAAGTGTTATCTTACCGCTTGTATGGATTCCGCGACGTGTGCAAATAAAAACTGAATTTAATTCACTCTTTTTCCATAGTACTGGACAGAAAAAATTTCCACTGAGATCTTTAATGTTTCCAAAATTGACTAAACTAGTAGACTTATCCGCTACTCAAACGTGAGCTCCAGTGAAATGAATCTCAGTCGAATATGAATACAAAATTAAATTACAGAAATATCTTGAAGTATAAAACTATACATAATTATTTATTAATTTTGAAATTCAAACGCAGCATGGAGATAGCATTTTCGTTTAATTTTGCTCTTATGGATACTGAAGTACAAGATAAAACGTAATATACGACTGTGCAAAATTTTATCCATTCTAGAGGGTCTTTTAATAAGTGGGGGAATGAAAAATTACTCTCGTACTCCCCAGTTACAGTTAGAATTGTGTGATTTACTTACTGCCCTGAAGAAACCAATAACGTACCAGACCTTCTCTGGTTTATATTCCCTTTTCTCTGGCAGAATTCAGCACGCCTATGCATATTTCTGGAGCATAGGCCTACTTCCGTTTTAATGAAAATTCTTTGACGAAGTTCAAACGATTTGGTTAAGGTCTTTTTTTCTTTCAAAAGCCGCAATAAAAGGCCAAACCAAAGAGCTTAAAGGCTCCAAGTACCAAGCTATATACAAATGAGAGTGTAAATTAACTTCCATGGATACGGAAATGCACAGTTAGACTCGTTCTGAGGAATACGTTTGCTCTCCGAATAGTTGTTCGGCGGTGTTCTTTTACGTAACATATTTCTGTGAGTGAGCGTGAAGAGAAATTACGTCACACAACGCCAACAAAACTGAGCGAATTTCAAGATAATTTTAATGCAGTGGAATACCTGTACCAAAACCTACCTGATAAATCATTTACCTGGATTTCACTTTTTGTTCATACCCTCATATTCCATGTTCCTCTTTTCGGATGCTTATTATTAAAACGAAGTAGTGCCAAACCATTCAAAGAGGTCCCGTTAACTGACGGAAAGCTCCCTAAAGCAGTTACGGTATGAAAACCAAAGAAATTGATACCGAACCACCCGGATACCGTAAAGGCTCTCAGCAGTAAGTATGATGCTGAGATTAGGGCTAATATACTAATGTATTTTAATATTTTGTGCATTACTATGACGTTGACCGACCCATCGCCAGCAAACTTGTCAAAACCACATGGATAAACACTGGTTTTAACTTTTATGTACATTCGATTTCCATTAGGTACGTGTTTAAAATAAAATGATAACACATAACATTTTTTTTTCACTAAAACTTAGAAGTATGTAACGTACTGAAATTTCAAAACACAGATAAAGCAGAAAACCAGAAATAACACAATATAATATTTTATATTACATATGTAATATATAATAGACCAAATATTCATTATATAATCCACTATAAAATGTTAGCTATTATACAACATGTGATGCGTGACAGGCTACACTTGGGGCTTCAGTCCATGAACATATAGGACGTTGCTTTGATGCGAGGTTGCATACACACATGGCGCCTGTCGTTCCACATACTTACAAAGGTCCATTCGCTATTACTTCCAATCTTTTCTGAAGCTCTTCTGAAGTTCTACTTCGAGGATATTCCTCCCCCCTCATGTACCAAAGTTCGGAAAATTACGCCATAGGGCACACGCGCCGCATTCGTGCGCAATCAGTGTAATTATATTTTGCACAAGAACTTCTTGCCAGGGATTTTCAACACATCTATTTCGGCTCTGTCTCTATTCACGTTAGTTTAAACGCAATATTGTCATTTATAGGCAAGATATGAGGAAAAGTTCAATTTCACCAAACATAAGGAATTGCATATTTAGGAAGAAGCCAAACACGTCGTACACAGGGCGCATTCGAAAGGTTTCATTCGAAAAGTGTGAACAAAAATAGCGAATAGACTATACATTTCGCAGAAAACAAACTATTAGCGAACTCTCATCCAGATACCAGCTGATCCCTGAAACTCTGGCCAGCAACTGCGGGGGCAGACGTATTCTGTCAGACTTGTCCTTCAAACCGTGGCCTGCCAGGACTTTCTGGCCTTCACTATCATTTCAAATCGGTCAATTCCTTAGGCTATAATCGTTCGAGTCTATAATATTGTTATCTGCCTATTTGAGTTTGACAGGCTAAAATAATTTTGGCGATGCCCATCACCAGTTACAAAAAGACAAAAAAAAAAAAAAAACAACGAACCATTAACAACCTCAAGTCGTCTGACAACCTGCTGACACCTGCTGAGAGTACCGGTGAACAACCGACGATCGAACGCAAGTTTTGTGTTTGCTGGACTCTTCACATTTTGTATCCTTCCGCCATTCGTGAAATAAGTGTTGCCATGAACCATCGCACTTTACTCAAGCGCTGATCAAGTGTACGTTTTATAATATTACAAACGTAATTATGTTTCTAGTGTGTTAATTCTTATAGGCAGCTAACGGTTATTTGAGCACTTTTAGAACCAACCTTTGAAAGATGTCACAGCCGCTATCTGCACGTATTTATACGGCAACACTGATTGGTTGGTACCCATTAAAGTTGGCAGCATAGTGAAGGAAAGTAGTTGCATGTTTTGACGTTGAATTAGAAGTATCAGTAAGATGTTTGTGAACATAAAATTATTAATTTTGCTTTCTGTTTGTTTAATGCACGTGGATGTAGGAATTAACAATTGTGTAAAATATTTACTTATCTAAAGGCCTCGCAATTTCACTTGACCGACGCATGAATAAAGTGATCAGGCTCATGCCAATGTTAAATTTACATATGACGGAAGAATACTCAATACTCACAAAAGTAGATCTTAAGCAAGGCTTCTGAAAGGTCTCATTTTACCCTAAAAACCTATACGCTTATAAGCCCACAAATTTAAACGTAACTTATAATACAAGTAGAGAGGCGGAAGCACTTTCGCCACATTTCTGCCATCTTAATTGGTGTAACACAACACGTTCACTATCTGCACCTATTTGTAATAATGAATTTTGTTTCACGTATCGAACACCATCATGCATATTTGCAATTTTAACTATGTTTCACATATGTTTGATTTTTCGTAATATTTATTATTTTAATTTTTGCATTTTTACATGATTATAATATCTAAACCTAGATGTACGAATGGAAATAATTAATGTTTTAGTGAAATAGATAGCTAGATTTTCATTGTTTGTATTTTTAATTAATAACGTAGTATTCTGCATTATTTTTGGTCTCATATTTAGTGCTGATGTTTCAGAGAATTTCTTGTTTTTTTTTTTTTTTATTAACTTCTACGAGACCCGTAACGCTATGAAATAGGGATTTAGGCCATTTAGAGTGCGTCATTTAGATCGTTAGTCAGGAAGCCTTGCAGTTGGCCAACAGGTTCAAATCCTGTACTCTGATTGGCTGGAGAGCTAAGCAAGCATAGGGTTAGGACGCGCGGGCCATTGGAAAATTCGCTCTCTCTGCCACCAACCTTCAACTACGCTAGACGTAAGGATAGGACGCTCATCCTACAGTTTGGACGCAGCGGAGGAATTTCAATTATAATTAGGGTGTTTTAGTTTCTAGCAGCTTGCAATGGTTTATGATGTGTGTTTTACGTCGAGTTTGATAGAATAAGCACTCCGCAAGTTTCTATTTTAAGCAGCTGTTTAGGAGTATAGGTAGCTAGCTAGACCTGTGACGTTCGTGAGCCGTTGAGCCACGTAAAGCACTACCACACCCGGATCTGGATTTTTTTCCTACCTCCGTTCCTTCTACGAGTACACCGTCCTGCCTTTATCTACAACCTGGTATTTAACTACAGAACTGTTTTTCATTAAGTTTTAAATTTTATTTCATCTTGGACTTCGTTACGTTACGCCATGGGCGTAGAACATTCTACGGACGCCATATTGGCAAGGCGCCTGAATTAGCTTCAGCCATTTTAAACCATAATTTTACACGAGAGAGAAAGTAAAGTGTTTTACAGTATTGAGACAGTTACATTTTTTCTGAACTATTTTCAAGATTTTTTTTGAGTGAGCTACGTTAATTTCAAGTGCATAAGTCAGACTGTTAATTAAGTGTCACGTAAGGATTTTGAAATATGACCGTCACACATGACCACTACCTAACGGCGGCGGCTTAGTTTAAACATTATTCATTTTCTTGCTCATTGCCATTCAGGGATTTTTGATTTTTCTTTAATTATTTTTCCAGCTTATTTGAAACAGATATTTGGAATTTGCACATTTTGAATCTACGAATAAACAAGTTTAAGCTGGAGTTGACATGCCTGACACTACTTCTGAATATGCACGTTTCATCCTATCCCTCCTCTACACATTTTCAACTGCAAATAACTAAACAAATGTTTTTAGTATGTGTGTAGTTGTGTACATTAAGTATCTCAGCTGTATGTGTGGCAAATGATCGTTTGCCAATAACGAAGATGTTCTTGTTAAAGGCGATTTTCTACGCCTCTTACATACTGGGTCCTAAACTGAGCACAACCGAGTATAAACAGATTTCTTTGGAACAGTATTTATTTAATTTTATCCGCTTAATGAATCACAAGTATTAAATAAAAATAAAAATAAAAAAATAAAAAAATTAATAATAATAATAATAATATATTTCGTCATGTGGTGCACAAATGAAAGTTCTCGATATCTCGCTGAGTTGGCCTAGGTTATGTTTTGCACATTTTCAGAATAAAAAGTGGTCACTCCAACATATGGGCTATTATGATACTGTGTTTACTCCAGAGGGCACTACATTTTACATAATTTTAAGAGTGCCGCGCATCACATTACACTGTTACATTGGATACCTATGTTCAAAGCTGTTAAAAACTTATCAAATGTGTAATGTTTAAAACGCTTAACTTGGAAGCACTTCCTAATCCTGAGTTTCCTGTAAATTTTAGGCTTACACACTTAACAATACGAATAAGCTCTGGACTAGGATATCAAAATTCTTGACTTCGCATAGCGAGTTGATACTTATGGATCATTAAGTATTTGGTGATAGATTTTAAACTTTTTATCGTGAAGGAATGATAGAAATAAGAAACTTGAAAGACGTTTTCAGAAGGAGATTTTCGGAATATACTATTCTGTTCAATTTTGTATCATTTACACCATATGTAACAATTAACTCTGTCAAGGACGGCGGTCACTTTGTTCGTGAGAAGATTACGCGAGCGCGAAAATGTTAAAGAGTTTTAAGATGTAAGAATTTTATCAATCCTTAATTAAACAAGCACAAATAAAATTGAAATAAAATATTTTCAGTGTTTACAAAAATATAAAAATTACGTGTTTGCTGGGAGGTTTATACCTACATGGGATTCATATCCCTTCATTTCTGCCATCCCAACTAGAAACACAAGAATATTGTCGTGGAAATATAAGCAGTTAAGTATACGAAATAAATTTTTTCATAGGTTAATTCCATAAGTGAGTAATTAACGCGCGATCTGGCTATATTATTATTGTACGACTGGTCTGATCAAATCCTGAGGACCGCCTCTAAATGCTTCAGTTAATTTAATTGACGTACAACATAAAACATTACCAAGGATCCGAAGCGTGTTCCGAATGTGGCATTTTAGAAACATCGTCCAAGATGGTCGCCTTTCTGCTGTTAATTTAGGCCCATAATTCCCTGCCTGCGAGTCCGACTCCCGATCAGAGCACATATGGGCTAAATGCTACAGTCCCGCCTTTAAAGTAGGAGCGTGTTACTAACGTTAAATTCTTCATCATTCGCAAAGGCGATCATTCTGGAAAGATCTGCAGTGCATTAATTTCAGCCCCGAGTGTACACTCATAATTCAGCAGCACCTCGGCTGTTGTTCGGATTCTGCTGATGATAAAGGAAGACACCACTTTGGAAAGTGATGCCTGGGCCTGTGATTCGACTACTTGCGCCTGAGGGGCCGTGGTGTAGTGGCTAGATTACTTGCCTCCCACCAAAGGCGAACCGGGTTCGATTCCCAGCTGGGTCGCCCCTGGACTTTCGCACGCGGTAATCGTTCCAGATGGTGACATTGGTCGACGGATTTTCTCCGGGATCTATCGTTTCCCCAACCCCTTGCAATCCACCGCTACTCCATACCCACTTTGCTTCGCCCTCATCGGCTCTCAAGACCTCGATTGTTAAGAGCCGCTCAAATGTCTTCACTCCCTCACCTGCGGCTGACGAATTTCGTCATAGTTTTACTTAACGATGAAAGACTGTCACAATGCAGTTTTATTTCTGATTTATTGCTTTCAATAAAGTTGTTCAAAGAATATTCGAATATTGTGAGGCCACCGAAACATCACTGTACATAAAGCTGTATTAAAGTTTCTCTTATCTCTTCACTATAGGATGTGATTTATAACAAAAAAAGAGAAGGGAGACAAAGTTCTTCACTCAAGACAAAAAATTGCGTTTAAAAATTGACGGGGAAAATGGAAGATACTGTAAAATGCACGTAAGTTTTTAAACTAATATCAAAGTCCTTAATTTTCAGAATAATTATAGCTTAACGCACCTTTGTCACCCGAAATGTAACTTCATAAATTACATCTTAAAACAGAACTATATATGGAAGAGATTCAAGTCTGCTTACGGTGGTGCAGTGGCTAGACTGCTCACCTCCCACATAGGTGAACCGGGTTCGATTCCCAGCGGAGTCGCTCCCGGATTTCCGCATGTGGGAATCGTGCCGGATGATGGCGCTGGTCGGTGGGTTTTCCCAGGGATCCCCCGTGTCGTCATGCTCCATACTCACCTCACTTCACCCGCATCGGCTCTCAAGCCCTCAATGTTAAGAGCCAACCAAATCTCTCTCACCCATCCACTTTAGTCACAAATCGTGCATGCGAACAACATTTCATGACCAAAATACACTACACAAGGATTTTCGACAACTCCGTTCAAAGCTTATCGCGGGAATCGTGGACACTAGGATTTCATTGTTCGATTTCCGTACGTATCCAAGCGGCTAATGTCCGAGTTTAATCTGCTATACGCTGTTCACGGTAGACAGGGCACGTTTGAAAGCCCTGCCTAAGTAATCTTCTTGTAGGCACGTTGTGTATTATTTCACGCTATGTAAAATTAACACTAGCATGGACCTCAACACTTTATTCATGCGTCGGTCAAGTGAAAATGCGAAGTTATTAGAAAAGTAAAAATTTAAAAAATCTGATAATTTTTACACTTGGGCGCATTAAAAATAAACCGAAAGCGAAATAAATAATTTAATTCGACGCTAAGGCACGGAACTACTTTCCTCTCCGTCGTTACCAACTATACTGAGCACACGTCACTCAGTGCGCCCGTTAAAATACATGCATGCAGGAACAGTGGATTTTTTATTAGGTATGATTTCAAAAGTGCTCACTATATCGTGAACAGCCATTACCTGAGAAAATTTCCTAGCCATTAACTGTAAAATATTATTAATATTTTTTTACCCTAATCCCCCGGATGTGGTATTAACGTGACATGTCTGGCATTAAGTAAAATCTAAACTACAGCCATAAAACTGCGCACACATCCTTCCCTGACAGTTGTTCGACTCACAGTGCTCAGTGGACCAACATATTCAAAGATCGACCACTGGGATAAGTTTCGAACACCATTTTCTCTAGCGCCATTAAAATACGACTACTGATATGTCGGCAGCAGTTACGTCAGTGCGGCGTTCAAAGTGCTGTGAGTATGACCCCGATCATATGGGTAGCTAGCAAAAATAATTACTCTATACACCGTCGAAAATACTCTGAAAAAAAAAAAGGGATGTGTCTGTACAATCCACTTATGATGAGCTTCTTTTTATCTTATTACGCTCAAAGCATGAGTTGGAAACACATTTTAACGGACCCTCCTTATTGCTCTGTGGGTGACTAAGTAATCATCTAAAACGTTTCGCAGGGTCTATTTTGCGCCTTTCTTTTTTTTTTTTTTTTTTTCGCTTTTGGTGCGGGCTCCACTTTCTGTCGGACCGGTCTGTTAAAAGTTAATTAACAATATCTCAGACTAATTGCAGAGAAGCCGTCTTCATAAAAAGCATAAAACATTAAAACGTTTCAGAAAACTACATTCTGGGAATAAATCTGCAGATACCTAACCATCAGTAACATCAAAAATTTTTAATACTACTTATTGTCTTTGATCATTTGTTTTTGTTGTGTAGTTTTGCAGTAGTCATTAAAAATATTTTCGATAGGTTAATAGTTTCATTGTGGTGCATTAACAAATATTTCAAATACAGTATAAGACAATGCAAGAAATAATCATAATCAGTGACAAACAGTTAAATATATGGAGAGTAGTAGGGGCGGGCGAGTTTCACTTTACCTGGAATTAATTAGGATTAATTGATGGAATATAGATTTCATTGAAAGTGTTCATCCTCAATTCAATCTTAATCAGATCATAAATTGAAATGGTTAAATTTAATTGAAAGAGCTAAATTTAATTGAAGTGTTAGTCAAAAAGGGTTAATCAAAAAAAGGTTATTTTTTTATTCAGATAGCTTTTTTCTTGAATCTATTATTGTTTCTTTTTGGGTGGGGTAGGAGGAGTTCTGTATGATGTTGATGCTGTGGTGTGGTGTCGTGGAGGCGACTAACAAGAGTGGTGGGTTGCAATGTGTTATATAGGTGTTGAGTTGAGTGCAAGAGTGGGCTAAGTGAAGATTTCTTTTTCTTTTTTATAATGATTTGTTTGTAGGGATATTGGTGAGAGATACGCGATTTTTAAGAATGTATTTAAGTCACAAAAGAATTTCAGAGTGTTCAAACAAGTTTTATGTATGAATAAATTATACGCATCGAATCGCAAGTTTCAAAAGACTACATGAATAATAATAAGTGCTACTACACCAGTATGAAATTAAATATAACGCGAGTCTCGAGCTTAGAAATACAATTTACACAAGAGTGAATTTTAACTATGTGAATAACATCTGATGTCGACAAAAACAAATTGACTAAACGAAATCCAGCTAGCCAATATCAAATTTCACAAGGCAGAGTCTTTAAACAAAATATATTTCAAACGAGTTTTACGTATGAATGAATAACACAAGAGACAAGTATAACGAACAACTACATTTTACTGTCTTTAAACAATATCCAGCTAGTAAGTATAAATAAACAACACATTAACAAGTTTACATGTACAAAATACACTAATCAGCCTGGTGAATGATATCTTATGGCAAAAAACTCTGAATACGATTTCGACCAGACACGCTAGAGCACGTATAGTCTGATAAGTAAAACATAATGATCTACAAGAAAGTAATTTACAACTGAAAATCTTACCCCAAATGATATTAAAATAAGTCCATTCAATGTATGAATGAGTAGCGCTTGCATAGATCTGTGGGTAGATACGTCTAGCGTGTATTTTTAAACTTCTATGAAGTTTCGTCTTCCAGACGCAGAAACATAATTTGAAAATCTTATCGCAATATTGACTTAACACATGAAAATTTATTTTTTCTGATAAAAAAATATATATTTCACACTATGGTTTATGAATACTGTAAACGATATCTGAACCCCGGATCAAATAATATCACTTAATGAAAATCGTTGCTAGCAGTAGAAAAGGTCGCCGATCCGTAGTTGCGCTAACTTGCATTTGTAACGTTGTCTGCCATTAAGTTTCTAGAGGTGCAGTGAAGACAAAAGCGAGAGAGAGAGCTGTACATGCCTGTCTATTCCAAGTGTTCAAGAGCAACTCGAGATAGCAGCGACTGTATACAGGGGTGCAGATGGCTCCTGAGGTCCCTGCACCCCCTCCCACCAGCCCACCTCTCATCAGACTGCAACTATAGGCTGCTCTCGGTTGTCAATTTTTTCGGTAATGTAGCAAGAGGGGCACCAACTGCCTAGTGCGTTCAGATCAGGGGGCAACTACCCCTCCCATTTCCACCCCTCAGAGCCAGCCAGAATCCAGGATGCCAGCCATCCCCTTACCCCCTCCCTGCCAAGCCATGTCTGCAAGGTCCTGGGGCTCATTCACCTGTCTGCCCATGATTGTAATTTTTCGCAACTGACTCAATATGGCGACAACTTCCTACTTGTGTTCAGATCAGGGGGCAGCCACCCCTCCCATCCTTACACTACACCCCTCGCCATCAGAACTGGCCCGAGTCTAGAGGAATGTGCGCCTTTCCATGCACACCTCCCACCCTAGTCATGAAGGTGACTTGACTTGAAATTCTACTTTTCTGAAGAGCTCTGCTATCGATCGAGCCTGGTGTTCGCAAAAACCTGTTTTATGCACACCAGCTTCAGCAGTGAGAAAGATTTTCCATAATTTTCCTTAATTGGCACCCCTGCAGTATGTTTCACTGCTACGCACCCCTCTCCTGCTACAGTATTCAGAGTGCATTTTTATAGTGTTGGCTTGCCTGCTTCGGCTCGCCATGAGCCTGTAGCTCTCGAATGCTTACTCGAGAGATTTTGCCTGATTCGCTGTTGTTTCAACCTTATGCAACATTTTGACTGTATGATCCGCAAAATGAATAAAATTTTTTTTTTACAAATCCCTGAAATCAAGTTTCCAATATATGCCCCAAGATAATCTCCAGGTTTAACCTTCCAACATAAACTTTTAACTATAATCCAGGAAACCAAAAAATAAAATAAAAAATTCAGAAAGACAAGACTTCTTTATTCTCTCTTAAAACAGAATGTTTTTTACAAGTATTCAAACAAGAAATAATTTATTTACTCATTAAGAAATTTTTTTACTACGAATTTGATGTATATTTATTTGGATAGGAGAGAAAATATATTGGGAGAGAATTGCCCATATCTTTTAAAAATGAGATCTCGAGAGCCAATGAGGGTGAAGTGAGGCAAGCAACACTGGGTCGCACGCATGAAACTAGGGGAAACAAAAGAGATTTCCGATATAACCCCTGTATCAATGGCAATGTTTAATGCGACATCCACACATTGTCAATATTTTGTTTTTATGGTGTGACCAGCCTGGGGAGGTAGCTTGCTAACTGCTTAACCAATGCGTTCCCTATGATTTGGTGTGTAACGAAAAAATTTCGAACAGCAAAATCTATTCCATGAAACATAAAATGTATGTATTTTAATTAATTTAATATTTTAACAGTTTCCGATGTAAGTTTTAACGAAACAGTATGAATACAGGCAGAAATCATGTTTTTGTTCCTATTTGGAATATAACAATTTCAAAGTTATTATTACTTTTTTTTTTAGATCTAAATTCTTGTAAATTCACTGGAAATATATGTGTATTTTTACATAAATATTTATATTTAAAACTAGTTTAAATATATTTTATTGTGCTTGTCTTCTTCTCTCCAAGCTTCATCGTGTTGTATCTTGAAGAGGTGTAATTTGTGTATATGTAAAATAAAATATTTAAAATGTTTACTGGACTGTGTTTGATTGCAGATGTAAAAGTTTTATCTGGAGAAACTTTCTTGTTGGCAAGGAAGGAATTATGTTGTTGCTACCTGTCTCTGTAAAGGTATTTGGAACTCATTTTCAATATATCCCCATGGGATGTCACAAAAGTTGGCCAGCAAGATGCTCTGTCTCCTACACCAACTTTCAATTTAAGCAACCGGTGTGGATGAAGACTTTTAACCTGTTGCCTTGTTCCTTTGAAAACTTCATTCATTCAGTTATGTTTGATGTTCTCCATAACTTTTTTTGTAATTTTCCCATCGGCCTTTCAAAGTTAGTTTTTTAATTCAAATTTTAATTAAAATGATTCTAATTTTTTTGTCAAGAAAGCAATCAAAAAGATAATAAATTTGAATTTAAATACAAGTCATCAGTCTACCAATACTGATAGACTCATAGAGCATTGCATACTCATAGAGCATTGCAACAAAAGATTGTTTTCTCATCACTCATTAAACATAAGATATTATTAAAAAAGTGTTATTAACCTGTGGAATTAACCAATAAATAACAAGTCACATTATTTGTTTTTAACTTGAAAGAAAATGTTTTATTTAAAAAATTCATAATCACTTTCAAGAGAGAATAAATTATACATCTTAGCATCAAACATGGTACATCACAAACCATAAATGAAATACACACATTGTTTACCACTCACTTCTGAAATAGGTCACATGCCTAAATCGTTAATGTATATTACATCACAAATTATAAAATAAATAAATACACTATTTTTTAAATCCAAATTCTCTAAACATATACATGTACAAACTATAACAGGCTTTTGTAATTCAAAACACCAACTTAAGTCATTAAAACTAAAAAATATCACACCCTATCCAGGTATAACTTCAAAAATATTCTAATACTTTAACATTTACATGTGCAAGTCAAACATACTTTTTTACCTTTAAAAAACTCTCCTGTTCACCATTCCACTGTCAAATGCATTTGGAGTGAAAAATTTTTCATCATTATATGATTGAAATAATAATGAAGTTTATTAAGAAACTTTCCAACATGAATGAATGAATGAATGAATGAAATTTCATTAAAAATTGTTACAACTAAATGAAATTTCTTTAAAAATCATTACACCTGAATAAATTTTCTTTGGAAATCATTACGAATCTATATTTTCAATCATTAAACCGTAAAATTTTTTCACCCTATTACAATTTTTAAAAAATCATTACAACTTATTTTAATAATGAAAAAATTGTGAAAAATTTGTGAAATTATACCGCGGGAGGAATCATTCATCACTGAAAATGTGAACACTCGTAGACATGGGCACCATGGTGGACAGTGCTGCAAACTTGGAAGATGTGGACAAAGTGGATGACAACATTGTGGATAGTCTTTTAGACATGCACACAGTGGTGGACGGTGATACAAACTTTGAAGATGTGGATGCAGTGGCTGACAGCACTGTGGACACTCTCTTAGACATGGGTACCATGGCGGACGGTGCTACAAACTTTGAAGATGAGGATGCTGTGGCTGAGGGTGTTGTGGAAACTCTCTTAGATGGGGTTAATGATGCCATTACTGGTTGCAATGTGAAGGTAAACTCCTCTTCCTCTAAAGAAGTTAACAAATCACTTACTAAATCACTCAAACTGTTGATTAGTCTATTGAAATACTCCCAATCAAAATTATCAAGCTCTTTGTTAAAATCTGGTGTAGATAAACTAAGAAAGTAATCTTCATATGAGTGCGATATTGCAAAGTGAACCGAACTGACAGACAACTGGAAAAAGTGGAAGGAGTATAGAGTTTGAAACCCTATTTATAAAAATTTCAAATTTCCAGGTAAAATGCTCGAGAAGTCTGATTTCTCCCCTCCAACCAGAAGTCAGAAGTTAAAACACCCATTCCCCTCCTCCCTGCACCGACAATTTTCAAATATCTTCAAGCTCGCACTCCTAACCTGGGAGATAAACCTCTCTGCTAAGTTTCTTTCTTGAAAAAATTAATAATATTTATTTATCAGTAAAATAACTTCTGAATCATAAAAATTTAATAAAGTTTAATTAATAATCCATTAAAACAATTAGCAATGTATTAGAGATCAACATATTTAATAAAACAATATATATTTAAAAAAAAGCAATATTATCCATAAAAGCCATGCTATAATCCATTTTTAAGCTTCTCTAAGATTACTTTCATCTTTTAAAGGAAATTTTTTTTGATTCGCAATATATCTTATCTAAATCAAGAGACATGATTGAGCTAATTTTTGTGTGTGTGTATATATGCCTGTTTTCTTAATCCGCATATTGATAATCATATTTATGCTAATCATATATGGATATTTTCTCCGGTTAATGTCTCTGAACATATATCTAATTTGGTTCAAATTCTATTTTATAAGATAAATATTTTTTAATTTGTTGGCAGCAGTTAGTGTGGGAGGGAAAGTAAAATCTTGTTTAATATACATTTGTCCATATTTAATATACATCTTGTGTATATATTTTTCCTCTGTAATGGAGGTTGCAGAGAGAATAATAATTTTATCAAGTAGCAGACAAAATAATTTTGCTCGAGAGTTTTCAAACAGCTAGTAAGATGTTTTGACCTTGCTATTGTTACGGTTAAAATTGTTGACATGAACAGCCCTCCCCACTAGGGATGGGGATGTCCTTAGCTGCTTCCTTTGTGAAAAGCTAGGCACCTGGTTGTCTCCAGGCTATTATAAAATCAAAATGTGTTCTGTGGGGGTTTGTTGGACTCAGGCCGGCAACCTCTGAAAGCTCTGTTATTGTAGTTGGTACTATTGGAAAAAATGATGAAATTTAACCTTGAATGTTTATGAGTCTGGAGAGGGAGTGGTCTTACTGCTAAGACCTCAGATTTGTAAACGTAATGGTTTTTTTCTTCAGATTTTTAAGTATTTTTGGAAACGTTACAAGTATAAGATTTCGTAGCGAGCATAAATTAAAATTTAATAACATTTTATCGGAAACATTCCACACGATTAATTTAAATTTAAGCATCTATCCATTTGAGCATATCTACCTTTTTCATGTGAACTAACAAATCTGTATTAGTCTAATTAACAGTGTTACATTCCTTATTATTTTTATGTTGATAAGATTACAATCATATCTGACTTTGACTCGAAGCCAGTTTATATCAACCAAGCCTTATCAGAAATGGTATATTATATTCTTAGTTATGGAAATACGGTAAGAGTGCCTGCCTCCAAAACTCTTGTCTGAAAAATCACAGTGGAGAAAATATTTTATTACTAAAATATCTTCACTTTTAATAGGAAAAGGGTTAAATAAACACAACAAATCATTTTAAAATATTTATTTATTTACAAAATTATGAAACTACAGAATGTTACAAAACATATGACATTTTATATTATTGTTTCAAAATATATACAAATACAAGGTGGTCCAAAAACTTATATACAACATTTTAACACAACCAAGTACATATTGCTCCAAAACATACAAAGTAACTAAAGGATGATACGAAACATACTAAACAATTATTTCAAAAATATATGCAAACACAAGCTGTTTCAAAAAAGTTGCTAAACTTTTTTTTTTCGAAACCAAGTCGTAATTGTTTACTCCAACATGCTAATAACTTGCTGATATTCACTTTACATTTTGATTTCTATTGACACGAGCATGTGATTTTGTTATCTTGGTGATCCATCTTTACGAAGTAGTGGATTACATACAAGCAAATACTATTTATAGTAAGTCGCACTCATTACTTCTCTCATCCCAAATAATAGCATATGACTCAACTAATATCCACAGGTGATTCGGGAGAAGAATCATCAGTCTGTTTCTCCCCAGTCAATCATTATTGTCCTAGTTAACATCAATTTTGAGTTTTCCCCTGAAGAAAAAAATGTAGAATTAGATCCATATGTTATACATAATTGTTTGAATGAGGGCAATTGCATTCTTTTTAATATCTATTTATTTCCTGTTATACACACTTCGGAAAATACATTTTTGCTCAACTCCACCTACATATATTTCACAATTATTTACATATTGTTGTAGCCGTGGCTTGGCGTCTACTGACTCATTTCATTATTTTCACCAGCTAATCTCTTACATTGTAACTCGCTAATTTATCATGAATTATAAGTGTGCAAGCTTGCATATTTGCTGGAAATGATGTATTTGCAATAATTTCAATTCATAAATCAATTACACCATTGGTAAATCTGTCATCCTGTTTGCTTACATCAAACACAAATAATGTTCCTATGGTTTTAAAAGATTCGGGTTCTAGAATCGGTGAACTGATTTTGTTATAATATGTTTCCTGAACCTTTGAATACATATCATATGAAATAAGAAATTACCCACTGGAAAAATTCATATATAAATCCACATAGGGGTAAGCTTAACTATTTAGATATAGTTTAATATTTTTCATATTACAATGATCGAATGCTGATCGACCTGCTTTTAAATTGTTTTGTCGATTTGTTTGAAAACAGATGACCACGTATCTTGGTTTTTCTTATAGAAAACTTGATTTCACATTCCAAATGACTGTGATGTTGGCAGTAATGGAAAAACCTCTACAGCCCACGATCTGAATGGAATGTCTATATTCTTCCTTTTTCGATAAATTTGAAAAATTTTAACCTTTTGCAAGTGTTAATTTCAATATGCGGCATTATCCATTCCACACTACTTAATTCAAATGATACACCTTCCTTGTTATTAGGTGTATCATACATAGCATTCAAATGTGTATTGCCAAATAGAATAACTAATTCTTGTTTAGCATTTAATAATACATGTTTGTAGTCTTCAGCAAAGCCCAAACCCATATTTAACGGTATAACAATTTTGTATTTTCCACCTGGGTTTCTCTGTAGTTAATAATCACTAGCATTGTTCCACCCAGCCATAAGCCCTGTATACAGATTGTTTACAGTTCCCGACAGATAGTCCTTTATTTTGGAAGTAATTCCAACATCTCATCGATTTCCACTCCAATTAGCAGATATACAATTCTGTTGCTAAATTAAGTATTCCATTTCTTACTATTTTTGTAGTTGCTAGATTACTTGCATTGACTGTCTTTTTAATTGTTTGTCTAAACCTTAAACTTGATTTCGATGGTAACGTGTAAATATCATGATTTTGTATTGAAACCCTTATTTCGGATGGAAACGTGTAGGGACCTGGTCGGAATGCTTCATACACATGTATTTCTGTATTGGTGATTGCATTTTCATAGCTGATCGGTCCTTCAACATTAAGTATGTCTTTGGTTTCTATTAACAGTATATCCTAATTCTTTTAAATACAATACGTTGCCTTGTGTTAACTTCACGTATATCTTATTTGTAGTGAGCATTTTATGTGGAAGTTTATGTATTTTTATACTTCCTTTCTTCGAAATATGTTCCTTAGCGAGATAGCTCTGAAAAGAACCACCCACTTTACATCCGAATTTAATATTATTCACAATACCCATTATGATTGTAATGGGCAACTGAATGCAACTGTTTAAATAGCTTATTTTTTAAATGTAAACAAATGGTATTTTCTTTGTTTCTTAAATTAATAAGTTTAACATCTTGATCGACAACTGTAACAACTATTTCAGAAATGCAATTCACTTTTACTGGAAGATATATCAATGTATTAGGTGTTTCATTTATTTTACATCCTGGAGCAACAGCACACATGAATTCATGTATGGTATTTGTTGGTTTTCCATTAAAATATGAACCACCTACATTATTAACATTTATACAACATACATTTACTGGCAATATATTAACCTGTTTTGATGATTTGTGTAATTGATTAGCTGGATATACTCTCCATTCATAACCCAACATATTTGCAATTGAATTGTCTTCCGAGAAATCGATATCAACTTTACTATACATCGCATTAGTTAATGCATTTGGATTTACATGTAATTGGAAATATATATGTTCAGGTAATGCTGCCTTAATTAAGGTTTCAAGGTTATTCAACTCATAATATCCTACCGGTGTCACAATCATGTATGTTTTTCACCAATGTCAGCCATAAATTATTGGTTATGCATATCAATGTTTGGTTTGCTGTTTTAAGTAACGAATTCTATTAGACTTATTTGCCATTCTCCATCTAACTCCAGCACATGGAAATATGCCATATGCAATTGCGATGAATTACCACTTAATATCAACGTAATTGACATATTATGAATATGTTTTTCAATTACTTATATAGCCTATTTATAGCCAAAAAGTAAACAAAAATGTCTGCAATTTGTTGTATTTGGTAATTGCTCTGCTTTTTACTTATATCTTAATTGTGTATTTTTAAAATAATTACATATTTCAATTGGAGGATGTAAATTGCCGAAACTGTCATATGCAATGATTGATTTATGTTTTAATTAATGTTCCTTTATTTTGTTTCGAATTTAAATTAACAATTATACATTCACGAAGATTTGGTTTCTTTGGTAAAGCGTCTCTTATATACACACCTCGGAAATAGGGAATATCCAGTTCCTTTACAAATACATTAATATATTTGTTTGTTAATGCATGTTTTGGAAGACTATTTTGGACTTTCAGCATTTGTTTCCACATTTGGAGTTATTTTCATTCTTGTCCAACTTCCTAGGATGTCAAATACATTCCTTTACCTTTTGATTTAACTGCTCTACTAATTACCGAAACCCCTCTGGGGATTGATCCAAGAGCTGTCAATGCTGGAAATATGAATGGAATGATTCCTCCTTTCTTTGTTTTCACCTGTAGATGTAGATGGATTTTACCTTATGTTTGCAGCTTCATCGGCTAGAATCGTATCTGCTATATCTCTTTCTTTCAAATCGTTTGTTCGTTTGTAAACTATATAGTGTTCTTTACACATGTTATCCAAAGAGTTTATTCCTTGAGTGTTCCTTGCCATAAGTTTTGCAAGTTTAGTATGTGGTCCATAATAATTGTATGTCGGCAAATGTTATGCAACTTGTAATTTATTAATCAGTGTATTCAATACACCGCATCCTTTTTTGATAGGTTTAGTACAAGCCTTTTTTTTTCAATTGAATGCTAGCCTATATATAGACCTACACATATAGTTTTATGTTAGTACATTACATAATACTGCGTAATTGTGTAGAAATGAAGGTTTTAAAACAAAATGTACATCTGCTGGTAATTGTAAATATGAAATAAAACAACATTGATTAGATACATGGTATTCTCTTACCATCAAATATACATTGTACAATAAGCTGTCCTTCATGTGGATAAACTTGTGTTATTATGTCGTTGTTGGAGCAGCAGAATGGACTTAAATTTTCTAAAACAATACAAGAGAAATATCAACGATTAGTGGCCATTTTGTCTTTAATTGATGAAATGCGATATTTTCCTTTTACAAATAAAGAAGATATAGTGCCTCCAAATGAAGTATTACCCAATTCCGTATTTTTTGACGATGTTTGGTGTGCACTGCAGGGTGAAATACAGCAATATTATTTCAGCTTTGGTCGACATTCAAACGTTGATTGTTTTATCCATCTCAAAGCTATGTACATATACCAAAACATAATTTATGCAATAATACAAATATGGTAATTGTGTATAAAATTGATATTATTCTGCAACAAATTTACAATGATCATGTTTTAGGTGACATATTTACAAAGTTTAAAGATATGTTTTTACTTTGTGATAGAAAAATATGCTTTTTCTATGATTATACCAACACTTCCCCTATATAAAGAAAGATACAGGTCTGGTTTTGATAGGTTTTTACTTCGAGGGAGCAGAACAATGATTATTTCAAAGTTTTGACATTGCAGTATAAAATGCAATCATTACAATAGCTGTTTGACCGAACATCGCGATGGGAATTGTGATTTGAATGGACATATAATTTATTTAATATCTGAATAGCAGTGAAAGATAGCCATGCAGTAAATAAAAGCTATGTGGAAGACTTAAACACTATTATGCTTAATGTATTTCAATCACAATCAAACAACATTTAAAAGAAATGAATAAAGTTAGTTGATTTGTATGATAAAATTTTTGTAAATACAAGATTGTAATTACAAACATTTTAAGCAATATTATCACTTATTTACAGGGTAATGAATTTAGAGTAGAAGAACATTTAAATGGATTTAGTAAGGATTTTAATGATATGACAAACATAGTTTTTACAACACAACTTACAGAAATGCAAGATAATTTAAGAGTTGCAATTAATGAAGTGGTTAACTCTACTATTACAAAATAAGTGAAAGACAAATGCAACAAATAATGCTATATATATGATATGAATTGATTAATAAAAGATTTGGTGTATTTATGAAAAGAGATTTGAGAAAACAAAATGATTTGGAAACTATTCTTTCAATGCATTTGAAAACTAAAACTATAGCAGAATTAGATGTTGTAGGTAAAGTCGATAAGATTGAAAAAGCCCAAAGTAATCGACCTACTACATCAGTTAGAAATGCACCAACTTAATTCATATATAAATATATTGAATTTAATGTAATATAATCAAAACATGTCTGCCTCTGCTTCGGAATTATATAACGTCATATCTGTTGTGAAACAGAAATATTTACAAGTTAAATGAGTCTGTATGGAACGGGATGTTTTAAACAAAAATATATTTAAACCTGTTAAGAATAGAATGGATGCATTGCATTCTGTGTTGAATAAACCTAAAGAAAGAGCTTTGGAAATTAAATTGGAAAATGAACCTTTAACAAAGAAAAACAGACACAAAGTTATTTAGCTTTTAAAACTATCTATATATATATGCACGATATGAGATTTGGTTTTTATCTACATGAAAACAACTGGTTACTGGGAGATTCATTTGTTAACTTTCTAAATATATATTCTGACACCGATTTGCAGAAATATAAAAAGAACTTATCCGTCTAACGAATGCAAATATTCGTTCAGGAGACAAAAACCACTCGAAAATACATTTAATAGCAGATATAGTAGGAAGTGGAATATATAAAGATGAAATTGACAACCTCTTTTCACCTGCATATTGGAACAATTCTAATGAATAGTTCGATAGATCAAAACTTCTCATCACTTCGAGACAGTCCGGGAATAATACATATGAACAAAATTGTTTCTATTATTGAAGAGTTAGCAGAAGATGGTTATATTACAAATGAAGTTTAGTAAGAATGCTCAAGAGCTTCATGCTCCTGCTTTCAAAATACAATAAGGTATACAAGTAAATTTAACCATAATAGATGTTTATTGGAAATATGGTTGGAGTATACCTTTGAAAAAGAAAACTGGGAAACAGGTGTCCGATGCAATGAAGATCGTTTTGAAAGAGAGGATGTCCGATTCCCTCCGAACTGACAGAGGATCTGAATTTTTTTTCTACACTGTTCCGGAAACTAATGACCGAATATGGTATTAATTACTCTACAACATATTCGGAGCTTAAAGCAAGTGTTGTGGAACATTACAACAAATCTACTAAGCAATTAATATATAAATATTTCACATCGAGGGAACTACAAATGGATTGACTTTTGCCTGAAATAGTTCAATTATATAGATCTAGATATCATAGAACTATTAAAGTGGCTCCCAAAGAAGTTATGAATAATAGTATAATGTAAACAATTTATAATAATGTTAAAGTCATTTATTATGGATTTATATAAATTTACTATGGATTGGCCTTTTGAGATATTAAAAATTATTTCATTTGGACAAACATAACCCTGAATGTATTACATAGAAACATACGATGGAGAACCAATTAAAGGTGGACTTTACGAACATGAATTGCAAATATCAGTTCTCCAAATGAATATTTGGTTGTAGATATATCCTTAGTTCGATGGAGAGGATTCTCAAAAGCACATGACTCTTGGATTAAGAAACAAGATCATAAGATCTTAAAAGTTTGTAATAGAGTGATTGACAAAATTTCTGACACTGACTAGAAAAGGCAGGTCAAGGAAAATCACTGTATAAAGTGTAGGTGAACTGCAGTCAAGGCAATACGTGTCGTGAAGTGAAGTTTGTTGGATGGCCAGGGTAAGAGGGGAAGTGTCCAGTCTCCCTCCCACTGTCACACGTGTGGAGGCTACCACCAGGTTCTGCACAAGAAGGGAAGGTTGTCTGTCAGGTGTGGGAGGGGGAGCGACTGTATGGTGGCACATGGGGGCTCTAGCAGTAGCTCGGTGTACTAGATTTCCCATTCTCTTGCCTGCTTCGTGCATTGTACATCTCTCACCCGGTCGTGACCCAAACTAGCAGCCCGCACATGGCCCAGCACGGCGCTTCAACTCCTAATGTTTTCACCGTCATCCACTCTTGAGACAAAAGTTTCGCCTACTGCCGCACACACTCAATTCTCGGCTATCCGTTACCTGGTATTGTACATGAGACTTTAGAATGACTCGTTCCTGTATCTTTTGTAAAAACACGTCGCTGTAGTCGACCAACAAAAAACATTTGGAAGTAATTATTACTTAACCTAAGATATTAAATTTTAGCAATATTATATTAAATTTTCCTATATGGTAGTACTGTCTAAAAATTCTGAGGTGGGAAAAACTACACGCGAAATATGCACAAATATTTAAAAACAAATTGAATATGTATGCATGTGTCATGTCTTACATCGTAATCATTTAAACTAGAATAAAGGTGTGTGTTTGTTTTATTACATAAAAAAAATGTTTGTCTTATAGCTGTGTTGGTATGAAATTTGATCAGTGATTAGTTAAAAGTTGTTGGAAAATGGGAATAAAATTAAAAATGTTTTGTAAAATTGTTGAAAATGGGAATAAAGATTGCTGGATACCGGAAAAACTTGTTTGGGGGAAAATGGTTCATATTTTAAATTGAGTTTATTGTGAGTTAAAAATATTGGAAGGCTCTTGCCTTCCGAAATATAGGACCAAACTTCAGTGTCTGAGCGAAAATAACAGTTTGTTGGGTAGAGGAAATTCTCGTGTCGCAGAACGAGTGCTCTGGCCTCATGGTGAAAGGCGGGGGTTTGTGTGCATACCAGTGGGCTTGGAATAGAAACTTGCTTTTTGTACAAAGACAGCTTCTGGAGTAGGGGCGGGAGGGGTCCTTGACCCCATGACCTTGCAGACATGGCTTGGAGAGGTGGAGGTGTAGGGATGGCTGACATCCTGGACTTGGGCCAGTTCTGAGGGGTGAAGGTGGGTCAGGTGGCTGTCCCCGATCTGAATTCAGCCAGGCAGTTGAAGCCATCTTGCTACATTGCCGAAGAAAATTGACAATCGAGAGCAGCCTGGGAAGCAGTCTGTCGAGGGTTAGGAGTGGTAGGGGGTGCAGCAACCTTGGGAGTCATCTGAACCCCTGTATCCAGTCGCCGCCATCTTGAGTTGCTCATGAACGCTTGGAATAGACAGGCGTGTATAGCTCTCTCTCTCTTGTCTTCACTGCACCTCTAGAAACTTGATGGCCGCCGTGGCTACAAATGCAGGTTAGTGCAACTACGGACCAGCGACCATCTCTACTGCAAGCTGCGATTTTCTTTAAGCGATGTTATTTGCACCGGGATTCACATTATTTGTAAATTATAGTGTGAAATATTTTTTTAATTTATTGGAAAATATAAATTTTCACGTGTTAAATAAATATTTTGATAAGATTATCAAATCATGTTTCTGTGTTCAGTAGACAAAACATTGTAGCAGTTTAAAAATACTGTTTGTGTTAACAAGTGCAGTGAATTTCATATATATTTTTAAAAAATTCCTACATATACGAGCTTTTATTGTAATTTAAACACAGTTGTCTATAGGCCACGTTAGACATATCTACTCACAGTTCGACGTAAGTGCTAATCATTTATACATAGACTGAACTTATTTTAATATAATCTGGGGTAAGATTTTCTATCATTAATTGCTTTCTTGTAGATCATTATATGTTTTACTTATCAGAATATATGTGCGCTAATGTGTCTAGTCTAAATCGTATTCAGAGATTTTTGCCGTTAGATATCATTCACCAGGCTGATTAGTGTATTTTGTACATGTAAACGTGTTAATGTGTTATTTATTCATACTGACAAGCTGGCTTTCGTTTAAAGAGAGTAAAACGTAATTGTTCATTATACTTGTCGCTTGTGTTATTCATTCATACGTAGAACTCGTTTGAAGTATATTTTGTTTAAAGACTCTGCCTTGTGTAATTGCATACTGGCTAGCTGGATTTAGTTTAGTCAGTTTGTGTTTGTCGACATCAGATGTTATTCACATAGTTAAAATTCTCTCTCGTGTAAATTGTATTTCTAAGTTCGAGACTCATGTTATGTTTAATTTCATACTGGTGTAATAGCACTTATTATTGTTCATGTAGTCGTTTGAAACTTGCTATTCGATGGGTATAATTTATTCATACATACTCCTCATTTAAAAACTCTGAAATTCTTTCGTGTGTTAAATATATTCGTAAAAATCGCATATCTACCACCAATATCCCTACAAACGCATAACAATTAGAAAAAGTAAAGAAAATTTACACTTAGCCCACACCTGCACTCAACTCAACACCTATATAACACATTGTAACCACCACTCTGGTCAGTCGCCTCCAGGACACGACAGTGTCAACATCAAACAGAGCTTCTGCTACCCCCACCCAAAAAGAACGAAAGAAAATCAAGAAAAATATTTTTAAAATATTGTTATCGGATTAATAATTTACACTTTTTTGATTGACCCTTTCTATTAAATTTAACCATTTCAATTAAATTTAACGCTTTCAATTTTCGATCGGATTGAAATCGGATTGAGGAGTAACCCTCTCAGTCAAATCGATTATCCATCAATTAATCCCATTTAATCTCAGGTGAAGTGAAACCGCCCGTCCGTACTATTATATATATATATATATATATATATATACACACACACACACACACACACACACAATATAATTGCACACAACTAAAGATTTAATGGTATATGTACTCCATTAAGTCTTTAGTTGTGTGCAATTAAAAGTTAAGTTTTTTTTTTTTTGCTGTTATAATGATCCTTTTCTCATTTCATCAACGTGCTGGATGTTTCCTGTTAAAACCTGCTTCTTTAATATTAAAATAGTAATTAACATCTTTCCCTTCGCGCGTACACCAAAATTCTAATCACCTAACCAATAAAACCAATTATATATTTACCTGCGTTTAGTAGGTTCATTTCTGTAGCGAACAGTACAAAATAACATATTGCATTTTGAAAACTAAACCACTTAAAAAATTATTTTTAAAGTTTCGCGTTATTTCGAGTTTGGGGACATATTTTTATGTAGAAATATTGAATGCAGTTCGGTTGTGTTCTCATTTCTTCATTTATATTATTTTTAAGTTTTTATATTTGTTTGAAAATTAGCTTAAGCTACTGTCGACTTCACTGTCACTGCTCGCGGTATCCAAGATTGAGGTAAAATTAATTATACATAGTAATGACTGTTGAGTTGAAATTACACAGCGACAATTTAAACGCACCCCGTCGTATTAGCGAGGCTGCTGTTAGAGATGTGAGTTACCTCTTAGTAATGCAAATTCCCGTGGTTGGAATGCCAAGTCCGGTCGTGTAATGTTATTCATCCGGCAATTCCTAGGGGGGGGGGGGGGCTGCTCCGTCCCGGGCAAGTTCAAAGAGACTTTCTTACTCTCGCCGGGCAGTTAATGCGGGCGGTATGTGTGTATGTGCGGTCGCTCGACCGAGCGCACAATGCAGCCAGCTCGCTCCAACGGAGACGACAGCGTCACCCCACTGGGGAAAGGACCGTGGGCCTCGTTCCAAGTACCGCGGGGGGGGGGGGGGGTACACTTCCCGCTGCTCTCCCCTTCGCGGCTGCTTTAAACTGGGTCGTTCCCCGATCTTGCGAAAGGAGAGTGCTCGAGCAGGAATGCAACTGGATCCCCCGCTCTCTCTCTCTCTCTTCCCCCCCCCCCCCCCAACATCGCCGTGTTCTATTACGACTCCATTTGGGTTCGTGTCGACCTTATTAACGGCTGTTCACGATAAAGTGAGCACTTTCGAAATCAACATTAGAGAAAAAAGTCACTGCCCCCTTCCTACATATACTTCAACGGGCGCACTGAGTGGCATGCGCCCAGTAAAGTTGGTAACGATAGATTGAATGTAGTTCCATATCTTATCGTCGAATAAAAAGTGCGAGGTGACCATTTGTGATCACTTAAATTATTTATTTCGGTTTCTGTTTTCTTTAATGCACCAGTGTGTACTTTTCTAATAATTTCACAATTTCACTGCGCCGACGCATTAATAAAGTGATGAGGCCCATGGCAAGGTCAATTTTACTTAATGCGGAAGAATACACAACGGGCATGCAAGTAGATAGTAAGCAGGGCTTTCAAAAGTGCTCATTATACCGTGAACCGCCTATACCGACTCTGCACTTCGACTTGCAGTTCGCTTGAACTACTTTGCGACCTTCGAGACTGATGTTACTGAAATGTTGCCATTCAGAGCACCAGAAACCGGATTCGAATCCCACGCAACACGTTGACGTTTGTGCATTCATAAATGCAGTTCCACATCTTTCACCAGTGTATCAATTTTACCTTGGTCACTAAAAAAAATTATTAAACGTCCAAGTACAACCACTGTTATTGATTATACGTATTGCAATAATTTTCATGAACGATTATTGCTTTTACTGAATGCTGCTGAAAATTTTTATCGAGAACTCGGGATAAGAACAACATTATCATAATTTTCTGCACATATGTTGGAAGTTTTTAAAATTAAAAATTTTTACTTTACCCTCGTATAATATACTTGATATTGTCAAGTGCTTGCAAGAGTTATGAGTTCTTCAAATACTCATAAAAACCTCATATTTTCTTACACCACCGAACGAGTGAATTAACTTCTGTTTATAGCCAAGCTACTATCAGCCTACTAACAGGATAACATTTGTCTGCTATGCCTTGCGAAATTAAGCACAATAAGATATCAAATGTTAATGTTGTTGATGTCTTACCGCGTAGAACACTGCCATGTCATTACTTATTCCATAAGCACACCAATAATGAACCATTAAATTTGGGACTATGTATTAAGGGGTTAATTTCCAGTATTTATACAGTTTCTGCCATCATCATAAAAAATATAGGCTATTCACAGTAAAGTGAGCACTTTTGAAAGCCCCTTCATTTGTAATAATAATCAATAAATATATTTTATATCTACCTTTGGCGTTAACTTCAGAGTTCGGTGTAATATAAACACTGTGTTTATTACTCACATGGCAAATATTGATCTAAAAAGGTGATTAAAGTATAAGAAATGGCTGAAAGAAAAATGTAACTAGGGCCTCAAAAGTGCTCACTTTATTATGAACAGTCTATAACTCGCAATGAGATCAGTCACACATCATTGAATACGTAAGAAAGGAATAAAAATGGTTTGATTTAGTAGCCAGGAGTCAAAATTTGCCGCTACAGACATGCGTATTGATGTCTTCTGGAATACAATTCTAGTATGTAGTAAACAGCGAATATGTATCAATATATACACAGATTATTATAAATGCTACGATCCAAAGCAAAATGCTCGTTAACGATGAATAAATTTCTGAAGTACTTTCAAATGTGCCATAGAGGTTCTGCAACCATATATATTTTAACACACATAATTATGTTTGTTTCATAGTCGGCTTTTATAAAACCGTACGACTAACTGGGTAGTGGCTTACAAACTTCCTTATCTTCAACTCCGTTTAAAATCTGCACACATAAAAACATGGTCTTAATATAATTAAAACCAGGGCAAACAAACTAAAGATCTCAGCGTGATTAATCCACGGCGCTGGAGTAATTTATTTAATGCACTCGTTGGTAACATTTAGTAAATAATTCCCACATTAAAAAAGTGTCCAAATTGGTAATATTTATGTACAATTCATTATAATACGCTTATATTACCTGTTATCTTATCCTGAAATGAATAACTCGTCATGATAGAGTAATCTTATGGAAATCGCTCGTCGTGAGCGAGGAAGGACTCCAGGATAAATGTGGAAGCGATGCAACAGGACGCGACACCGTCTACAGTGTTGAGGATAAAACCAAATGAAAAGGATGGTCACTCTACTCAATAAGCAAGGGGCATCGTAATTGAACTTCAAGCGAACATCTGCAATTGAATAGCACCAGGAGCGATTGTAGTGGCGAGGAAAACAAAAGTAAGACAACACACGGTCTACAGCGGCATAGCCTCAAACGCGAAATTAGCTTCAGGTTCCAAATACAGTGATTCAGTAATGTGAAAGTTTATGGGTCCATTGACCCCAACACTGAATTACTATGACTTGTAACGTGTCATTGACAATGGTTTATTAGGTCCGTAGTGCCTGTAACACTTTTAAAACAAAAATTCACAATGTGTAATGAGTCAAAGAACTTTGTTCGTGTAAAAAATTTGCATGCAAGTCTTCGTAATTTTTGTAATCCTAGAAGGTTATCTATTTATGGAATTGATTATAAACGACACTATTATATTCTTTTAAGAATGAAGGTCGTGACTATTATTACACAATGAACGATGGGCCTGTAGAAACTTCTGGGGCAAACGCCTTTATGGCAAATGCATCTAGGACAATACCTGTTTGTGTCTGCGATGTGAGGAAATGGTTTTTAGAGCAAACGCTGTTATGGCCACATTACACGGTACCAGATTTCGTGAAAGCTTGTGCAAGGCCTGCCATAGCTGCCGTTATACCAGCCTGTACGGCACCCGTCATGGCATTTTTCGCCTGGCGCTGCCAGATTTCATCACAGGTTTGGTAATTGGACCTGTCCTATTTTTCATGGCAGGTTCCATACCGGCTGTCGCACCTGGCCAAACACATTGCAGTTTCATAGCGTAGGGCGCTCCCCGTGGCTACTACTAGAAACGAGCCAATGAAGAAACTGAAAAGGACGCCTCCATCTTGAATTTACATCCATGAGGTTGAAACTTTTTCAAATAGATTTAAAGTACGACAACGACGGATAATATTGGCAATTACAACTTTTAATTACTGCTTAAAACTGTTCTAAATACTTAAAACATTACCTACTGCATGAAAAACTTAATTTTTAATAAATGTAGGTTATCTACAGTATATAAACTCAATATCTGGTTTATGAACAGGTGGCACCTGCAAGTAGTTTGCAACTTTTGGGCATGAGTTCGAAACAACATCGGGTCCAGATTTTTTTATCATTAAATTTTACATGCGGATAATATCCGCTACATATAGAAAAAAAACTATATTTTGCACCGGTCAGTAATTTTCGTCAAAATTAAAACTAACACACCCGTACTCTAGTGGTTGCGTGTCATTTTCAAGAAGATGAATATAACTATACCAGCAAACAAATAATTTATGTAAAACGCGAACAGTAATATAGCAATATTAAGACGTGCTAGCAAGTATTGTTATAGGCCTACGCAAGTTACTAACTGGTAACAGTTCTACGAATGGTGTTCATATTTACTACAAACCACACACTGCTCACTTACCGAGTGTGCCGAATGCTAGTACGCGAAATGCTGTCGTGTAATATGAATCTTCCATGGTAGATCATATAGCGGCTGGTATACCGGCTCGTACACCAGGGCTTATAGAAGATTGTACAAGAACCAAGTACGGCAGCAGGTATCGTGTAATATCCGCTTTAGGGAAAACAACGCACCACCACTATTCCATGGCCTGCCCGTGCATCTAATTTGTCGCCCATCAAACGTTTGTAGGACCAGATGGGACGTAAGTTACCTGCATGTTGAAGTGATCGTGATTCGGAGCATTGTTTGTAACTACTGCGTTCGAATATACAGCAGGGTAACACAAAGTGTTTGTATGATACCATGCGTGATATATCCAGGCACAATGCGATCCGGCACGGAGACGAATGCAACTTTCTTCTGTACTGCAGATAGTCGAAAAATTGTTCTAATACAGTGATAATTTTAATCAAATATTTCTCTATTCTTACACTAACAAATTATCCTTTAAACCTAATGGTTTTTTCTTGGTGCGCAAATTTTTATAGCAATTGGTGTATTATAAGTGTATTATTACCTAAGTTTATCCGCTGTAGCACGAAACACAGAACTACTACACTTCAAACATGTTCAATCTGTACGTAGTTACACTGGCTCCAAACATTTTCCGATAGCAGTCTCACCTTGTTCAAGTTAACTAGTAGTGGAAGTACAGCAGAACTAATTTTCTTCTGCGTTGCGCTCCGGTTGGCTGGTATGAAGCAAATACAAAGTTTAATTAAGACGACTGAAATTGACGGGATTTTCTGATTTATTTAAATAACTATAACGTCATGTCAAATAGCGATGTATTTGGTGCTATTGCAATCAACGTGAGGAGTCAGCTGTATTAAAATGAAATAAACACCCGACTTCGATAAGTATCGCATGCGATGTTTTGGAGGTTAGGACTTCCCCATTGTTTGCATTCATTCAGTTACCGATGTATAACCATGCGAGCATGTTCACTCCCGAAACCATTTAATTGTGCGTGTTTTTGTATGGCCGCCGTAACAAGTTAGCCCTCTAGTGTAACTGCGCCCTCTGTTTGGCTGCTGTTTCATGATGGCTATACAAATTCAGAAATATTTTTATGCGCGAGCTGCAGTTCCCCAAAGTGCCCAAAGACGTATTAAATTTAAAAACTAAGATTGGCTTTTAAGAATTTCGCAACTCGTTTAGTACGTAGAAATGGAAATAATAATAAAAAAAACTAATAAGATAGAAAAAGGAGGGGAGTGGATTCTGGGCAAAGTGAGATGAGGTTTTGCAGACGCAATGGAGAAAATTTTCGCTTGAGTAGTGAAAAAGAGAATTCAAATAGAGGACTGGGGTAATTATTGGAATTATGTCCAAGACGGTTCTACCACTTAACGCGTGCAATGGCAGACGCCATTTCCGTACTCTCTACCTTTAAACACTCTTGAAATAGGTAAATATATGTGAGAGGATACGCCCTTTTTACACTAAATCTCTATACAATAAAACACTGCAATATTCATAAAAGAAATAACGCTAAATTTCCCGGGTTGGTGGATGTGCAAATATATCGCTGGCGGATCGAAGTCCAGTTTTTTCCATGTTTGAAGCTTGCGAAACATTACTAGTATAATCCCTTCGCTGTTTATTCACCCTTTTCTGAAGCCCTGCTACAGTTATACATTCAGGGTATTCCTCCGCCTTGTGTAAACTAAGCTTAACCAAGTTTAGAAAATTACACCAAATTACAACACACCGAATTCGTGCGCACTCAAATGTAATAATATTTTGCGTGAGAACTATTTCTTACTAGGCGCATCCAATACAGATTTGCTCTCACTGTTTTTATTCATTTTTATTATAAATGAAATATTATAATTTATAAATAAAATATAGGTAATTCTTCAATTTAACAACAAATAAGATGTTACGTCTATGTTTACTGAGGTATTAAACGCTTGTGATACATGGTATATTTAGGAAATAACTCATTACTTCATATATGGGGTGATTTTTCAAAATGTTTCATTAAAAAATAGAGAATAAATCGTGAAAAGACTATTACTACAGGATATTCACGGTAAAATGAGCATTTTGAAAGCCCTGCATGTTGTGTATTCTTCCGCCTTATATTTATGCGTCGGTCAAGTGAAACAGTGAAATTAGTAAAAATTTAATATTTTACAAATCCCCTCAATTTTCAATTTCATTGATTAATCAAAAACGTAAATCGAAAGAAATAATTTATGTTATCTATCGTTACCTAACAATTTTTATTCGACGTTAAGATATGGATTTACTTTCCATCCATCGTGACTGGACACATGTCACTCAATGCGCCCGTTAAAATTAAACGCAGGAAGGCCAGTAACATTTTCCTAAGGTTGATTTCAAAAATGCTCACTTTATCGTGAACAGCCTTTAGTGTTCATTAGTTTTTTTTTCGTAGTGATCGTGTTTGTCCCAGCACTGTACTACATAATTTGTTCAACAAAGTTTCTCATTTCGTGCTGTACTTTCAGGAGGCAAAACAATAGTGTTGTCATAATGAAGGTTGCCTACCGCACGTGAGGTACGGCTTTCGTGTAATTTACTGCATTATCACAGTATTATTTTGCTTTCAAGTAACTAACGCCGAAGACAAGAACTGGTCGAGATTCTTTCGTGTCATTACTCAGGAGAAGACACATAACTGGCTATTCCTGTAACTATTTTCCTTTATGGGCGTTTAAAGAATGAACGTCAACTTTGTGCGGTATTTTTTACTTTTGCGAAGTCTGAATCAGCATTAGCGTCGTATGGCGTGAACAAGTTAAAGTGCCTCACCTTCGCTGACTGTCATAGTAAAGGGCATCTGAGGGACTTGGCAGCAGAAGAAGATCAGTGAAAGTTTCCCTTTGGTCTCCTGCAGTTCAAAGCTTCTGCCTTTTATCGAGTGCTTAGTGTTCCGCGCAGAGCGTTAACGTCGCTCTCATTTTACGGGGGTGTATGAACCAGAAGGCCCGCATGCTGAACCGAACCACTTAGCTAAGTGCTTGCTCGGGTTTTGTGCCCTCGCAACGCTGTATGTAGCGTGACGCACTGTGCCTACATACGGTACAACGATACCAGTTAGGGAGATCACAGGCCAGTTTACAAAACTCTTCATCTATAACAAGGACCGGGAATCAAATGCACAAAATATCAACAGCAATTCTTTGCTTTGTACCGAATCCGTTACCTCATTTAGAGTGAACGAAGAGATTTGGGCGGCTCTTAACAGCGAGGTCTTGAGAACCGATACCTCATCAATCGACCCAGTGTGGTCGATTGTATATTTATGTCCGAGGAGTATGAGGTCTAATCCATGTCTAGCCGACATCAGGACACTCCTTCGAACCTTCAACAACCTAGGTGTAGACCCAGCCTCTAGTGTATGACGGATGCAATCAGAAACAATTACGACAGCTCGTACGCGGAGGGCCGCGATGAGTGAACAGGACAGGGAGGCAGAGGATCGGGTAAGTCGTTGAGAGCCCAGGGACGTGGGTAGCGATCAGAAAAGGAACTGGCAGCGGTCCTCCTAGGCGGCGAGTCCAAAGTGCGACACCGGTTGAGTTCCTCCCTTTAACATGCCCCCTCTATCTCAGTACACTCTTACTTATTATCCACTATCTGTTACCCCTGGCTTCATCCACGTGCGAAATTCAAACCTTAATTATAATGACCAAGTGCTCTATCTTAATGGTTGGTGGCATATTTAATATATTCCCTAGGAACCTGTTCGTTTTTCCGGGATGAAAAGTACCCTATGAGCTTATCCAGATTACAATCTACCCTTGGAATCAAATTCCATCTAAATCCGTTTAGCTATTACGACGTGATTGAGTAACAAACATACAAATTTTCGCATTTATAATATTATTATTAAAAATAAGATTTCTTCGGTTGTCCCCATATCAAGGACGGGTAGTGATACTGCGTATACAGTTTAAAGCTAATTAATAAAGTATTTTATCATCTTAGATATGAAATACTCGAGTTATATAATCTACTCAAAATATTTTTAAAAATGCCATGAGTTTGCATAGATGCATTTTCACTTTCTCTGGGCTCTCATCGATAAATGAACGTAATGATGTGTAAAACAGAAATTGTTTTTGAACAAAGTGAAAACAGAATGGGGTGACTGTGCACCCCTGTGGACTGTCAATAAGCAGTGTTGCCACGTCTTGCCTACATCACTGCAGCACAGTGTCTTGGCATACTCCTAACCAGTCTTCGGGTACGCGTTTATGGCACGTGTTAAAGTTTGTTCACGATAAAGTGAACACTTTTGAAATTAACCTTAGAAAAAGTCATTGCCCCTGCTTGCATATATTTTAACGGGTGCCCTGAGTGACATGCGCCCAGTAAAGTTGGTAACGATGGAGGGAAAGTAGTTACATATCTTAACGTCGACTAATAAAAGTGATTGAGATAAGTTAAATTATTTAATTCGCTTTCTGTTTTTGTAAGCATCGAAGTTAAAAAATGAACAGATTTTAAAATATTTACTTTTCTAATAATTTTACAGTTTCACTCATGAATAAAGTGATAAGGCCTGTGAAGATGTTAACCTTACATAAGGCGGAATAATGCTCAACGTGCATACCAGTATATAATAAGCAGGGCTTTCAAAAGTGCTAATTTTACTGTGAAAAGTCTATGCCACTCCTCTTGTAGGGCTTACTCTATCTTGATAAGTGTTTGGAGAGGGCCATAACTTCCTCTAGTCTGCCTTTTCAGATAACCCCATAGGTAGAGACCTGCAAAACTCGCGTTATTAGTTGGGTACACATTTAACTTAAAACACATGTAGCTCTGAAATACGTGTGTCATTTGACAAAAGTTAATTTGACACGCCCATGGTAAATCTGCGCCATTAAATGAACACTTCACAAACGTGTGCCCCAATCACGCGCAGTTCAGTCAGGAAGGGCGTGACTTCACATCTGTGCAACAACCAACGGAGAAACGACGCCAACTCGAGCATATATAGTCCTGTGAAATTTAGACTGATGCCAAATAATAAAGCGAATTTTGCATGTCCCTACCCATACGTACTCACTTAAAAATAAAAATAAATAATTTGGCCTGCAGTATGAACTTAAGACATGGATTTGGCCGCCAAACAAAAAATTTTTTCCCACCTCCGATTTAGATTAAAACCATCTAGTATATACGTACACAGAGGCGAAACAACTTGGCAGTTTATTTGGTTCAGGCGTGCCCATACAGGAAACGAGCCTTGTGTCTGATTGGCCGCTGCGTGCTGCGAGCGGTTCCCTATTGGCATATCCGCCTGCTGGCGAATAAGGTGCCACGCTTTGATTGGCGAATGGCGGTCTGACGAACTGCTGGCCTGTGGCGCCACGTCGCTGGCGTGTGCGAATTGGGTTCGCGAAGTAAGCGGCGGCTTGGCATCTGAATTTTTAACGGATTTCTTCCAACTTTTCTGAATCCCAGCTGAAGTTCTTCTTACAGGATATTCCTCTGCCTCGTATAAACAAAGCTTAGAAAATATTTCTTGCTAGACATTACCAACACACCTAAGTAGTGTGAACGTAACGGTTCTATGACATAAAAACTACAAAAGTGGCACAAGGGACATTTTTTTTATAAAAAATGGAGGGAGTGTCCCACCCTCTCCCATCCCCTCCCCCCTGAAATAAGTACTGTTATTGACTGTTGGCTGAGGAACCAATTGCAACACGCCTTTCAGGGGAGAAGAGGGCATAACCCATCAGCCAATCACAGCACAGCTCACAAGGGGATGGGAAACTCTCATCAGCTATCACCACAATACACCTACAGGGTGAAGGAGTTGCAGGATTGTGGGACACCCCCTCACGAGTTTTATCAAATGTCCCATGTGTCACTTTTGTAATATTTTATATTGCATAACCAGCATGGTCACACTACTCGCCTATTTTCTCTCTAACTTTATACATGTTAGTCATTAATAAAACATTGTAATTTATAAATAAATTATGAGTTAAAGTTTATTTTATCCAAAATAATTAAGTACTTTTATGATAAGGCAACTACAGACCCTTGTGATACGCGACATATTTAGGAAGTAACCAAACATGCCGTACACGGTGTGATTTCGCAACGGTTCGATTGGAAAGTGTAAAGAAACCGCGAATGTACTATAGTCCGTGTTATAACACCACGCAAGGCAGAAAACAGCATGCGACGAGCACACGGGATTCGTCAGGACTACAGCGTTCCCGCGCCCTGCCGCCGAACTCCGTCCCCCAGGAGCGACCGGCTTCGATTGATCGCGAAACAAGCACGGGCCCCATACATCATCGGGCTATCTCCGAATTCGCGCACTGAACACACACATCACGCGGTATAAAATAAAGTGCTGTATTTTTCTTCCGTATGCCCAACGTCAGGCGCGGCGCGGTACATACGGGTCTGTTTACCCTCGCCCGTTATTGGGGGTTGAACGAAGTAGCGAAAAAGAATGATAAATGGCAGTTCACACAATATCAAAATTCCCTTCGAGCCACATTTTAGCCATTAGTTCACGAAAATGTTCTACCCATTAAAAAAATATTTTTGGTTTGGATTTTTTTTTTTTTTAATTTCAACTAGATTCTGAGTTAACTTCCGACCATACGCTTTATAGCACTATCGTTTCCTTTTAGTATTACGTATTACTTATACCTTCCTTCAGCTTTCTGAGCGTGACTTAAGTATTTCATGTCTAGAAGTTTCATGAAAAAATATGTAGCACTGAATGAAAGCCAGTTATATGATAGCGCAATGATCGGCGAGTTTGTTGTATTTGGGACGACTTCGAAACTCAGAAACGACCTTTATGTTGGGTTAGAGTGTCCATCTGATTGCCTATCAAATCAATGCGTAGAGCACGAGCTTGTGTTAAATACAATAACCTAACAGATGCACACATTTGATTTTATTGAATTTGCAAGCTACGAGAACATAATTTCCCAGTTAGTTTACAAAACCCGAGGTTAAGCAAGCTAAAGTGCTCATCAGTCATAGAACGAGAGTGACGCTACGTATTATTTAACTGGTTAAATGGCGCTGATGTTCACGAGATCGCCTCGCCGTATTTTATACATTTTTAACATTTTTGTTTACGTAATCAGTACACGCAGCGTTATACTTCATTCATGATTACGTTCAATTTTTCTGAAGTCGTGCTAAAGTTTTACTTTCAATGTATTCCTCCGCCTAATGCAAAAAAAAAAACGCAACCAAATCTAGAAAATTACGCCAAAGGGACAAATCACCGCATTTGTTCGCCCTCAGTGTTAATAATATTTTGCACTGAGAACTATTTCTTTCTAAGCGTTACCGACACACCTATTTTCTCCGTGTTTTTATTCGTTTTAATTATAAACGAAATATTGTATAGATGAAATATAATTAATTATATGCTCAATTTAAACAATAATAAGTGACTTTTATGTTAAAAGAAGTGCTAGTGATACATCACATATTTACGAAACGAAACACCGCATACACATGATCATTTATCAAATGTTTGAGTAGGTGGGTTTTCTCGTGGTTCTCCCGTTTACCCCGTCCTTGCTTTCCGGCGCCGCTTCACACTCCCCTCGCTTCACTCTCATCGGCTCTCAACACCTCGATGTTAAGAGCCACCTTAAACTTTCCGCTCCACTCAAAGGTTTGTTTCAAAACGTGTGAAGATACGGGGGATAGATAACACCTGCGACTGCTTTTTAACAGTCACACGTTTCTCCTAACTTGAGATACTAGTCGCTGCATAAGTAAAAGGTTTTATTTGAACACCCATCTCTCGTAATTAGTTTGGCCAGAACTATCTTTTGTTTTATACAAATGTAAATTATACTAACCGGGCATTGTCTTTAGTACTGTGAAGTCATGTATAGTCAATTCGCGGTATCTTCACACTTTGTAAATGAAACCGTTGAAAAATCACCCCATGTATGACGTGTTTAGTTATTTAAAAATAGGACATGCATCACAAGAGTTTTACACCTCTGTTAACATAAAAGTACATTATTTTTCTTTAAATTGAAGTTTTACTAATAATTTATATTATTAATAATTATAACATTTCAGCTATAATAAATACGTATAAAAACAGTGAGTCAACATGTGCGTTGGTAGCGCCTAGGAAGAAATAGTTCTCAGGCAAAATATAAATACAACTGAGTGCGTTCTCCTTTGGTGGAATTTTCTAGACATAGTTAAACTTAATTTGCACGAGGCGGAGGAATATCCTGGGCGTAGAACATTAGCAGGACTTCAGAAAAGGGCAAAATAACCGTGAATGGATTATAACTACTGTACTCGCGATAAAGTTGCAAATATACTTATATGGTTTTAAAACAAATATTAAAATAACTTTACGAATACCTTTCTTTGTCTCTTGCATTACCACGAACAAATATATTTTGTTTAGCAAAGATGAGCTATTTTTTTCCAGCTAAGAAATTTTTTTGCTATTTATTGGTAGATGAAAAAAAAAAAGTATTCGCTCGTAATTTCTCGTAAGCGTTCATTCTTTATAATTAAAGTAGTAAATACTAAGATAAATGAGAGTGCTGAGAGTGCATTACATGTAATTGGCTTTAAAAATTTACATTATTGAAATGCTCACGATTGATAATATAAAGCTTTTTAACTTTGCATTAATTTTTTTATTCTCTCGATCTTTCAAACGAAGACCAGAAATTATTTAATAGTGACACAATGAAGACAGCATTTTGTACTCGTGCATTAATCACTTTAACCAACGAATTAGATTTAAAAAAAAAAGGTAGTTTACAACTGCAAAATTACTAGTTGATATTTCTGGTCATATTTATAAAAATTTTGGAAAGAACTGCAATATGTATAATGTTGTCGTTAAAAGAATGTATAGTCAGTTTTTATCTTAAAACGAATTTTAAATTTTACCGAAACTAGAGCTTATTGTTACTTAACGGAGTAATAGACGAACAAGCTACTTTCAAATAACAGGGTTTTGTGAAACAACGTTAATGATTTACACGAAATCACTTCAGCATCATTCCTAATTTGGGTTAGCTTTTACTGCAAGTAAAGTTTGCCCAGTATGGTAAATAACTCAGCGTTTTGCCGCATCAATCCGACTTTACTCAATTAGTTGCATTTTACAATATAGTGTTACACAGACAACACAGCAGAATATCCGTAATATGGTGGACCATAATTACTGGCAATCCTATTCGTTACTCATGCCGTTAAATGCAGTCGCGAATCGTAACCAATTGTGAGGACCTCGTTACACAAGCGCAACTCTTAGTTCTTACAAACACCTAAAGGGAGCCGTGACTTGTGACTGAAATACTAGTGTCTGTGAAACATAATCAGCCAGTCAGATCGCCCATCTTAACATCCCGAATGCTACCTTAGGCGCTAATAATTCTGACACAGTCCGGCATTCCGTGGAACGAAGCAGAAATAAAGAGGAATAAAGAATGTGTGCTGGAATTACGGATTACTGCTTCTAAACAGACCGGAGAATGAAATGTTAGAGAGAGAGAGAGAGAGAGAGAGAGAGGAGAGAGAGAGAGAGAGAGAGAGAGAGAGAGAGAGAGAGAGAGACTAACTTTCCGTCTCGCACGGAAAGTTAGTCGAATGTTTACTTCCCGAGAGTAATCTATAGACCAATAATTTTGAGAGGAATGGCAGACACATCAATATGGCCTTCGCTCCTCCAACTGAGTTCTAGCAATTTATGAGCAGTGAATAAGCTGCAGTGAACTGGGTAGAACAGAATGCGTCGCGTCCATAGAACAGTGGATATCGAGACTGGTGACTTAGCTACGAAGGTGTCGAGTTTTCTTTGGGGCGGGGGGGGGGGGGACAGTTACGTAGTTTGTGTCTACGTAATTACCAGTGTACGGTAGGTATTTTCGCGGCATCAGGACAAGCAGCCTGCCAGTGTTCACAAATACGGGGATCGCTTAAAACGGCCCCAAGCGAACACTGGGTAACCGACCTGCAAAATTCGCGTTATTATTTGAGGACACGTTAAACTTAAACATATTGAAGGGTGCACGTTTTTTTTATCATTGGACCAAACTTTATTTTTCACACTCTGGGTAACTCTGCGCCAATAAATTAATACTTCACAACTGTGTGCTCCAATCACGTGCAGTTCAGTCAAAAAAAAAAAAAGGAGTGACTTCACATCTATGCAGCAGCCAACGGAAAAATGACGTTGCGGTGATAGGATGAATAAATTAAATTTGGAGGTTTCTGGTCGTCGCTTAACAGCGAGGTCTTGGGAACCAATCAGGGTGAAATGAAGTGAAAATGGAGCAGCGGCTGAATGCAGGGGCAGTACCCCAAAAAAACCAGCAGCCAACGTCTGCCACGTTTCCTACATATGAAAATCTGGTGACTTCGCCGTGAATCGAACCCAGTTCGCCTTGGAGGGAGGTGAACAATCTGAGTATTATATTACTGCGGCTCCCAAGAATAAATTAAGAAAATGATACTATCGTCTTTTGGAATTATGTCTATTTCTCGGAATGATTTAACGGACTTCAATAAGAACAATATTAAATTCACTGCATGCAGCTGGATGTCACTTATTCAATCAGTGAAACTGTTTCACTAACCAACCAGTGGTTTTCCACCGATTATAAACTATAACTAGCATTACTTGTTGAATCCACGAAATCAGCTCCCGTCCACATGGCATGCCAGAGATAGAGTCAACATCAGAATTAGAGAAATAAATACGTGGAAATATGCAGGAAACAGAATATAAATTATTCGAGTAGTTTTATTTGACTGTGAGTACGTACTGGTTTGGAATCCGTCGTTGGGCGGGTAATTTCATTTTTATTAACAAGTCATAATAAATCATTTCTATTGCGTTTGGAGTACGGTCTTGCACAGAACTGTATATTTTAAACAGTTTATTTATTTCCTGTTTTATGCGTTATTATGGTTTCACATGCGGTTGGTAGGTATTAAAACTATTATAGTATGATATTTCAAGTTACGTTTTCTTGCCAAACATTAAATACAAAACATACGAATAACGAAAAGAATGTCAAGATCCCGGTCGCTTCCTGATTATTTGCCGGCCTTTCCTGAGATTGTATACTATTTCGTCCTAATATAGTTAATCTTATTATTCTTAATGTTGGGCAATGTACAACAATCTATTTTAACTATAGTATTTAAGTAATGTTTGGTCACCAAAATCAGTGGTGTAAACGGGTAGTAAACACTAACAAATCGTGCGTGTGTGTGTGTGTGTGTGTGTGTACATACATATATATATACACACACAAACATATATATATATTTTTAAACGATTTGTTTATTGATGTCGATATGTTTGTTGATATATATATATATATTTATTTATTTATAAACGATTTGTTATAGTGTTTACTACCCGTTTACATCACTGATTTTGGTGACCAAACATTACTTAAATACTATAGTTAAAATAGATTGTGTACATTGCCCAACATTAAGAATAATAAAAGATTAACTATATTAGGACGAAATAGTATACAATCTCAGGAAAGGCCGGCAAATAATCAGGAAGCGACCGGGATCTTGACATTCATTTTCGATATATATATATATATTTGACTAAACAAGAAAGTTATTAAGTAATGTAATAATGCAACCTTAACTTAATATTATATCAGCCTGTTTACATTCACGTCTTACATGAATAAAATTAAGTATTGATATTTACAGTAATTCCAAAGAGACAAATAAAAAAAAAGTGTCAATGTTTCCAGGAAATTAGTGCATATACATTTTTACCGTAATTTGCAGTTATTATGCGACTTCACGTTTGTTGTTTAACATAAAACCTCTGCTACCAGTAGAACGTACGCGTATAATCGTAAAAATCACAGATGCACATCAGAAGACTTGTAACTTTACCACCTCTTCGCTAAGGTTTTCTGTTACCGAGGACACGACGCAGTGCAAAAAGAATAAGGCTCTTCGGCATCTATAAAACGGGTCAGGACTATTTGCACGCGATTTGGAGCTTTCATTTGGGCTATCGTGCATGCATGAACGAAGAGCGAGGTAGACTGTTAGCACACATCTCTATTTCCATCTCATTTTCTCTCTTTCTCTCTGTCCGCATTCCTCTTTACTTCCCAGTGCACCGAGAGAATCGTAAAATCCACTAGCCCGCAGGGGAAGCAAGAGATAACTGCACCTCTGATTCCTTGGATCTAAATCCTAAAATGTCACTTCCCGAGAAATGACGATTGCTAATTTGAGAAATAAGCCAGCCAGAAACTTCAAGTTGAGCTGCGAAATCCTTCTTAATTTCAGACTTTCGTAATATACGTTTACCAGCAAGTTATTAAACCCCAGTGATTCGTACATTGTCAAATGGATTTATTGTTACAATTCCCGGATGTTCTATACACTCCTCTTCGCTAAAGTTTGCTTGGACCTGCCCACCAATCATCTGCCTCGTGGCTACGAAGTCGGCAATTATAGCCAGCTAATTTCTGGTATTGAGATCTCCATTGCTTTACTTTATCTCAGACTGTTTTCCTTTGGTTCGCGACATGCCGTTCATGCTACATTTCGTTACATTTCTACATTTGTGACTAGAGAAGGCAATAATCCCTAATAAATGTATTTTATTGCAGTCTCGGATGTTAACTTTCGAGAGTGATGGAATGTATACAGTATGTTTATTAGTCATGACGTAATGTTTACATTAACAAGTGGCGGAATGGTAGAAATTAATCGCAAGGAAAATTTCAGCATGGCCTTAAAAACTGCTCACTTTACCATGAATAGCCTATATATGACTTAAGAATCTTTCCTTCGTAGAGTGTACACTGTAAAAATTGTTTTAGTAAACTTCATAAAGTGTAATGGAAGTTCTTAACCTATATATTGTATGGAAATACTACCATATAGCAGGCAGCAAATATATGAATGTTTAGCACCTCTACACTACATAATTGGTATCTTACCTATAAACTTGACAGTTTCCTGAGCAAATGTAGTAACGATACCATGGATGTGTGGGGAAAACACTTTACCACCCGATATATATATATATATATATATATATATATATATATATATATATATATATATATATCATAGTGCTTATACCTGACCACACAAGGATTCAACAAGCTAAAGCACCTTATTCTCTGAAGTCAGTTAAGTAAGTGAAAATAAACTCTCACATTATGCAGCGCCTGAAGATACTCCTTTGAAATATTTCGAAGCACTCGTTTTTTCCTCACGCTCTGAAAATTCAGAACACCACTGTTGATGTGACTTTTCAGTAGTTCTTCTACCTGTTCCTAGAACACGGCCAAGAATTTATTGATATTCTCTTTATCTCACACGATTTTATTTTTTAATGTTCAAGCATATATTTCTTATAATTTATATTAACACATTGAGGTCTGCACACATTTTCTGGCACTTAAAGACAGATTAGAAGTGAGTTACCGTTATTCATTACTACAAGAACACCGGTTCTGTTGGTGTGTGTTAGAACTTACCATCGTTCTATTGGTCCATACCACACCGAACAATAACCTGTACTTTTCAGCGTTCACTATTGGCCGGTCATCAACCAATGGAGAGCCAAGCTGATATTGACCTACCCAAATGTTCTTTATCGTATAAAAGGATTTACAATCAATCATGTCCCTTTGAGTGGCTATAAAAATAAGAATTGATATCGTTAGCAATATCATTTTTACTGCGCTGCCGTGTTCTTGTGAGGTCGGGTTAAGCACTAGCCGAGCAAAGACTGCACATCTGTGCGAGTTTTGTTCTGAACAATAAAGAAATTTTCAAACAAGCTTTGCTCGAGCTACACTCGAGCATAGTCTACAAAATGTTAAGTAGTTTCAGTCATTTCTGGAGTTCTTATTTGAACTCTTTCTTTCTCGTAAGAAATATTCGGTCTCATTATTTGCGAATACTGTTGTGAAAGTTTGCAGGAACTTATAGTTTTCCGTATCGATGTATTAATTTTGTGTGGATAGCTTGAAACGGTAGAAGGACCTGTTCACCTGTGCTGTTTTAAATGTTAAGTTACAATCAACAACAAGAACATTCACTAAGAATACACAACATTTTTAAGTTCTTGGCATATTGATTGCTTACCAAAGAAATGTTATGTTTTTTGTGACTGCTAAGTTGAGAAACCCATCTCCAAAATAGAACCAAAAACGCTTAGCAACATTTCTAAATTAATAACTCTTGGGTTAAATATGTGGTTTAAAAAAAGTTTGCCTCAAAAATATTGTTTAAATCGCTTGTGTTATTAGACGTATTTATTTTGATTAAGTTAAATCTGTTTAGTAAAAAAGAAACGCACAGTTCACTTAGCAAAATTCTTATAACCAATACAAGATTTTATCTTGAAAAGATTTTTAATACCTGCTAAAATTCGATTATTAAATTATTATTATATAAGCAATCATATTGTATATTTGGAAAATACAGAGCCCTTGCATTATATTCTCTTCAATAGTAGCCTGAAAATATAGGAATTGAATTCTTCCCAAAACTATAAATAAATATTTCTAATGAGAAATGATTAAAGGAAAGAGAGAGGGGAGAGAGAGAGAGAAAGAGAGGGAGAGAGGGAGAGAGGGAGAGAGGGAGAGAGAGCAGCATTAAGACTATAAAAACAGCATGCCACCAAGCAAATGAATAATGTTTTAATAATTCAGGTATTTCACTTCTGCTTTTTATATCATGAAATGTCGATAAATGAACATATCGTGTTTATACACCAGATGGTATTACAGTGGTCGATTATTCATTATTCTGCATTTTACATCCTTGTAATATTTTCGTTTAGTTTGAAATCTTTCAATGCGAATAAACTCCCTACATTTGTGTGTCACATACTCTCGCTGGCAAAGCATGTTCACGAGTTTAAAAATGGCGGCCTAAACAAATTAAAAAGATAAATACTAAAAATTGTATTCTAACAAATGCGAGATGTGTAATTGAGTCGAAAAAGGCCGCATTTTCACTTTCTCTGGTGATTTTACGGTGCTACGCGCTAAGTGTAAAAAAAATAAAATCGCGAATACTATTTAACCGTGGGTTACTCGCATTTGCGCACGGCGGCGGAAGCACCACTGGAAAAGTTTGCGCTCATAATCCTCACAGCGTGGTCAGAATCGCTAGGGTCCCAGCTGCATATCGCCACCAACTCGGTTAATATTAAACGCAAGGCGGAGACCAGAAAGGGCGAAGCTGCGATGGAGTCCACGCCCCCTCCTCCACCCGTCCACCAACTGTGGGGGTCGTCTGAAGAGTGTTCCCGAAATGGCAGGGCCGTTCTGGCTAGTGACGTAGGAGGGTTGGCATGCAGAGGAGGGTTGGCATGCAGTGGAGGGGTGTAGAGGGGACACCGTTGTGTTCGGAGCAGAGGAGCAAGGGCCTTACCCTGTTATCAGCAGCCAAATTAACACACAGACTCACTCAGGCGCCCTCCCCTCCTTCAAAATGTCCCTCTCCTGTCCTATTTAGGCGCACCCCTCTACCCCACGTCCCCACCTCCTCGCGATAGTATCGAGCGGAGCGCCCGGACTATTCAAAGGAAGGGGGGTTGCAGAGCTGCTCATCCTGTCTCGCCTGTGTTTCCTTAGGAATACGTCTGCCCCCGTGTGCCAAACGACGTCGTCCCGAGCAACCGTGCGGGGGTGACGTGGCAGCTCGGCTGGAACGCCGCTCTTCACTGGCGACCCCGGTGATGCGTCAAAGAGACCTATTTCCTGCCGCGGGAGGAAGTCGTTGAAATACCGGCGTCTGGTGCGAGGATCCGAGCTGATGGAACGCGAGAGCGTTTATCCACTGAGCAGTTGGCTTCGTTGTAGCTTTGTATTCTCTTGTTGGGTTCCTTGCGAAGTTTTTTCTTTGAAGAGATGTGCAGCAGGCACGATCATTTGAGGTTAAGGGGACCCAACTACCTGGCGCGTGAATTACGTTGCAGGGTGTCTGAAATACATGTATCCCTAAGGAACTACTAAAGTTGCATCCAATATGCTGATTTAAGAAACGAACACACACTTCAGACGAGGCCTACTGAGTGCTTCGAAGACGTCGTGCTCATCAGAAACATCAACTAAGAGTACTCAAGCATAAGTACAAACGGCTTTTTAACACAAAATATCCACGGCAAATAAACACGCAAAAGTACTCTAGACCCCTACATTGAAAACTGCTACAAACTTTAGGTCAATAAAATAAAAGGATGGTCGCTTAAAGTCCCCATAGGTATACGCGGCACGAGAACTTGGTACTCCAGTTGAGAGACATGTACTTCGGAGCGATGCCACACTTAATGCGCCTAACCTTCTAAGGCTCTCAATACCTTGAGGCGCCCAACTCTCTTCACTCACTCACTCTATGCAGCCTTTGAAGGCATGCTCCAAATCGCGAACACTTGGACATGGAGGAATATGGCTTCCCTCCTGAGTCCTCTAAGGTTGTACGGCTGGAAAGCCAGGTGATCGGGAATGACAAGGAATTGTTGACACGTGAAATTAAATCTTCTGGAAAAAGCGTAGTTGCGAGCAGGTCAACGTCATCTTGCTAAGAACTTGCTCATGGGCACCCAGTCAAGGAAGATAGCACATGAGTTCACGAAGTGTCTTAACCATACGGCTATGAGTTTAACAACGCTCCTATCACTACGACTGGCGAACAACGACCGTATTGGTTGGCTCCTCAGAGCAATACGCCATTGTGTGTTGATGCTAAGTGAAGCAGTGCTCACCCGCAGTCCTTCAGTCTCTAGCGTAATGGTAATATATAAAAAAAAGTAATTTGCCGCTAAATAATTACCCCCCCCCCCCCTTTTTATCATCAGCATTCTTTGTTGCTATATGTTGGCACCTCTGCAACTGAAGACGACGATGTTGACGTGTTAATGGAAAATAAATAAAGGTTGTAGGGATCGCTGATTTCCCCGTGCTAGACTAACAGTAGGCGGTGAAACAGAGTGATCTATGGAAGCCTCCACATTTCTCTGGATGGTGAAATAGGGTTCCACTGTATCTTTCCGTGTTTGGCATCCAAACAATTCTTCCATCTGATGGTGTGTAGGGATCATCCATAACCGGTGTGCAGTTTATGATAATCTCTCCTGTCTACTGCATCCGAAAAAAAAAAAAAAAACTGACTGTGAACTTCGAATGTCCCAAATAACCGGCATTTTGACGCGCCACTTGCTTGACTCTGGCTCTTCCAATATCCGGGCTCTCTCAAACTCCGTCAATAGTTCGTACGGCTGTCTCGTACATCTTCTCGACATACTTATTGCTCAGTAATTACGCCTGGTGTGTATAGTTAATTCACATTATCTTCACGCTTATTAAATCAATCCTTTGACAAATCAACCCATATATGGCATGCATAGTTGTTTCCTTAATACGCCACCTACAGTAAGCGCCTAGTATTTCTGTTAACATAAAGGTATCCCTTTATGTTAAAATTAACTTGAACTTATATCTTGTTTATAAATTAAAATATTCATTTACAATTAATATAAATAACAACAGAAAAAAAAACGTGTGTTGGTAATGCCTAGTAATAAGCAGAGGCCTGAAAAATTCGCGAGTTCAGCAACCTGCAGGTTAGACCCTACAGTCGTATGTAAAGATATACCGATACGATGTCAACTGTGCATTGGTTGTCTGCTGTCACAGTGAAAGGCGACGATTGGGTCGCCGTTATCTAGGAGCTGTCCAACGCCGGGTGGACCAACGGCTAAAGTTATATAAACACGTGTGCTTTAGATTTTAGCTTGTCCGAAAATGAAATAGCGCATTTTTCAGGTCTCGAGTAAGAAGTGGTTCTCACGCAAAATATTATAAATCTGAGTGCGCACAAATGCAGTTCGTTGTTCCTGTTTTAAGTTTTAAGCAATTTTAAGCTTTGTTGGCATGAGGCAGAGGAATCATCTTAAAGTATAAATTTAGGAGGACTTCAGGAAATTTAAAAGTAACCATGAATTAAGTTTTTAGTGCCTGCTATGTAATCTGCACGATACTGAATGATGTTCATGTGCTTACACGAAGAGCTACTGCAGCGTTCTCGTACGACGTATATGAATGCACCTTTATATTAAATTTTTGTGTTTGCTTATAATCCACCGAAGTACCTCTTACGATCATCAGTGGTTAACGAATAATATTTAGAACGAGCCCAACTTGTTATGCCAATTAGTGTATTTCTTGAATTTTCATGACGGATTATTAATTGTAGTGAAGGATATGTATACATTAATTACATAGAATCGCATCAAGCACAGCTGCCACACCATGTTCAATAGCTTTCGCATAGCCAAATGTCTGAACTGTGATTTTTTTTCTTTTTTTCGGAACCCACAAACGGTAAAATTCTAAGTCACTCGCATGAATGAGTTAATTTGTACTGACAAAATATGTAATAAACTAATTCAAGAAAGTATGTAATCGCAAATAATGTTTAAAGTATTCTTTTTGCTGTTGAACATGAAATAATTACAATTTTTTAATTTCAATAACTGAACAACCACTTTTACTTAGCATATAATGAAAATAATTAAGAAAATACCTTTCAGATACCTTTGTTTACGTTTGTACAGTACCTAATATTACGATTTATTATAACTGCGTATTCTCAAAAGAGTAAAGTCGTCCTATTTGACACAAGATTATAAATTACTTGTAAAACTTTTTAAAAAGAGGAAAATATCATAAATGCATATAATGACTTCAAATTAAAAAGGTGTATGGTAAAAATATATGATGTCTTTTCTTTACAGCACCCTTAGCGCGTATCTAGTTAAACAATGTGTAAACGCAAAACGATTCAGAAATTAAAAATACTTAAAAATATCTTCATATGACCTTTAGGTCATATATTCCACCAAAACACTCCCGCTATATACAAACTGTGAAATTTTAAACACAAATGCACCTTTGTAGACGTTAGGGTCGCATGTCGTTATTTACACGCAGCATTACAAGCCTTGTTACCTTTCAGCACTTCGGCTCTTAAAGCCGACTTATATACTGAACTGACTTTGATTTACATCCGAACCAGCGCCCATAGGTAGAGACACGCAAACTTCACGTTGTTATTTACGATCAGGCTCAACTCCGCAGTACTGTATAGACCGAAGCCTGTGTCGTTTTTCCATTGCCTGCTGCATATATGTGAAGCCACGCCCTTTCCAATTGAAGTGCACGTAATTTTGAAGAGTTCATTTATTGGCGCAGAGTTACCCAAGGCGTGTCGGATGAAGTGTGGTCCAGTGACAAGCGTACTGCAAAGGTACACGTGTTTAAAGTTTAACGTGTCCCCAAATAATAACGCGAATTTCGCAGGTCGCTACCCATAGGTATCTACGGCGTTTTTGGGTATGTATCGCCGTTGGAATATTATCTTACATATTATCGCTTTTAGAGTCGTGGGTTGTAGTAGTAAGAATACGTGCCTCCATTAAGGCGAACCGTGTTTGATTGCCGGCGGGGTCATTCGGATTTGCGCATGCAAGGAACTTGCCGGACGTTGCCGTTGGTCAGCGAGTTTTCTCGGGGCTATTCAGGTTCTCCGCTCCCTTAAATTCCGCCGCTGCCCCAACTTCACATCATTTCACCCTCTCCGGCTCTTAACTCAGGATTTTGTTTTTAAACGCCGACAAACATACTCAACTCAACAAAACTCAAGACCACCGCTGTTGATTTTCCAGGTGGAAAATGCGATAGGTGGAGGCAAGTGGTTATTCCGTGATTTTCCAGGTGGAAAATGCAATAGGGGAGGCAAATGGTTATTCCGTGATTTTTCAGGTGGAAAATGCGATAGATGGAGGCAAGTGGTTATTCCGTGGTTTTTCAGGTGGAAAATGCGATAGGTGGAGGCAAGTGATTATTCCGTGATTTTTTTTTACAGAGTCAGAAATCTCGCGGATTCATTTGGTGACAAGCTAGACTAAGTCATCCTTTTTTTTTTACTTGTACCACAATTGTATTTCATTGGCTGTTGCTCCCAGGGACTTATAATACCGGACTTTTCTTTAGGAGAGAGCCCAGATGATAGAAGATTCGCAGTCGATGACACAAAGTTACTAGTCGTTTATGTCATTAAAAATTATAAACGCGAAAAGAAAAAAACGCTAACTAAGCTAATTTTGGTAAATTCACATAGTAACATTCAAATAAATCACATTTTTGCGTTAGCCGATTTGAATTAATTGCTTAGGTCACAATTACCACGAACACAAAATTTGTTTCGCCTCGTGTACGAGTATAGGAAGTTATAAAAATTAATTAGCTCAAAATATTTTAATAATAGTTGTCTGTTGTTACAAATTCATATTTTCCCATAAAATTTTCCCATGTAACTGACAGGGTTTTAGTTCAGAAGATAGGCGCATCATTCTTTGTTTCTAACTACCTATTTCTTAACGTCCCCTGCTTGCACCATTTTATTTAATGCTTGTTGGAATGTACCTAAATCATTTTATGTGTGAATTGCGACATCCTACGCTACATACATTTTTCTATCTGTAATAAGTAGAGAACTGCAAAATTTGTGTTATTATTTGGACACACATTAAAATTTAAAGGCATGTGCATTTGAAGTACGTTTGTCATTGGACAATACTTTACTTCACACGCCCTCAATACTTCTGCGCCAGTAAATGAACACTTCGCCCCAACCACGTGCAGGGAGTGACGTAACACGTGTGCAGCTGCCAATAGAGAGATGACGCCGGCTCAAGTAAATACAGTACTGCGAAATTCAGCCTGATGTCAAATTATTAGGCGACTTTCGCATGTCCCAAGTGGCAAGATTCTGAACTGTCCACTTATTTTGATATTTCTGGTGACATGATATGTGATGATTGAATTCACCAAAGGCCAACCTACACTTATTGCGATGGCTTAACCTAGCGCGACTTACCCTAACTTAAGCTAACCTAATACATAGTTATGTTATGTTTGTGACAGTCACTTCCATAGCATAAGGTATTGTTGCCTTGCTTGCATTTAAAATTTCTAAAATTTCCTGTAGGCTCTGTAGACTGAGGTGCCAACACAAAGGTCTCGCGCCAAGTACTACCGGATGCGACGGCGATTAAGAGTCAGTATTAGCCAGTATCGAATTTTTTAATAGGTGACGGCCATCCCTTAAAATATGCCTCTGGTTGCTCCAGGCTAACCCCCGACCAAGTAGCATAGGGTTCGTCCCTTGGTTTCCTTGCATGTTCGTTATTGGTCGAAAGTGGCCTGCACTCTAAATCTGAATTAGCGAGAATTTCACTGTTTCAATCAGTCAAACGTATCTGACTGATACGACAGTCACTTCAGTGAATTTAAGTGATGAACCAGTTTAAAAAATGCCATTTTTCCTTCGTCAGTTTTTTTTTTTTTGTGGTTTATATTTTGACTGAATGGACAGTGAAACATCTAAGCAACTTTCTCCCTCTCTCATTATTTTTGACTCGTGTATCAGTGAAACTGCGTTCGAAAATGGCCGTCTAACATTGTTTATAAATGACCGCTAAACAACATGTATCAAGTGAAGTAACGACGAATAAACGAATAAAACTAATACAAACACTTTCTAAAAAGTGTTTCATCTTTCAAAACGCCATTTTACGAGGTAATATGAACGCACAGCCTTTCATTCCGTTTGTACGCATTTGATTTCGATTCCATGTAATCGCCACAGCGCTCTGTTTGATGGTTTAAACTGCATTTAATGTAGCGAAGAGAGTGCACTCATATATATTATTCATGGTACCAATCAATCCAAACACGAAAAGTATGAGCATACAACTTCAAACCACACATTTTCGCATCATCATTATGAGACATATTTTTCTCTTTGCAATTTCAACTTGGCCTGGTAGCTGAGACGGGTCCTGCCCTCATAGCTCAGGGTTAGGGTGGCCGACTTGTAACTGGAGGGTCACGGGTTCGCGCCCCGGTGCCTACGACGTGGCAGATCGCCAGTTCGCTTGTTGCACTGGGAATTTGTCTGCAGGTCGGTCTTACTAGAGCTTCGACAATGTCAAATGTCACGACAACGTCAAATGAAGGAACACGACAAAGATGGTAAAGCAACGGCCTAGAGTTGAAGGGTGCGCGAGTTCAATCCCGGCCACCTGCAAATTTTTTTTTTTTCACAATTTTAAATTACGGTGAATTATAAGTAGCAAACTATCGTACATATGTTTATTTCACGTAATTATTTTCCTACATTCAATGAATGCAGTATTTAAATTGCAACTGCAGTCGGCCGTCACTTATTCAATCAGTGAAACTGTTTCACGTCACTAATTCGATCAGTGAAATTTTTTCACTGAAACAATCAGTGGTTTTCCACTGATTCTAAGTAGAGCCATTTTCACTGATTAGAGTAGTTTGATTTCACTGCGAACCAGTGGTTTCCCACTGATTCAGATTTAGAGTGTGGTGCACAGAATAATTACTAATACAGAGGTAAAACAGCGATTTGTATCCAGAACATTAGCCACGCACAACAGCCAAAATTTCGTATTTGACCAGTGACATGTCCCTCGCCCAAAAATCGTTTATGCTAACTGTAGGACAAATGACTTTAGGACAAACTACTTTAAAACGAATGTATTTAAGTATAAAAATGCCCTTAGGACAAGCAACTTTAGGACAAAATGATTTTTAAACTAATGTATTTTAGGAAAAAACGCTTTCAAGACAAATTAATATTGGAAAAAAGATTATAAAGTAAATGTATTTTAGGGCAAACGACCTTTTGACAAATAAAATTAGCACAAAAGAATTCAGAGAAAAGAAGAATCGAAAAATCGTCTTTGGAACAAACGATTTTGGGTAATCTACATGTTAGCTAGCATCCGAGTCAATGGCATACTTTCGCAGCGTACATAAACAATTCAGAAATGAGTCACGTTCCCAGAACCTCGTGCGACCAATCAGCGGGTGGGGAGGCTCAGATCAGAGGAACCGCCACGGCGTTCCGTCTCTGTGTATTTATCTACTCTGTGTCCGAGGCATGACTAACAAAGTGTGATCCAGTAAAGGTAGGAAATAATATTGTACACGTGGTTTAAGTCTAACTTGTATTCAAACGAGTTCGCGAAATTTGCGGGCCTCTAGTGTTTAGCATAACTGCCCCTGAAACCTGGAAGACCTGGTTTCGATTTTGGGCATCCCTCTTGACTGTTTTAAAAATGGATTTGAGACCGGCACGGGCGTGACCCAAACTCGCGAGGACATTTGCGAAGTTTTCTGAATAGGAGGAGATAATAATCTCGGTTCAGGGTACACGTTGAGGAGTGCGATGCAAAAAAATACATGCAAAGTTTTGTGTACAGCAAAATAAAAACATTTGTTTGTCTCGGTTTTGTTTACACTAACAAAATAGTACCTTAATTAAAAGGAAAAGTGTAAGAAATTTAGTTTTGTTGCTTAGTGGAAATATGAATTCCCTTCATAGCAAATAGTTTACAGTAAATAGCTATTCCTGCATATCTAAGAAAAGGGCGCTGTAACATTAAAACATTTCTTTCGTTCATTACAGTACTTAGTACCTAACAAAAATTTCAAATTGCTACGTTACAAAATAACCAATTCCTTTGTTCATTGATGTTATTGTTTAACATTCGAAATACAATAGATGAATTGATCGCAAAGGAGACTGCTGAACTATTGTAAACACAATGTAAGGTTATCATTGTCATTTATTTAATAAAATTTTAGTTTTTGGTAAACCTACTGTCAAATATTTTATATTTTACAATATTTTACGCCATCGGAACATGCGTTCAAGCGAATGAAGTGTTTTTAGAATGTGTCGTGGCGTAGGCCATGCATTACTCCAATGTTGTGATCATCGCCTATGTCGAGTCCACATTCTTTTCTTTAAACTGTTTTTGGTCTATTAACGTTAAACTGTATGGTATAGTATATTCACAGTCACACAACTTTTCTGAAGCCCTGCTAATGTTCTACTTCCAGTATATTACTCCGCCTCATCCAAACAGAGCGTAACCGAGTCTGGAAAATTACACCACTGGGAGAACGCACCACATTCGTGCGAGATCAGTGTAATAATTTTTCCATAAGAACTATTTCTTACTAGGCATTACCAACACACCTACTTTTTTCAACGATTTTATCCACACGAGCTATAAATGAAATATTATGACTTATTTTAAAATATAAATTAAATTTAGGTTTAACCATAAATAACGTAATGTTATTTGACTTCAACGCATGTATAAAATTCTTGTGATATATGCCACAATTATAATATGAAGGTTTGATTCAACAAGCGCGAAGAAACCGGGTATTAACTATAGTGATCATAGGCTGAATATTATTATTTAGAAAGACATTCGTCCTCTGTGCATGTACCCAACATTGCCTCATCGATCACGGCCAATACAACTGTGAAATTTTTAACAGATCCACCCACCTATGTCAATAACTTGCATATGTTCTAGTAAATTGCAGCATCAAAACTATGTTACATGAAGTGCACAAGCATCTCAAAGCACTTGTCTTATATCAGCAGTGTTCTGACCTAAACCACATCTGCGTTGCTCTTGACAGTTATGCTTGCAGTAAAGCAGTCCAGTGCTGGGACACGGGGAGTAAATCTTGCGCAATCTCGGTGGCGCGCGCCACCACTGTATCCCATCCCAGGGTAACGACAATGGCGATAACCGTAACTTCAACGCCGGGTACTGAGGGACATGCTATTTGCGGTGTTGTGTTAGGCTGGAGTCGCAACACCCCCGACGAACCAGACACGACCATCCCCGACACGACGAAATCTGAGTAGCAGCCAACGGAAAGCAAGGTCGCTGTGACTTCAGTCCGAAAAAAAAAAAATCTGCCCCGACAGCCCGACAATACATAGCAGGTTCTATTTCTATTTCCCGTCATGTTGGGCTCGTCGAAGCGCGGAGAAAATGTAAACACGACGTTAGAAAACAAATTACGTATTTCCTTACTATGGTAAATAATAAACTAACTTGTCGCCGAAATAACGTTCTTGTTTGTTATTAAATACTTTTTTCACTTGTAAAAATTCAAATCTATAGGCCTACTATTATAATAAAGAGGCAATGTGAGTTCGTTTCTTTATTAGTTTAAATGTAACGGCTAATCTCAGAAACGACAAGGCCTATTCTTTTAATTATTTTACTGTTAGGAAGCTACATTCTTTCAGATTGCCATTGGATATGTTAAATTAAAAAACTATTTTTTGAGAAATTTTAAAAATTTGTAAAAACCAAGTTGAAGAAAAATTAGTTACTTGGCTGCTTTCCAAGCATGTTCTACCAAAACCATTAAAGATAAATTGAAGCAATGTTACACGAAAATGTCGCAAGTTGTTGCATGTAATCGCAAGTAGTCGCTGATTGGCGCAAGTAGTCGCAAGTAGTCGCAGGTAGTCGCAGGTAGTCGCAATAGTCGCAGGTAGTCGCAATAGTCGCAGGTAGTCGCAATAGTCGCAGGTAGTCGCAGTCAGTCACAAATAGTCACGGGTAGTTACGGGTAGTCGCAGATAGTCACAGGTTGTTGCAGTTAGTTGCAGGTAGTTTCAGATAGTCACGGATAGATGGAGATCGTTTACGGATAGTCGCGGGTAGTGGCGGGTAGTCACGGGTAGTCGGATATATATGTATGTATTTCAATAACTCCATAAAACCTGAGCGAAGCGATGGCGGGCTGCTAGTATTGCAAAAAAGCAAAATAATATTCCACTTCATCGTGAGTTTTAAAAAGTAAATATCGGATACTGTAAGAATAACTTGCCGTTTTTCGATTTTCCAACAGCCAACTAACACACTTTTCGGACAGATTTCGTCGGGGTATTGTGAACACTGAATGAAATATAATATGAGATTCCGTCGAGCTCTGACATCGTGTCGGTACGTCGTGTCGTGTTCGTCGGGCTATTGTGACTTCAGTTTTACCTGTCGTGTCGACTGCTTCTATGGATCGAGGAAGGGGGAGGAATTTAAACGTTAATAACTGCCAGAGGTAATTCATATGCATTTGGCTGGCCACGAGATAGTGTTGTAATCGGCTCGGGGCAAGAGGGGTGATAAATTATGATAACTGCGTGACCAATTGCCCCAATTCCTAAAATTTATAGGGGATTAATATTTAAATGAAGCTTTTACGTGGACGTTAATGGTAAGTCTTATTAATGAATCGACCTTACCACGCAGGCTTTTAAGGAACTCGTTGCTACTCAGTGGTTGTGAATCATTCTTAAATTAAATTTTATAAGACGAAGGAAAGCGGTAGGAGATCAAACATGTTAAATACTAGTGTGTATGGGTAGAGACCTGCAAATTCCACGTTATTATTTGGGGACACGTTAAACTTTAAACACGTGTACTTTTGAAATACGTTTATCATTGGGCCGCACTTTATCCGACACGCCCTGGGTAACTATGCACCAGTAAATGAACACTTCACAATTGTGTGCCCCAATAACGTGCAGTTCATTTAGAAAGGGCGTGGCTTCGCATGTATGCAGCAGCCAACGGAAAAAACGACGCAGGCTTCGGTCTATACAGTACGGTGATAGTAAGCCTGATTGCAAATAATAACGCGAATTTTGCGTGCCTCTACGTATGGGTTACATATTTGGGTGTTATGTGATTCCGCGCGATGCTGGCAAAGAGTCAAATACATAAATTATGCTTGTGTGTAACAAATTTTACGTAATTCCCACTGCTTGCAATATAATACTATACGTGTTAAAACAATGCGTTAAAAAAAAAGTAATAATATTATATCCCGTCCGTAATTGTTAAATTTCACACACACGCCATTTCAGAACGTACGTGATTGGTTACCCGCGAGTGTGAGAAATAAAATATTTTAAGCAAGTCTGGAAATGACTCAAGCATTTTCCGGTACATCAGACGGGTAAAGAAAATTCACATTTACACAAACGGGTTGTCGGACTCCGCACTTAGGTGTATTATTCTTGGCGATGAGACCAGGCTAGTAATGAATTATTCATGCTCCCAACTCTGCAATTTTGCCTTCATTTCCGTAGGCATTGTACGATTCCAAATATAGCCATGGGGATTATGTCATCGCTGGCATTTATGTGAGAAATTTGTGTCCTTCCTTAAATATTTTAGAGTAATTTCGACAATTTCTGAAGCTTCCGTGTACATTCATCCAATACACATGAGCTGCGCGGAGTGATTCAATGTCGGCAGACATTGCCGAGTTCCCTACATAAAAGAAAACACAAAAAAAAAAAAAAGATTCAGATAAAAGTATTCAACTTTGCTGAAATACTTTTGCAATTTTAATGTTTGTCAATAAAGCATTCTGTCACATTAAAATTGTCTTTGATTTTTACCGTTTTCACAGAAACGGTACGCTGTGTCAGAAACCACGGTACGTAATATTTTTGCGTTCACTATGGGAATATAAGGCATGCTTTATAACGAGCATTATGGAGACTGCAGTTGATATTGCATAATCAAATAAGTATACATGACTGCAAATGTCTTTCTAATATTTGTATCGCTCAGACTTACCCATTTCATCATGTTCAACGATCGAGCCGTCATCTTTCTCTGCCAAATTCCTGATGTAGGCCATCGAATAATAAATAGTCGCGGCCTCGCTCACCAATTTTCATACATCCATTAAAATCAATGACAGTTGGTTGAGATGGTAGATTCATAGCAAATACATACCTGCAGAAATGATTTGAATCAGCACAACGAGCAAGAAATATGAGCTTGTAATGTCAGTTTTCAATAACACGATGAGATGCTACACAAAAAAATATCGTAATGAAAAGCATGCATTCTTTACATTTGAGGTATTTTAACTAAAAGGTTTAAACCCTCTATTATGCGTGCGTTAAATCAGTATGGTCACTACAATAACAGTGAACTTCACTGATACAGTCACAAGTGAAGCATAGTTACAGATATATCTTACGGGGTGTGCTAAAAGTATAAAGTTATAATCCAGTCACGGTTACTTCCAACTTTTCTGAAGCCCTGCTAAAGTTCTACTTCCAAATTATCCCTCCGCCTCGTACAAACTAAGCTTGGCTAATTTTAGAATATTACACCAAAGGACAACGCACTGAATTCGTGCACACTCAGTTGTAATTATATTTTGCATGGGAACTATTTCTTACTAGTCGTTACCAGCACACATATCTTCTCGCTGTTTTTAAACATACTTATTGAAAACAAAATACATACTTTGAATTTTGGCCAATGTTTTATTTATAAATTATATTTAACGAATTAAATTTATGTTAACGGAGGTATAAAACGATTACTATATATGTCATGGCATACATGGGGTGATTTTTCGAAGGTTTGATTCAAAATGTGTGAAGAAACCACGAATGTAATTATATCAGCGCCCCAAAAGCAAGAAACTGGAATATTAACAAACAATATTTATAAACTGATATAAGACCTGCGTACCTATCCGAAGACTGCAGGGTCACAATTTTTGACACAGAAATTATGCATACAAAACAGATTTGTTACCGCTAAGGTTTTGATAATTCTGTTAACAATGCTTCACAACATCACGTATGATTTAAAATAACATTTAAAAAAAAATTTACATAGTCTGTGACGTACTGAGGTAGGCCTCGTTAAATATAGCACAAAATTAAATATACAATGTATTTTATAATTACACAATTTGAGTATTTGGTTTAGAGAAAACAAACAGCTAAAATTTCTGTACAGTAATAAACACGCTTTTTAGTAGATGGGGGGGGGGGGGGTGTTAAGCTGAAAGGTAATTTTCGTTGGTGATTAAAAAGACGACCAGAATGCTCCATGACCTGAAAAATTAGCGTTTATTTAGTAGGCATCTATTTCGATTGGCCTATACATAAACCAGCAAGGTTAAAACAATACATATATTCAAGATGAACTTGGTAAATCGACAAATGCTTCAGTTTAACATGAAGAACCGGTCTTCAAATTACATTAACGCACGCATTGTAATTATTAAAGGGAACTTCTTTGCTTTAATTTACCAGTAATAAAGTTATAATAACAAAATACTTCTCCAATTATAGTCTTACCGTGACCTAAATATTCCTAAAGGAAATTTTATAATTATTTAAATAAATAATTTCTAAAAAGTAGTTAGTACCAAAACGGTAATACATTTGATGATTCAACGTTCAGCCTACGGTAAATACCGATATTCAGAATATGTTAGGCCTAAATAAACTTATCGCGTACCATTGTTAAACTTACAGTCCTTCCTTAAATTAACACGCTTCGTGGTTTTCTCGCCAGAAAGAAATTATTGACTATTATTAGAAGTCAAAGCTCCTAATTATAGTATTATACTAGTATAATTTATTTTACGTGTTGGTCTAGGTGGTATCTCCCAAAATGCCAAAAAAAAAAAAATCTTATTTTCATTTCTAGTGACTTTTGCTTCTCACAGATATTCAAGTGTATAAAATCTCAACAGAATAAAATGTCAATAGTACAAGCTAGTCAGTCAGCTAACACGAGTGATGTGAAACACCCCTTGTTCGTTCGTTTCAACGGAACTAAGCGTTTAGTAGATGATCTTTAAAATTAGGGGATAACATATTGCAGGACTTCTCACAAATAACAAACTATCCAACAAAGAACACGCATTTAATTTTCACAGAGATCCTCGTCATGGACACAAACACAGTTAGATTAAGGTGCTGTGCTAATATAGTTAGAAATTAGTAAGGTGCTTAGTACCAGATTTGTATGACAATGAGTTCGGCCGATGCTACGCACAGCAGCATTCGTATGTTCAGTAGGAAAGGCAGAGATCGTCAATAAAAGAAGACTCAAACAACGAAATAAAATATTACAGTACCATACATCGGAAACCTGAAATAATGTGGGCCGGGTAATTGAGGTTAGACTATTTATAGAAATTATAAGTATCGATTACTTATCCATATTTTTCCATCAAGAGTCCCCCGAACATCCTCTTTAATATAAGTTGATGAGGTTTCCACGGACCGTATTATCTCATACTGTATGCCTTACTCTTATTTGGAAAGTGGGTGTGAACTATTCGTCTTTATTCATACTTTTTGAATCAAACCCTTGAAAAATGACCCTATGGAGGACGAGTTTGGTTGTTTCCTAATTTTTTTCATGTATCACAACACTGTTATACTTGTGTCAACATATCAGTAATTTTTCATTTCTATTCTTATAGGTATTGTTCGTTGTCAGGAATATATAGAACCGGATATTTCTCAACTTCAATTACTATTAAATAACTGTCAAGCTCAGTTTTAAGAAACAATAAACAATAGTATATGACACAACATAGCTCAACACGACTGAAGAAAGACGCTATGCGTGGTGCTGGAGGCAGTGGTTCGCAGTGAACTATGTCAGGTCGAGCCAGGGCGCAGGCAGCACATCACTGCAACAAAATGGAAACCGGGCCTCATCTCGGCAGTACGACATTGAACCTTCCGACATCATTCGTACTGTCGTAGAAAAATACCGCCAATATAGCAGCATCGGGAGAAAAGCGTACTTTTAATTTTCAGGCAGTGAAATAATGCTCATAAGAGCAGTAAATTATCTGCTAGTGGAGCACTGGCCTAATGCGAGTCGAAAGACTTAGGCCCACCACTACGCCACCTCACCATCATTTGGAAAGTGATTCTAACCATATTCGTAAGAGTGAGTGAAGAGATCTTGAGAGACGATGAGGTTGATTGAGATGAGAAGAGCAGCGCCGGAATGAAAGGGCGGGGAAAACGGTAGATCATCCATAAAACCCGCTGGCCAGCGACATCTTCCGGCACGATTCCTACATGCGAAAATCCGGTTCGCCTTGGTGGGAGGCGAGCGGGCTAACCGCTCAGCCACCGCGACCCTATAGATTCGCAAGAGAGACTGTTTTTTCAAATAGTTTACCAATGCCATCACGGTAAAATACCGCTACAGTTCCTTAATACGAAACACTTCCCTAAGAGGTGTTTACAAAAAGGGGGGCAAGAATATTCTGCTACACCAGACCCATTAAGCGTCATATTTCATATCTTCCATTCAGACCCTACTTTTAAAGCGGATGCTACTTTTTACTCGTTTCAGTAGTAGGAATTGCGCATTGTGGGCGTCTCGTATTACAGTCTGGGTTGAGTTTGTCTACGTTGCCAAGTGGGTTAAAGCGAGCGAAAGCTTCCAGGCGCGAATGAACTTGATTCCCAGCCAGAACAGATGTTCGCGAAGAATACCCACGACTTCGTTAGTAGGCTAAACATTTCATGTAGCAACCCAAAATGCAAATTTAAAAAAAAATCTACCAGTCTTCCGAAGATAAGGAAGAAAAGTATTTTGGTGTTCAGTAGGGACCCCGATTATCAAGGGGGCAGCTGCAATTCTAAAAATCAACTCGTGTGCACGCGGAAAACGTAGAACAAGCCGAGAAGACATAACCGAGGGTCGTACACGTGTCAACAGATCTGTTTCTTCGTCGTAGGGCAATGTAGGACAAGAGCCCGCAGTTAAGAAAACAGAAGCCGATTGTGTGTGTTGCAATGACGTATTTCACATAAAACCACGTGTTTACTCTACGGCAATGCATTGTGTATAATTATATAAAACAACTGCAATTTTAATTCATTTGTGAAAACTCACAATACAAATAGAATACGTGATTGCATATTAGGAAATTTGCCCCACATGTGGGACAAGAATCCTGTAACAGAGGAGTAAGAGTCCTATTGGCAATAATTACGTTTTGAAAAGCCTTTTTCCATGTAATCAGTACAGGGTAACGTCACCATGATCTCCTAACTAAGCCCATAATACAGTCCACAGGAGGAGGCTCTTCGTTCAATGTACCACATCCGCCACAGAAATAGTCCAGCTTACCAAAGCTCACCAAAATATTTGTTTCCTGCTGTAAAACACGGTATTTGATTTTACTTATAATATGACATCCCTATAACTTAAATTTCTGTCAAACAATCAAATTGTATAAGATCTTAGCTTATTAAAAATGTCTAAAAGGTTTTAATAACGTTTGGTATTATGAGGCAAGCGTCCGCATAATTAGCCAATTACATTTCACAGCTGCATGATAAAAATAACACCCTCAGATGAATGCAAGCAAAAAACTCACCTGTTACGTAACTGTACCGACGAAAGTAATTAGATGCAGTTTTGTAAGCACTCCTCTAATATGGAAACATTACATCAAACGTCACTCCAAATAGATAGATGAGAGCGCACTCCCATTAATGGCGGCAGCGGGCAACCAGATGTGTCCTGTGCGTAAAAAGTTTTTTCGAAAATTCCCTATATGAACGATGATGCTATCTAACGGCAACTGTAAGAACTACGATGTCGTAGGACTCTTGCTCCATGTGGACTCTTACCACACATTACCCTAACACTAACTTCAGTGGTCATAAATTTAAACATTACACCCTTAATAAAATGCGAACCCTATTGGGATTTGAGCCTGGTACTCTAGGTGGGAGGCGGGTAGTCTTACCACTACACCACCGCGGCCGTTTTAAAATGACAAGATTTATAACTGATATCTATTTATTCACTGCGTACGTAACTCGAAGCCTGTATGCCAGTGTGTACCTCAGCATGTATGTAATTGTGTCTAGTTAAATATATTTATAGTTTAATGCCAAAAGTTCTTAAAGGCTGTTCACGATAAAGTGAGGACTTTAGAAATGAACCTCAGGAAAAATGTCGCTGCCCATGCATGCATATATTTTAATGAGCGCACTGAATGACATCCATCCAATGAAGTTGGTAACGATGGATGGAAAGTAGTTCTAGATCTTAACGCTGAATAAAAAGTGTTAGGTAACCATTTGTGATAGATAACTTAAAACTATTTCTTTCGCTTTCTGTTTTGTTTTAATGCACAGAAGTGTAAAAGTTAGAGATTTGTTAAGTATTTCCTTTCCTAATAATTTCACAGTTTCACTTGACGACGCACAAATAAAGTGATGAGGCCAATGACAGTGTTAATTTTGCATACGGCGGAGGAATACACAACGTGCATACAAGTAGATCCTGAGCAGGGCTTTCAAAAGTTCTCATTTTTACCGTGAACTGCCTATATACTTTGGCGTGAACAGAATTTACCTCTTTACATATTCGGCGCATGGATCCACTGTTAGGCCCTGCTTGCCTGCTACGTTAAATATGAGGTTAAGACTTGTGCGTTCACGGTTTTACGAAAAGAAATGAAATAATCTGTAACACCATAATTGTAGTGGTCTCCGAACCACTCGTTAACTGAGCGATGCCAGTTCTGCTGTTGCCGAACGTCGTTGTCCGGCCGCCTCAGCACCTAAGCTTAAGACAGTAGCATACTCGTCCAAACAAAGTCCCGTATTTGAATAATTTTTATTGCTATCTAGTTTTTGTTCAAAAATTACAGTTAAGTTGAAGTAGTGCAAAAGAAACAATAAGAAAAAACACGCTGAGCGTTGTTTGTGCCAACACTTTTTTTTATAACTCCAAACATTTATTCAATTTTACTACAGACAAATAATCCGCTAAACTCATTTAGTGTCCTCTCAGCTAAAGATATTAATTAGATACAGTTCTGCATTTGATAAGCCGAAGAAAAATAAATTTTTGTTCATCGCGTTCCATCCAGTTTTCAATATTTTATGTATTAAAATTACATAGTTGTTTGGTTCTATATTAAGAAGCATTTAACTGACAAACGTTAACCTCCCTCCGTCTATCTATCGCCCAGTGTACAAATGATTTATTGTAAAGGTCTTACTTTAAACACGCGTAAAGACAGCGGTGTTTACAAAATTAGTGAACAAATTTACTAAAGTAGTAGCGATATTACCAACATTGCCTTGATTCAGTCATGGCCGCACTAAGACAGGTGTGAGGATAAGCTGCCCCCATGAATCGCTCACATGAACTTGAGATATATCGTAGAAGGATCGATATAGGTCTAATTATAAATGATAAAAGGAAAACTAAATATGGAAGAAAATATCTACACTTGCTGGATCGTTTACCAGGCAGCTTGATTGCATTGTTGTTGACGATTCCAGTTTCAGTATAGGCTGTTCACGGTTAAATGGAGGCTGCGGTGGTGCAGTGGCTAGCGCGCTCGCCTCCCACGAAGGCGTTCCGGGTTCGATCCCCGGCGGGTACACTCCCGGATCTTCGCATGTGGGAATCGTGCTGGAAGATGTCGCTTGCCAGCGGGTTTTCTCGGGGTACTCCCGTTTACCCCGCCCTTACATTCCAGCGCCGCTCCATCCTAGGGTCTCATTTCGTGTAACGATCAGGGATGACTGGCACCTACGGGTCTCCCGGCTGGAAAGCCCGTCACTCGCCCTGGGTAAGCCCCCTCGCGAATCTAATTTAATTTAATTAACGGTAAAATTATCATTTGTGAAAGCCCTGCCTAAGATCTAGTTACGTTGTGTATTCTTCCGCCTTATGTAAAATTAACGTTGTCATGGACCTCATCACTTCATTCATGCGTCGATCAAGTGAAAGTGTAAAATTATTGGAAAAGTGAATATTTGGCAAATCTACTCATTTTTACACTACGTTGAATTAAAAAAAAAAAAAACACCAAGCGAAAGGCATATTTTAAGTCGCCACAAATTTATTCGACGATAAGATATTGAAATACTTTCCCTCTGTCGTTACCAACTTTACTGAGCGCACGTGAATCAGCGCGCCCCTTAAAATTAATGGAGGTAGGAGCAGTGCCATTTTCCAAAGATTGATTTCAAAAGTGCTCATTTTATCGTGGACAGCCATTAGTCAGACGTGATAAACGTTCTCGGTTCTTTACACGCTCACGCCACAACTATTTAGAATCGTGCCGGACGATGTCGCTGGCCAGCGGGTTTTCTCGAGGATTTCCCGTCCCCCCCCCCCCCCGCCCTTTCGTTCCGGCGCTGCTACACACACAAACCTCGCTTCACCTTCGTCGGCTCTCAAGAACCCGATATTGAGTGAGCACCGCCCAAATCTCTCCATTCGATCCCTACAACTCGTTATTCACGGGCTGCCACTATAGCGGGAAGTTTCATTTTTAATCCGACTGTGCTGCACGTGATACGGGGTCGCAATACATCGTTTGTGGTTAACTGCTTGCTGAGAAGTGCGTGTATATCAGCCGTGGTGCAATCGTCAAAGCAACACACGAATATACGGCAACCAAAAGAATTTGTGAAATTCATTGAGCTCGAGTCACCTTGTCTCTTGTATAACCAAGGATTTATTAAATTTGCACGGAAGACTAGCGAGTAACTGGAAAGTTACAACCACATCCGGTGGAAAGGCAAGTTTGACACTTTTCTGTCTACTGACGTTAGCGAGTTTTCATTCATTTTGACCTGTTTTGTTCATGAAGTAGCCGCAGAGCTCTGCTATCAAGGTAGTGTGTTTTTGCGTTGTTTGTCTATGGATGATCCCAAGAACGTAAGAAGTAAGGGACCTATTGTCATACAATACACTGTTGCTATCGGCTGTTCACGTCGAAATGAGCAATTTTGAAAGCCCTGCTTAAGATCTACTTGTATGCACGTTGTGTATTCTTCCGCCTTATGTAAGATTAACATTGGCATGGGCCTCATCACTTTATTCATTCGTCGGTCAAGTGAAACTGTGGCATTATTAGAAAAGTAAATGTTTAACAAATCTGGTAATTTTTACACTTCGATGAATTAAAAAACCCAGAAAGAGAAATCAGAAATGGTTGCCTAAAATTTTTTATTCGACATCAAGATACGGAACTACTTCCCATCCATCGTTACCAACTTTACTGGGTGCATGTCATTCAGTGCGCCTGTTAAAATATATGCAGATAGGGGCAGTGAATTTTTCCTAACGTTGATTTCAAAAGTGCTCACTTTATCGTGAACATACTTTATGCGTATCGACGACATACTGATTTTCTTAAGCTTCCAAAATTGCATTTATGTAACGTACCGACCAAAAACAATTTAAAGATATTGTGAAAAGTGCGGTGTAAATATTTAAGAATAAATACTGTAATTATCACTATGCCTTTGTTTGATAGCAGCGCTTTGCGGCTATTTCCCGAACTAAATCGGTTAATAAGGGCGACCGTTTTTCACTTCAATATCTAGATCTGCTCTTCTAAGATCGTGGTTACAACGATATCTCTCAAAATATATCTGTTAAGACGCTAGTAGATGTCACGATAGAAGTGTGCGATGGCTGATACACGTCTTCATGGCCAATGTATTCAAGTCGAAAGGCTACGAAACTTCCTTCTAGGAAAACCTCCGCAGAAGCGCCTCTCATCTTCGATGGCGCTGAGTTTCCCGAGCGTCTTTCCACGAGACGGGAAAGGTTTGGGCGGAAAAGGAGTAGGGCGGGTGTTGTGAGGGGGGGAATGTTTATGTGGCACCTTCCTTGCAGCGCTTTTTAATGTCTTTTTGACGAGGACGTTTTTCGGAAGACGTAAAAAACACACTACCATTCACAAAAATCTGAACACCGTGAAGGAGTATAGAGCCCGACATTTGATATAAAAGAAAAAATAATAATTTCGAAGCAGGAAATACTGAATAGATACTTTGCATTGTGTTGTCTTAAAAAGACAGAGTCGAAGGAAGTATATACAGATACTCAAGTGGTAAATATCCAGTCTCTTTAATGCTGTTTACGAGAGTTAACTGTAAAATTAAAAAAGGTGTTTGGCATTGAACTTTGTAGAAGTTGTTATTTTAATGAAAAGAAAGTTACGAATCAAATAAAGCTGTCATGAAAATTATTTTGGATATTCAGATAGCACAGTCGAAAAACTAACTGTTCAATCCAACTTTTGATAAATCCTGCTTTATAACACCATGTGGACATATTTCGTTATTTTTACGCTCTACGAAGAAGAAAAAAGTTGTATCATTTTCGTAAGAAGATTTTCAACAATTATTTTCAATCTATGAATAGTCACGAGTATTTTGCGGATTCATTTGGAGGCGAGGCAGCCTCCAAACACTTTTTTTGTTCTCCTACTGTTGTGATTGGACGATGGATTTTTAGACACGCCCCGTTTAACTGTGAGCCAGTAATAATCAGGAATCAGTAATGCGAATGAGTGTTTAACAGTTCTGTACAGAGGCCTAACTTGATCACAACATCCAATAGGCAAACGATAATATCTCGTGTGTATGAGGGCTGTCTAGCCTAGCTCGCTGTCAACTCAATCCGCGAAATACTCGGGGCTCTATCTATGAATATTATAATTATCCCATTTGTCTACACTCAAAACGAAGAGTATTCGGTCAACGTGCAACATCAGTGCAACCTGGCAGAGAAAATGTATATTTGTGAAACTATTATCATTAAGTTTCCAATTTTTGATAAGAATAAACCACAAAGGCTGTTCATGGTAAAGTCAGCACTTTTGAAATCAACCTTACAAAAATATCACTTCCAATAACTACATACGTGCTACACAGCATAATGGCATGCATACTCGCAGTCAAGTTGGCAGTGAATAAATGAAAAATTTTCCAAGATTTGATGTTGTATTGAGAATGTAAACATTTGAATTTATGGTAACTTACTTGTTTCTTGCTTTTTACATATAACAGCGGGGATATGTATATTTTTAAAACATTTACATTAATACATTTCCGTACTTTCACTTGGACGTCATATGAATAGAGACCTACAAAATTCGCGTTATAATTTGGGGACAGATTAACCTTTAAACAGGTGTATATTTGCAAAAGTTTGCCATTGGAATATGAATTATTTGACACGCCCTAGGTAACTCTGCGCCAATACACGAACACTCCACAACTGTGTTCCCCAATCACGTGCAGTTCAGTCAGAAAGGGCGTGACTTCACATCTATGCAGCAGCCAATGGAGAAATGACGCAGGCTCCAGCCTGTACAATACTGTGAATTTCAGCCTGATGCCAAATAACGGGAATTTTGCATGTATCTTCTCATGAATGAAGTGAGACGGTCCACGGCTGTGTTAGTTTTACATATTGTTACGAGTAGTGATCAGGCCTTAGCTGAGCGGCCTGCCTGATCACACCTTCACTTGTTTATCCAGAACACGGGCCGTGATTGCTGAGATTAATTATGAAATCGCAAACCCGAGAAACTTCATCCACCGGCCAGTGAACGGGTACAACGCAGCCGATGTATAGGCCGTTCACGGTAAAGTGAGCACTTTCTGAAGCTGTTTCACCAGGCATAATAATCAATAAATACATTTAATTGTGGCCTCTGACTTTCGGTTTTGGGTATGGTGAATGTATACACCATGTTTAATGCTCACGTGGCAGGGTTTACATTAACAAGTGGTCGAAGGATATAAATTGGTTGAAAGAAAAAAGTAACTAGGGCTTCAAAAGTGCTCACTTTACCGTGAACAGCCTATATGCAGTGTGGTGTCTTTTTTCGTCGGGCCATTGGAACGAGAAGATCACTGAAGATGGGTATGTCCGGGCGTCGACTTCCGCCATCTTAATCAGCCTCCAGAATCATGAACAAGTAGGGGACTCTCCAATAAGACCTTGTTCAAAATGTGGCTTGTTAAATCTTTATAATATAATGCAAATTAATATTTCAATATATTTGTATAGCTCCTCCCAAATATATTCCATTACATTTATATTGAAATAATAATGTACAACCTTGATGATAATTAAATCCCTTTTATATAGTGTTGATTACATAACACTTATACATAGCTTGCTATGCCGCTATAGCTCCGTTAAGGTATGATGATGAAACATACTTTATATCTTATCATTTAGGTAGGAATAACAGGAGATGGCATGCTATGGAATCATTGAAGCTGCATTTTCGTCCATCGCCATTGTGTGACACCGAAAAAAATTGAAAATGTTCAGACAGGTTTTTGTGTTTAATGCGTGTAAAATGTGGAAGTTTTTAAACAAATGACAATTAATGAAGCTAATCTTTCGTGCTAAATAACCATGCTGTGATACAGTAGTTTCATTTTAATGTTGTCAGGTTAGGTTTCCAATGTTTTGGGTGTCACAACATAGCGGACAGACCTCATCTGTCACAACATAGCGGACAGACTTCATCGTTTTATCAAGCACTTTGACAGAAAAGGCCACCCCCTTTAATTTTACATATAGCGGAAGGATACGAAGTGAGAAAAGAAGTACAGTAGAGCCTAAGCAGGTGTTTCTAAAGTGCTCTGTTTACCGTGAATCGTATGTAGTTCCGGAAGCATCTAGTTCTGATGAGCATGACACGACACTTAGCAACCCATCAAATACAAAGATAGATATCACTTAAGCCCGACAAATTCAGTCGTCCGACCAAAAGTTCTGGATAAAAAGTGATCTCTATTTTCGTCGTGTCATGCAGCACGACACACAGAGTGTTACGACATTGCCAAATGAAACTGTATGGGTGGACGCCCGCCGCGACTGGCGGCTATTTTGGCCTTGGCCGGATGTTTCTGGGCAGTATATATCGCGAATCCGATGCGCTAGAGCGCTGATTCCGGTGTCAAACGGAAGATATGATCTAGCTCTGTGATTTCAAGTCACAAAAGCCAGGTATTTAACACTATTTTCATTTCATTACCATATTCCGAAGAAAAAAATACTCGATAATGCAGTTTTATTCAGGTGAAACCTACGGCGATATCCCCGACACAGGTACATCCTGATTTTTGTAATTCTATACAAGAAATATCTTTGAATACCCTGCTGCCAAAATAAATTCTTTTGGAGGACTACAGAAATAATTGTTGTTGAAACTACGATGCATATATTTGTAGCACTGTAATTGTACCTCTACTTCAATTACTGAGTAGTGAATTTCAAGTTTTTATTTTTAGTGTTAAAGAAAACAGCTGCAATAAATAAATTAGAGAAAAGTGTAATATAAATGAACATACTTCCAATTAAATTCACGAGAAAAATTATACCTTATCAACACCGATACTCACAGACACCTTTTAAATACACATCCCAAGCCTTTAGAGACGCTACCAACTCGTCTTAAGGCTTTTTAGACAATAAGTAGACACGTGGAAATCTCGCAGACTCGTTTGAGGACAACCGAGACTTCAATTACATGAAGGTACATTTGACTTTCCGTTCTAATTGTAACGCTGTTCGTAAGCCAAGGCATGGAAGAATTTGAGCCAATAACCAGCATGTGAAGCAATAAGGAACAAATCCCGTGCTACCTGAAATGGGGTAAAACTGGAGCATCAGCCAATGAACAAATAACTGAGTCTCAAGAACACAGAGGATACTGTAGTATAGTTTGTCAAGTGAATACGCGAAATTTCCTGGTCTCTAACAATGATCCGTAGGGTTTGTGTTCTGATATAGTAACATGAAGCATTCATAACTTATAACTATGACCACCAGTTTTTCGCGAAAATATCTGCGTGGAGGCTAGATTTCAATATCATATTTGCACACTTGCAGTATTCATTTGGTTATTGGGTGTTTGTCATTGTGTGAAGGCCGACTGCTACATGAGTGAGCCAATCAGAACAAAGTTTCTCCAATACTAACCGTTCGTGATTCTCAGGCAGATAGATAAGACGCGTAATAATTCAAACGATCAAATCACGAACGTGGTTCTGAACTAAATTTTTTTGGAACACAACTTGTCCTGAAATCTTTTCGCGAAAGACAGGTGCCCCTACGTATAACAGTAGCAGTGTTTAAAATATCACTTATAGGCCGTTCGAGATAAAACTAGCACTTCTTTAAGCCCTGCTTAAGATCTACTTGTATGAACGATGTGTATTCTTCCACCTTATATAAAATTAACATTTTTATGGCATCTTCTCTTTATTCATGCGTCGGTCGAGGGAAACTGTGAATTTACTATAAGAGAAAATATCTTGCAAATCTGCTCATTTTTACACTTCGATGAAAAAAAAAGGAAAAAAAAAAAGCGAAAGAAACAAACAATTAAAGTTATCATGAATGGTTATCTAACACTATATATTCGACGTTAAGGCGTGGAACTACTTTCCATCCATCGTTACCAACTTTACTGGGCGCATGTCACTCAGTGTGTCCGTTAAAATATATGCAGGCAGGGCAGTGACTTATTTCTAAGGTTAAATTCAAAAGTGCCCCCTTTATAGTGAACAGCCTTTACCTATAAGAAAAATCATTGAGCACTGATCCCTGCAGTGTTACAATGCCAGCCAAAATCACATTCTTGTGCGTTATGTTGGCCTACGCAATTGTGTGCACTTGGTCTGAATCGGTTGCCTATTTTTGCTAGGAAATTAAGTTTAAATGTTGTTTTTTACGCTCGAAAGATCGTTATTAGAAAACATCCCCTCAGACTCACTTCCCTTCCATCCCCACCTCCTAAAAATAATTAATGTTATTATGCAATAGCACGTCATTCATAAACACATTAACATGTTTAAAGTGAAATAATTATAATGTTTAAGCTGTTTATTTACACGTTTTGAATCAAACTTTTGAGAAATATATTATCTGTTTGGTTGTTTCCTAAATATATCATGTATCACTAGCATTTTATACTCCCATTAACATAAAATTATTTAATTTTTGAAGAAATTTAAGTTTTATTTATAAATTATACTATTTCATTTATAATTAATATAAATAGAACCAATGAGAAAACGTGTTGGTAACGCCGAGTAATAAATAATTCTTATGCAAATATTATTATACTGAGAGCGCACGAATGCGGTGCGTTGTCTCTTTGGTGTAATTTCCTAAGATTTGTTTCCACGGGGCGGAGAAATACACTCGAAGTAGAACTTTAGCAGGGCTTCAGAAAAGTGCGAAGCAACGGCGAATGGACTGTATCACAAAAATGTAGCAGACAGTAAAATATTTCTGTACTTGTTACAAACGGTTCTTTGGAAACCAGTTGCCAAAGAATTTGTGGTAACGCTGCAACTGAAAAAAAATATTTACAGCACATTGAACGCTGCTCATGGTAAACTGAGCACTTTTGCAAGCACTGATTAACCCATTAGGACGGCGTAGAAATACTGTCACTAAAGACGAGGTTGAAGTGAGCTTCCTGTATTCTCCACTACAGCAATATCACTTGCGTATTTACACTTGCCATCGCCCTATTGGTCCTGTCTACACCGGACACGCCTACTGCACACTGCGACGTTTGTTATTGGCTGGACGTCAGACAATGGAGTCGCGCGCTCTCTGTTTTGAGCCAATAAATGTGTAGCGACAGAGGTAGCAAGTTTTACAATCCACCGCGCTCATTTGAGAAATTATTGAGAAACGCAGCTTTACTCTTACGAACTTAAATATTAACAAGTTATAATATTTTACTTAGGTTCCGAAAAAGTCCAGAGAAACATCAAAAAATATAGAATTGTTTGTTTGATCTTCAAGAGCAAAAAGATTCTCCTTAAATACCTAACCCCGTTTGTATACGTTCATGCCCCGCAAATGGGTAAGACATTCTTCTAATAACATTGTGAGTCCTTCCAGAACGTAGGCTACAATCAACATTGGCTTCGACTTGCTCATTGTATTCCTGTGCTAATCAAAGGAAACTGTGAAATTATAGAAAAAGTAAATATTTTGTCAGGTTTTCTCAATTTTACTCATATGTATCTATAGGCATATGTATATATACATGTGTGTGTGTATGTTTATCTCGCGCTTTTAATTTAACGTTAAGCTGAACTACTACGACACCGTCGCTGCCAACTCTACTGTGCGCGCGCCTCCTAGTGTTCCCTATTAAAGTACATGAAGGTAAAGGTAGTGGCATTGTTCTCAATGGTTGATTTCAAATGTGCTCCCTTCTCCGTGAACAACCTTTATTTTATAAAACGTACAAAATCTATACGTGGTATAGAACAAAGTCGCCCGTCCGCGCGTGCCTGTGTATTCGGATAAGGCGTAGAAACTACTCGATGGATTTGGATGCGGTTTTTACCATCATTTAGAAATTTCCTTGAGGAAGGTTTTAGGAATATAATACATTAGTATTTAAAGTAAAAATAGCAGAGGAATGTCAACGTTTTCTAATAAAATCGGAAAAAGCCGCTTTTTGGGCGCTTACATTGCTTACGCTTACTAAACCATAAGACATGCGCCAAACTAATGTACTACAGAATTGTAGATCTCACAACGGTCTACAAAAAAAGTCTGCGACAGCGTATATATATCTTTTAATGATGACCCACAGCAAATATTTTTGGCTTTTTAAAAATAGGGGTTCACTCTCGAAGATTTTCGAACAAAACAGTATGAATCCTCTGTTAGTTGCCTTAACCATTTCGTGTATATACTTACTGTAAACCTAAACAACGCCATATTGTAAGCCGCACCCGAGCGAGCCCGGGGCGGGTCGCTATTTCCTTATATAACACAATCTTTATGACTAAGATTGGTAGAACACTTGCATGTTAAAGTTCTGCATTAGCTTTTCCCCCTTCCACTTTACGGTCTTATGAAATTCAGTCTAATTTATTTGTACTGTTGCAAAAATAGCGTTAGTAACTAGTTGCAATGAATTCGTTGTAAAAATTCAAAAATAATACACCGTAATTTTTAACTTTGAATTCACGATTGGAAGTGATTCTTGGTGAATACAAACATTTTCCTAGGTGTGTTAGAGAGTATGGTTTCTGTAACGTTACACAGAATAAGTTTTACAAGTGGTGGTGTACATTTTTTTAAATATATAAATTCACAAAATTCACAAGAATTATTTACTGTTTTGAAACTTGAAATGCAGTGTATCTTGTATGTGTCCGATATTTTTAAATAAAGAGATTATGACGAGACTTGATTTATTTACATCGTGCTGCGGACACAGTTCATGAGCGGACTGTTATGAGAATGTCAAAACAACGTATATTTAAGTATCCAAGTGGAGCATGCAACATATTCTATGTCCCGATGTAATATCGGGACTTTTTAGATAAAAACCTTTCTTCTCAGATCGCAATAGAAACCATCCGCAAATAATAATAATAATATAATATCATCACTGTAACATCGAGACGGACGTTATCATGGAATATTCCCCGCGTGGACGTGATATGTGGGCCACGGAACGGACCTACGTTGGGCCTGTCCGCAAGATGTGTTCACTACGAAAGTTCGAATTGTACTTCATCTCTAGCCACATAACTAATTTCCATGTAATTCCGTTACTCTGGCATTACACGAGATTGGGAATCGTTTTATTTGGCGTAATCAACAGATTACTAATGATGAATGTTGGCTGAATTCTATGGCGCAAGGCTGATAATTTTTTTTCTCTAACTTACTAAAAGTTATTCACTTTAAGTTAATTAATTAGTATTCGAGCATGCAGATTATATATTTACAATTCTGCGATCATCATAGTGGTATGCACGGTTAGCCATGTATATTATAACATGTAAATTGCTTCTCAAAATTTTCGAAATTGAGATTTGGAATTTCAACTCCTAACATTTTTGGTAAATCGTTTATTTATTATACGACAAGGACTTCTACGAAATATTCCCCTATCCCCCCCCCCCCTCCGGAGACTTACAAGATCTAGGAGGAATCAATTTGAATCGATTTCTGACAGCCGGGTTGAGTTGAAAGATTTCCATAAATGCATACTTGATTTTAAACAAGCAGAGTTATTTAATTACCACTGCAACCGTTAAAATTTACGTAGAAAAAAATATTTAAACATAGCTTTCATGACTGAATGCAGCTTCAAATGCAATTTCGAAAAATATTTTGTATTCTAAAGTGCTAACCCCAAATTATTTTTATTACTTAAGACTGTGAAAAAAACAGTTGTTATACTTCACGTATCGTAAAACAAAGTAAGTTATTATTCAATCATTCTTAACGTAATATTATAATAAAATGGATGCGAAATTTAATCCAGAACATCAGATGAATAAGTTTATTTCCAATTTATACTAAACAAAATCCACCTACGGCAATAGCAAAAAGTGTCCTTAGAATCCTAAACAAACTTTTAAATCTATTATAAGTTAACGTGTCTTAATTACAGTTAAAACCAGCTCAATACAAAACTTTGACAGTAGGTAAATACGCGTTAGTTTTATTTTTCAATATATTCTCTAGTCAACACAAAAAAAATTCATTTTCACTACATACGTGTTGACAAAATGTCGCACCAGATCAGGCGTGCAAGCCAGCATGTGTGCGTCCTTCATAACGTTGAGGCGTATAGGAGCAGATCTGCCACGTACGTCCCAAACCGGCTAGTTAGACGGGGGTGTTAGTAACATTTTACGTAGTCCAATTCTGTCAATTCTTCCAATTCTTATCAACACTGATAAGCGCGAAATTATTCACTTAATTTACTCTCTCATACTCCCACGAGGATATAGCCTACGTCTGCCTTAACAAATATGAGAACTGCTGCAAACATGGGGTATCTGATAAATTTTTCATTTAAATAGAAACATTGTATGTCACCGAAGCATTAAATCCTTGCTCTCCAATCGAAGATAATCATTAGAAATTAACATTCAATGGGGTTTACCTGTGGCTTGGCGTTCAGACTCGCTACTCTTACGCCAACAGAGCAGAATGAAATAAAAAAAAAACTAATACATCAAATAGAGAACATAATACTTAACGGTGCACATTAAAACAATCATAAAAATAACAGTTCAAATTTCCTTAAATAATACGTATTTTATTTTAATGGTACCATAGCTCCTTCCATTAAAGTGAAACGAACTCGTATGGTAGAATTTACGAAATTTATATACAAAACGAAAATGTATAACCTGATCTCAATGTTACATTGTTTGTGAATCATTTCGAATTCGTTTCCAAAGTTTTCGCGACCATTATCTCTAGTATCAGCAAATGTTTTTGATACGAATTCAAGTATGGCCGGGTTCTATGTAGTCTGGATTATGTGGAAAACGTAGAAAAAAAAAACATTAGAATTACTTAAAAATATAAATGTTTTCAAGCAAAATAATTTTTTCGGGCAAGTAACCAGCCTAAAGTACGGAAGTGTGATTTTTCATGAAATTATTATTTTAAATACTAAATACTTAGTGACTTTCGTGATTTTTTAAAAATATTTTATGTAATGGGCTACATATGCATGCATTCACACCGAGCAGATTTATGTTTGAAATATTTTGTATATATTCAGCATTAAAAAAAAATACTCTAGAAATAAAACACATCGAAAATAAGATAGTTCCAAAAATGAAGCTACAGTCATTACTAAAAATAGGATACATACAAAAGTATGAGTCGCTGCTTCAATCGCACTCCCCCCCCCCCCCCCCCCCAACCATTCCCCCAATATGCACGTGAGCCAAATCAGTGATATCGTTCAGTCAGATAATATTCACTTGAAGTCACTTGGTAAGCTACTGCCGCCTGGCGAATCAAGCAAATTAACTGGGAACAAGTGACTTAACAGCAGTGTAATTCTCGACATTCATTGGTAATCACAAATAAATCAGTGAAATTCATCCACTATATTAATTAGTTATCTAGCACTAATTATCGGCTGCTCAGTTCTCACTGATTTCAATTATTTGGCTCAAAAGTTTAGAGTGTAATTTGAAGAGCGTTATAGCGGTTATCTATAGCAAACTCATTATTTTTATTTGGATGTTTTGGACACTTTTATATTCTGTTTATTTACATTCTAAAGTAATGGTAATTCCAGCCCCTATAGTTTATTGTAAGTGATTTTCTTTAAAGTCACTAAATATTTATTTTGCAAACCAACCTTCCATTTTATCTTATTTTATTTTATTTATGACTATGGTATTAGGATGTTAACATAAATATTTTAAATAGTGAAATTGTATTTTCCTATATTAATTTTTTTGATTTTCAAAGAGTAATTATTATATTCCTTTTTGGTTTTAATTGTATTTTATTTTCTTTTTACACTTCACCGGAAGCATGTTTTCCATTTCTGCCCAGAATAGAGATAGTTGGCGGAAGTAGTTTGCTTCTGGGAGGAATCTTCGAATTTATGGCTGAAATATTATCGCCAGGATTTTGATCGGTAATAATCCCGGCACCATCCTAAGGTATATATTATTTCTTGGTCGCGGAAGGGACAGTTTAGGTGCAAGGACTCGGTCATGCCTAAGGATTATTCCAGGCGTGTAATGACGCGGCGCCGCCTAGCGCCAGGCGCCATTATGTGCGTGAGAATACGCATTACCAGCCAGGTGACGCCAACTAATTTAATTGAGCCGGAGGGGCTTATCCATCTCATTTGGAACATTATTTTGTTTAACAACAGTAGAAACTAATGAAATAATAATATTATTTGAAGATTTGGATTTTTATTTTATCTGTAGATATTGCAAAATCCCGAGGTACGCCGCTCTAATGATTGACCTTGTGCCGTTGCGGAATAGTAAATGAACCCTGATAAGTTAATTACGTCGAGAACGTCTGAGAAGAAAGTGTGAGAGATTTGTCGTATGAGAAAATCTAAATTTCGCGAAGTTTAAACTTTTGAAACATTAAAATTTAATTTGTCTTTTGGAGCTATTGAATTAACTTCATAAGTTCAGCTACGTGAGACAACCTTTAATTAAAATAATCCGCCGTGATTTTTCAGTACTAACTAAAGTGGAGCAGCAATAGTTTAGCATTTTTAATATTATTATTTTTCTTTTAAATCAATATTGTAAGGATGGTGGTGACTTGAAGTAATTATACTCCACCATGCACTGATTTTGATTTTCTTTTCCATATAGACTACACTATTAACGTATTTTTTTCAGTCAGAAGATAAATTTTAATTCACGTCAGAACTATCAAAGAAAAAAGTAAAGATAATAAATTGTGAAATAAAATATTGCAACAACACATTTTTTTTTCTTTTCATCTATACTAATATAATAAAGAGGTAATGTGAGTTTATTTGTTTATATGTAATGGCTAATGTCAGAAATTACAGGGCCGATTCTTATAATGATTTCACTGTTAGGAAGTTGCATCCTTCCAGATGGTCATAGGCTATGTTTAATTTTTTAAAAAGTCGCCAGTAGTCACGGGTAGTCACGCGTAGTCACGGATAGTCGCAGGTAGTCACGGGTAGTCACGGGTAGTCACGGTTAGTCACGGATAGTCGCTGGTAGTCACGGATAGTCGCTGGTAGTCACGGGTAGTCGCTGGTAGTCACGGGTAGTTGTATTTATAGGTATGTATTTCAATAACTCCATAAAACCTGAGCGAAGCGATGGCGGACTGCTAGTTATTAAATATATTTCCCTAACATCATACTTAAAATTTATGGAATTTCATTTTCTGCAAAATAAAGTATTTATTTTCCTTCGTTGCAACTGTTGGTACCAGTGAACATCGCATGCATGATTTGTTAAGTACAACTAGCCGAGGATACAGCTACATTGCTTCGCCCATCAAATGGTAAGAATAAAGGTCGTGACCTCCAAGACAAATGACACTGAAATAAATATATTATATTTCTCCCTGCATTTTCTTTCTCCTTCTGGCCACACACGCAACATATTCTCCCTCACTCACACAATAATTGTGTATTTGTGCCGCCCCCCCTCCTCCCCCGCAGTTCTAATCGTAGTGCTATCTAAACTTTTAGCAGTAAATGTAGCCAAGCATAACCAGAAGAAAATACTTCATATAGTTCAATGCATATACAAAGGAGCGTCAACAGTTGCACAAATATCTTCTTACGTATATACGTATGTACTTACTGAACTGTTGTAGACACTACGTACGCATTACCAACTAAAATTTCTGAGCACGCCCAGGGAAAAAATATGGATCTGGGTTTAAAAATATTAATACAGTAATTAAAGTGTAATGCAAATAAATGTTTGCTGAACATTGTTTTTGTCGTTTTTGCGCCTCAGTTGCCAAATCTCATTTTTAGGAAAAATTTACATCGGCGATTGCATGTCACCGCCACGATCACAACGCATTCGAGCATTCATGTTGAAATATCTGCATACATTTCACTCTTCCCGCAGGGTATTGCGTGGCGCCTGTGTTTTTGCAACACGTCACTCGACCACATGGCATTCGAGGGTAACGCTGCTGTTATTAACAGTTTCCCGTCACGTCGTGTTTCAGAAGAGAGAAGCACACAGTAAGGCCAGCGGGGACTCGGGAAATGTTTTGCATGTGTAACGAACTGATGGAAATCACGCTGGTTTTCATTCTCATCGCCTTCGGGTTTTTCCGCTACGCCAAAGCCACAGTTCCATTCGTCTGTATTAGCACGCATCTCAATATCCCTTTGAATATGTATGATAAATAAATTTCTCGGCAAAAAAAAATTAGTCTAGAAGAGAAAATTCAAGTAAAGCGTGCCGGGCATTGTTTGTCATTTTCCATTTTATTACGTTGTGATGTAGTCGACTCACGGTTACTTATAACTTTTCCGAAGCCCTGCTAAAATTCTGCTTTCGGATATTCCTCCGCCTAATATAAATAGAGCTGAAACAAGCCTATACAATTACACCAAAAGGACAACACATGAGCACTCAGTGTAAAAAATTTTACATAAGAACTATTTGCTACTAGGCATACCAACACACATTTTTTCTCTCTGTTTTTAATCATACTGATTATGAATTAAATATATTAATTAACAAAATAAAAGTAAATGTAAGGTTAAAAAATAAGTTAGCCTTTTTTATTTTAACCCTAGTATAAAACTCTTGTGATAAAAGCCATAGGCTATTTAGGAAACAATCAAACACGTCATACACTGCGTAATTTTTGGCAAAGTTTTGATTCAAACAGTGTGAAGAAACTGCGAAAGACTAGAAAGATATTTTCATTGCCATGAAAGCTTGATTTTTAAAAATATTTTTGCACACCTTTGCGTTTAAAGGATTAAACAGCCTGATAAAAAAAAGTAAATGCTAGTACTTATTGTGAATGGACAATTTTACGAATAAAAGTATGAGATTTTCTGTCTTAAATGTGGAGAGGTGTTAAAAAGGTTTTGATAAGTGCTTAACAGCAAGGCTTGAGCGCAAGTCAGGGGCAACTTGAGGTGAGGATGGAGCAATGGCGGCATGCAAAAACCGGGGGACGGGAGTACCCCGAAAAATGTAAACATACGATCAAGTTGGTAAATTAAAATTCTTCTCTGATAGATGTTCCGGTAGTTCTTTAGTAAATTATGATATTTTTAGATTATAAAACAACATTTTAAGTTATTAGACTGTTAACTTCAGTGTAATTTATCGATAAGTAAAGTAGCTGAATTTTTTTTTTTTTTTTTTTTTTTTTCCAAGTATGGAATGTCGGAGTTGAAAACTGGTTACTAGAGACCTTCAAAATTCGCGTTATCTTCCGGTAACATGATGGATTCCATTTCCTTATAAACACGTGACCATAGTTCGTGGTTTCATTGACTGCTGCATAAATCTCGCATATCTACTTGACCTCCTCAAAAGATTTTGGCCACCCCACAGCTGAATTTGTATCACTTGCTTGAGTTCTCGTAGGCGTGCCAAACATTTTTTGGCCAATGGCTGAAGTTGGTCAAACGCACAGTAACTTGGAGTTCAGTCTGTCCTTAAACAATAACTCGAATTTCGCACGTCTCTACTGATTACATATTTTTACCTCCGCTCGGTTGATGTTAATTACGTCGAACATGACGCTAGCCGGACGGCACATCAGCTATGATTGACAGTGACAATGGAATTACGTAGTGAATATTAGCCGGTTTTGGCACATTCCTCATACATTGGGATTCAGAGTTGTACGCCATCTTTGTTGACGTCACAGCCATAGCTCGATGCCATGTTGGATGTTCGTCTAACCATCATCCCTAGATATTAGTTTAATGCAAATTATTCTAATAAAAACTATTTTAATAAAAATTCTTTAATAAAATTTATTTCAATTAAAAAATAAAAACTATCGGCCGACCACCTTGGATTTTTGATAATAATGTCGGTTTGGAGTATCGCTGCAGATCGTTAGAGTTTTTCTACTTTTTCCAAAGAAATAAAAAAAAAAATATGCAAACGAGTAATGTTTCCTAGAAATGATGTAAATAAAAATTATATAATTTCAGCCTGTCACTTTGGTACCCAGTGTATAGGGGAAGGTATTGATCCCCCTCCTCCATCTCAGAAACCTGAAGAAGCTGAAGATTGAAACCTCGCCTCCATCTTCGATGTGTCGTGTTTTTTTTTTTTGTGGTTAAGTTATTACTCCATACGGGTATTTTTTTCATGTGGAGAATTCGTTTGCCCATCTATCGACCAACCCCTGGAATCCATAGCTTCATGACGTGGCTCACGACATGGAGGTAAAGTCTGCCTATCTGGTTCAACACAGGAGTCAAGTGGGGAGATGGAGTCGAAGGTCTCGCGGTTTTTTATGCAGAGAAGTTTTATGCTCACTGGAGAATCTACCCTTGTAATCCATAATTGAATATTATCCTGAATCCGTCTCGTGCAAGCAGAAGGATGCAGGGTTTTTTCTAGGTGTCTAGCGTTTACAACACGGAGAAGGTAATTTAACATTCAGGGGAAATTAGCACAAAGAGGACCCTCGATTAAGTTTAAGGTTAGTAGAAAGTGTGGTCTCTTTCAATGTTCCGGCACGCTCGATGAGATATTTTTCTATTGGTGCTGAAAGGAAAATTTTATTTCCATTCCGGTTTGCGGTTGCTTGATTTATTTTTTTCGCGGTAAGCATTGCACATTTCGGTAGGATGGAGCCTCATGGCCATCACGATGTGTTTTGCAGCCTGTTTTATGTATCTCTTTAATACAAACCAGACACCGTGGAGTTCGCGTGTCTGACTTCCGTACACGTACCAGTATCTTTGACACGATGAATTGAATTTGAAGGTGGGAAACAGAAAACGATTGGTTAGTACACACAATTATTTTTTTTTCTCTCGCGCATGTAATATCATGGAAGGAATATGCGAACTCAGTTTGGATACCTGCATCGACGATTTTTTTTTTTTTTACTGATAGAGATGTACGTACACATGCCCGTGGTCCGATGAATGACTGAGCAGTGAAAATAGCGTTTTCGACTAAATGAAGGTATTACATTCTGAGCACGAAACTTACTTTGTTGTAGCTTTATGCGTTTGTAAATATCAGCAGCGATCGGAAACAAAATGCAGAAGACCCATAGATCACGTCGACTCAAAAATATGAATTCGATATTAAAGGGGAAAGGGACGCGTATTAGGGTACTGCTTGAACTGCAGGTGCAAACAGTATAAAAATGATCACGCATGTGAAGGCTCAAATATGTACTGTATATATGTGATAATCTTAATACTCACTGATAACGGGCTGGTAGTGGGCCTATGTTTATGAGTGGAATGCGAAAGCCATACTCGGGCTGCTTAAAACCATTCGGGTAACTCGTTATGTGAATTGTGGTATGCGTGACGATTTGTCTCTGTATTTAATAGTGCAGGTATTTTTTTATACACATTTCAAGTATGATTTTACTTTTACATGCCGTGATAATCTTCCCAAACGTGGTACGAATCAGGATTAGGATGGGTCGATGTTATGGCCTTGGCTTCGTATATTTATTCAATTGTTTCGCTTTTTCCCCACAGCTTTATTTAGTGATTATTTTTTGACTCACTTAGGGTGCTAATATTTACTATGTATATTTTACTGTTTTTTTTTAATGCTGAACTTCCCATTGATGGAATATTTTGAGTGTTTCTCCAAAAGCTTATGTCATTTTATGTCGAGGGTGCACTAGGAGGTCTTCCCCCAAACACTTTCTTTGTTCAAACGAGTGGCCTTTATATATATATATATATATATATATATTTAATGTTGCTTCTGGAGGTTGATGTATATTTATTAATCGCATTCTTTCGAAATCTTGTATGCAATGGTATTTTAAACCTCTCACTTTATATTACATAGCATGCTTCTTTTAATATTCCCTTTTTAGATTACCTACTTGAATGAGGAGCTACGTTTCGACGGCTTGTACGTAGACCTACATCGGGGGGCTGGATGGATTGGATGATTCACTGACTTCGAAGAGGGGAGAATCGTCTCAACTCAAAATGGAACTCATTCCAAAACATTGTGACGTTTCTGTGAGAGAAAATTTTCTGAAAGCAATAATGCTAGGTGACGTAGGGTCAGCTGTATTCAGAACATGGAGCATGTTACTTTCGGATGTGAGATACATATCGTAGATTGGTCGACGAAGTGGCAATCTGAAAAGGTATCTCGAAACCTGTACTTTTCTACCTTCACTGTCTGCTACGCGTTATCTGCCGACATTGCATCGGAGATGTACTGGGATGGTAACTGGCACTATGCACATTGGAGAATCATCGAAGCAGAAAACTTCATCTGTGAATATCGTGGGCAGAGCGTTGATTCCTTCCACGCAGCAACTACAAGACTTTCGCAAATGCCAATTGTTGTGACCCCCGGGTCTCGAAACCGCGGCACCCCGGTAGGTGTGCCTTACGTCGGCTATGATGTTGAGGTCATGGCTCCGGCTCTGGCTCCGAAGGCGGAAGGCAGGGCATTTTGCAGAGTGGCAACGGCGTCATCTGGGCTACTATAAATGGATGTACAGTTCCGGGTCAGTGCCCACTCTGTACAATACTCAGGCGTGACGGACTCCACGACAGGGCGTCTGCAAGTCGGTGGGCAGGAGACACCGGGCGACGGAGGACGTCAGCCAATCAGCTGCGAGGGCACCTGGATCATCCCACGACGGAGGAGCTTCGTGCGTGGTCGACGTATCATCCAGTGGTAGGTGAATCCCGTTTCCCAGTGCAGGTCGTCAGTTTGGGAAAGCTACGCGCAGCGAATTACGAGCATTCATGTATGAAAGTAACTTAATACCTGAGCTTTAATATTTCTCCTTTTGCTTGCAGAATCTGTTCTGACGCTTCAATCAAGCACGTTGCTACAAGTCATACCTGTTGTTACTTTGACATTATTGGATACTGTATATACTTTGCAAACAAGCTGAGAATAAACGTGTAGTTTTGTGTTAACAGATTATCATTTATAAATCTACCAGCTCGCACCCCAGGTATTTGCATAGTCAACTGAGAGTGGTTTAGAGTCTTATCGAGGAACCAGAACACGATAATACACTAAAGAATGAAAAGAACGCATCTGTAAGGAGTTCCATACACATGCCATATCGATGTGAGAAGTGCTTTCAACAGTTTCCTTGCACCGACCGTTTAAAGAAGTTATCTGAAACAGTGTGAACGGGGTGCATCATCCTATAATGCAGGCCTAGCGGTTCATCCTTCCTATCTGTAGTTCATAGCAAAGACTGGCTCCAATGCCACTCTGACCCGCCAATCAGAAGTTACACCTAGAAATCCACCCGACATTTGCATCGCAACCTAAGAAAGTAAGCTGAATGTAAATGGATTTTTCCTTAAGGAATCAGCATTCAGGAGCCTTTTGAAAATGTATGGATCTTCGAATCCAACTTCGATGAAATATATTTGTTCATTTCTGACCTGTATGAAATAAAATTTAGTGAACCAACTTACAGAGGAAGTGGGGAAATACTGAGCCATGAATTATAATATATGGTTGGAATGTAGCTATAGTAAACCAGATGTATACGAAAAGAAAGCCCTCAAGACATCGAACTTACCTGAGTGTAAAGCGGATGGCATTTCGATGCCGATGTTGCAAAGTCCATAAAGTATGTATGTCGCGAGAAGGAAGAAATGATATTGAATGGCTATGGCTGGATATTCGATTTGGTGGATCATCTGCGGCTGAGAACAGATGGGATCAGTCCAGCCATCATCGATATAGATTACGCGCATTAAAATTATCCACGATTCGCGGTATCATAATTTTATTCAGTTTTCAAAAAGTGTATATACGCTATGGACCTTAGGCATGTTGGAAGCCTACGACTCGGTGATAGTTATGCCTTTAAGGGGGCTGGGTAAGCTATGGTGAAGAATGGAAAACATATGTAGAGTTAGGGATTTTTTTGGAGGAATTAAGTAAGTTAAAATGATGCAGTTTTTGGCAGCGTGTTTTAGAATGTTGAAGGATGGGCTATTGTATATGATATTTATAAACATCCTTTTATTATTTTAAGAAAAAATTCTGAAAATGAAGAGTTTAAGTTGTTTTGTACAGTTAGTACAGTTATATTGCATAAATAGAACATATAGCCATACATTAGATATGTATCTCACCATGACATACAGTATGTTGCAATCTGAACATTGCTGAAGTAATAATTATTCTGCAAAGCACTTTTAAAAACAATATTTTATACAATACCCTCTACAACTGGTCATCTATTTGTGGAGATGTGTCGTTTCTATCCCCAGTACCTTGAGTGTTTGTGCGAGCAGTCACGAGAGTGATTAATAAGTGGCAGGCCATGTTTCCAAGAACTTGTATTATGTTTAATAACTTTTAGGCGAATCGCGGAAAGTGCAGAGGAAATATTATACACAAACATTTTCATCTCGATAGACGAAATGCATGTAGTCTATTTCATCGCAATTAAAAATTAAGCCTTCCGGTTACCATAAAATACAGTATTTATAACAAAATCTCCTTTTGAGAAGTTGACACAAAGTTCTCTCTTACCATTACTAGTGTATATGTTGTTTGTGCTAACTCAGGTTTCAAATAAATATACAGTTTCCAGTTTACTGCATAAAAATTAAAAAAAGTGAGAAATTATTTAAGTGTCTACTACATGTATTAAGAAGTTATATAAGTTGGCCAGTATTGCTGCCGCTACGCTGACTTGGAACAACACAATAAATGCTGTTTTTTAAATAATATTTAATTAATAATTTAATGTTTGGCCCATTCTTAGGGATACTTACACTTACACTTTTTTATCAACTTTGCTTGGACAGTCCGATTCCGTTGTAACACCCAGTTATTGTTCCCAATTTAGACATGTCCGATAGAAAAAAGCACAAGTTCCACGGTTACGACGAGGAAAGACTTGCGCTAACCGGCGCTGGTTGTAGCAGATGGACTGATCCACTCTGACACTCCAGCTTGGAGAGCGAGCGACGGAATATAATGGTTAGAAAAAAATGTACTTCTAGAAATCCCCCGGCCAGCGGAAACGGCTACCAAGATTTCCACACCAGAAAATCCAGAACCACCTCTCCGGGAATCGAACCCGGATTACATTGGTACTAGGCAAACTGTGAACAGCTGCGAATATCCCAGCCAATAACATCTGCAACGAAACCGCAGAGGTTTGGAGACTACCATGACACTAATTGTTTTAGCGATTATCATTATTATTGTTTACATAACAGCCGTGAGCCCATTTTGGTAAGAAATGTAGTTGTTTGGAACACAGCCCAATGTTACAGAGCTAAAACTCAGTTTTTCACACCTAGGCCTATATATAATTTGTAATGTCTTCTGGACATTAGTGGCCAGGTAGGGGCTACGTGACTGCAAATGTGCAGGAGATAATAAATCACACTATGTTTTTTTTTTTTTTCCAGTTTTTTTTTTTTTTTTTTTTTTTTTTTTTTTTTTTCAAATGTTTAATTTTTTCAATGTTATACAGAATGATTAAAAATTCGTATTACAACGCTCTAGGGTTGGTAGTACATGACCAGTGGAACAACAATTTGCTAATAAACATGGGGTCGGAAACAAGTCCTTACATTGCTACAGGGCGTCAAAGTATGTTGGTAGGCTACCCGCAATAAACGTGATATGCGCTGACCTTGCAATTAATGCCGCACAGCAGTTGGTCACAAAGTTCAAGAAACTGTTCCAAATGGTGGCCACCTTCACGGACACACAATCGACAACGACTGAGCATGCGGTCTTCAGTCGCCGTTATGACGTTTTGAGGATCCTGCACGCGAGCGGCAGCAGCATGGATGCGCGCGGTGAGGCTCATAAATAAATCCACGGGAGTCTCGGACACCAGCCACTTCATGTAGCCCCAGAGATAAAAGTCCATCTCGGTGAGATCAGCGGAACGTGGTACTGGCCCACCCCGTCCAATCCAAAGATGCCCAAACGTGTCACTGAGAAACTCGCGCACCGCCAGTGTGAAATGGGCTGGTGCGCCATCATGTTGGAACCACATGTGGCGGCGGATACCCACAAGTATCTCTTCCATGAGTTCAGGCAGTGTTCTGCGGAGGAAGCGAAGGTAAACTTACTTTCACGTCCTGCATGGTAGCAACGTAACTACACGTTTCTGACGCCATATTTCTAGCTGTGTTGTTCCACTGGCCATTTACTACAAGCCGAAGTGCGTTTTAACACGAATTTCGAATCATTCTGTATATTCAACCCTACATAAACAATTACGTTTAAGATCAAATTAATTTATATGTAGTAATTCATAATTGTTCGTGATTAAATAAAAGTTGGTCTATACAAAAATATATTTATGACTGTGGTTAACAGTATTATGGAACATTCTTTCAATTAAATGTTTCAGCTAATTGTTTTTTTTAAGTTCTTCATATATTAGGACTATCTTGTTGCTGAGTTAGCTTTTTGTTGGGCTGATTCTAATTAAGAGTTAACATAGCGATAATTATATTATGAAAACATTTAATCGTCATCCATACAGAAAGTACTTGCACATTATCTGTTATGTAGCAGAAAAAATCTTGTAAGTTAAAACAGTAAAGTTTCCAGGGTAAATAAGTAGGCAGACGTGGGTCCAACACAGGAAAAGAACAAGGTATACATAATATGACTAAGAGCTTTTCACTCGCAAGTTATAATTTGCCAGGTCTAAGTTTTTCAATGTGACTGTGTTGAAGGATGTTGAACATTAAACACTTTTTACACGATTCGTCTTTTGTTAAACCCTATGTTGGTTTTATCATTTTGACGATGTAACCACAGTAAAAATCTAAGTACAAACATGAATAAAACAAATAGCAGTAGGCTGCTGTGAGTGCGGCCTGCACTGTAGTGCTCAAGATTCAAGAATCTTTCTCTTATGCACGACAATATGATAAAATAAAACTCGATTACACTCGCTTGCCACTTTCCTTTTGTAAATATGATTTAAGCATATCAGCAAACCGTGGGTGGTTAGAGATAAGGACAGCCATCTCGCATATGACTCGAGCTGTACGAGCTCTCTCGTTATGCGCGCTACACTCGCTTAGGCCATCAGATCTGATCCACTATATAATTTATTCACTCGCGCATACAATCCCTTATTTGCCTTGCTTACGTTGCCAACAATTCATAATACAAACCAGGCTACGTGTTATAGAACACAAATATTTTAACAGTGTGCAACTGAATTTGCTGTTTCCTTCTTTTTTCCCACAAATCACTTGCAATTTTCTTTTTTGACGCTCTTCTGGCAGAATGTTTTTAACATATAGTCCACTCCCGACAGGAAGAGACGTATGAAAATCAACCTTTGAAAAATCACTCTAGGCGTAACATGCCAATCTATTTTTTCAATAACCTGTATTCCACAAATATATAACACTGTGGTCAACTTTAGAGTACTGTATTTTCGAATATATGAAACTTTACTCTAATATTTTCTATAACTTGTTAATTAATATTTAGTACAAAATAAATATTACAACAGCGAGAGCAGCGACGTGTTGGCAAAGGCCGGTAAGAAATAGTTCACAGTTAAAATATTATTTTAACATACTTTTTTAGTATGATATTTGTAAATTAAACGATGCCTATCGAAACATTTAAATATTTAGGTAGCCCCGATGGCAACATGTTTAGGTTTTACTGTTTAAAACAACAGCGCAAAATATCGTGCGTAGGCCCAAGTGGCATTGTGTTAGTTTTATCGAGCGAGGATCGAGGAAGCCAACTGTTGTCGGCTGGGTGAGGCTTGTCGCTCTCTCTCTCTCTCTCTATCTTTGTATCTCTCACACTCGGGAAGTTTCGCTTCGCTAGTAACCAAATAAATTATACATGTTTCAATTGTAGCATCTTTCATATTTATTACAGAAAAATAATGATTTTTAATTTGTAATTTTCAACTAAAAAGATATTTTAATGTTTAAATGCTTATTTTAATATATTTAGATAAGATAGCGGGACGATTTCCATCTGTGAAGTTGACAGACTTAACGAGCTATGACATGGCGTGATGCTTTTGCCAAACGAAGTGTAAATTACACTTACTCCGAAAAATACTTCAAATTACTACATCATGTTTTAGACGTTTTTTAAACCTACCTAGGCAAGTTACGATGTTGTGATAAATCTGTGTTTCCACGGCAGTAATAAATATACTGTTAACGTGTATTTCGTTAACCGCTGCGTGTGAAATTGCGTGGTGGTCGCTATTACGCTGGCCGTGTGTGTGTGTGTGTGTGTGTGTGTGTGTGTGTGTGTGTGTGTGTGTGTGTGTGTGTGTGTGTGTGCGTTATTTAAAATATTTGATGCGCACTATTTATACGTTAACTGTGAACTGTTTTTATGACGAAGTTAATTATTTACATCAACACCTGTTTACTTATCACAACGTTGTACCTATGCCCTAGGTGCTTGAAACACAGTCGTGTAACGTGATTGGCCACAGTCCCAAAAATACTAATCCTAGCCCAATAAATGTCAATAAACCTAATAAACAGTAAGTAGCAATGTATAGAGATATGAGCAGAATAAAAGTTACCGTAGGCTTATTTGTGTGCTTGTTTATCGCTATCTTTTAAGTTTGCATGACAAAATATAAGCAACACAAGTTGCGTGCTTGAATTTAATTTGCCTTTTTCGTTTGACTGGTTGTTCCTTCGTTTTAATATTCATTACAACTGAGGCCGTCCTTTCAAAGAAATAACCCAAAACATATAAATAAAAAAAAAACGATAAATGATACAGTTCTTTACCTCGCAATTATTACAGTGTTAAAACACAGTCGCGGCAAAATATTAACGTGCATTACATGTAATGTGCTATGTTGTGAACAACAAATATGTTAATGTAAAATAACCGTAAGAACTATCGTCAATTCAGGCATTTTTAAAACGTCATAAAGCTGACCTGAATAATGTTAGAGGCCTAAACTGTGAATATTAGTATGGAATGATTTTTGGGGCTACGAGAAAGTTTCTTCCAGTGGGGAATGGACTATAGACGTGTATTTCCTTTTTTCTGCGAAATTGTACATAAAAATTAAATGCTTAGTTCATCACTGAAACATCTCGGAATTCTACGTTTGTAGGGCATGCAGTCTCCGCTACAGCTGAATTGTAGTGCAAGGAAAGAGCCCATTATCTACAGGACCATTTTCCCTCGCTCAGTACACCATTATCACACGCGCGCGTATTGTATGTCACACAGCCTGCCCTTGGACTCATAGTTGAAGATGGGCCCAACAACCATGCAATGAAATACACAAAGTAAAGCTAGTTTTTCAGTTCGATCCGTCGCTGCAACTTTCGTTGTCGGTGAGTGACAACGGTAATGTTGTGTCTTATCTATAGATCTCCACATTGTCAATGTCTACGACGAAGACGAATCCTGCATTCTTCAACTCATCACCAGGTGCAAAAGTGAATGTGCATTCGCCTCCCGTGATGCATCACAATATTTCCATGATGTCATGGACAGATATATAGTTAGCAGGGTTCATATTATGGAGCTTAGTTTGGTAGAGGTCATGGTGAGTCGCAGATCGTCACAGCAACTGACGGTACCTGGCATGAATATTATGTAGACGTCGGTTATGGGTCCAGCAGAAGCACCATCGAGTTCTTCAGATCGGACACTTGCAGCCACAGTACCACCATCGCCATCTTCAGGCATGATGCCGACAGCGCCATTGGATTCTTTGGTTGAGACGTCTTCGATGGGATCGACAGCAATTTCAGACGAACTGACAGCGCCATTTCTTACTTCAACATCTGTTTCTTCGGGTGTACCATCCATCCACATCTTTGGCTGACCTGTCTCCGGCAGAGTTCGGGAGGTTGCTTGTATCGCCACCACCAGAGAAAACTTATCCCTGCAGCTACTGCGACAAGTTATTTTCGCATCAACATCCCCAGCCTCATTAAATATCTGTGTTTACGGTGTGGGTCGCTGTTTTACCGAAACGACGCTTACTGTAAACATGTATGGTCATGCAAAGTTAAACCGCAGGCCTCATCGATGCACCGGATCTGCAACAGAGCGTTCTTGCGGCCTTCGTCGGTGGAGTAATGGACTGTTATTTCGATCATATCGCTCTACTACCGAAATCTGCAGCATGAAAGACGAAACTGGCACCTCATCACCAGGAGCAACATTCCTTTCCACGAAGACATCTTCACCCATGGTTCCTGCTCCTCCCGACGTGACGACAGCCGAACCATCTGTGACTGCTAGTGTATCATCTACGGAACTTTCAGTGGCATATCGGTGTCGCTTCTGCTGCAAGGACTTTGCCTTCAAACTTACAGCACGGCGGCACGAAGTTCGCGAGTGCCCGAATAGTAGGTTTCGTATCTAACGAATTAGAACTGAAGGTGATGTTTATACGGATGAAGACTTTACGCAGATGAACATGAATAATTTCGTACTAATAAATTTAAATAAAATAGAAAAAATCCAAAAATGATTTTAATATTTTAACCCCCAAATATTTTCTGCCCTTGTTATAAACTGATTTTGATATAAAAAAAGCACTACGAAGCAAATATTTTTTTTTAAATTTAGCTAATTACTATGTCTATAAATGGTCGTAAGGCTTATAAATGCATACTTTACTGGCGCTTGAAATGATCCTTGCAAACTGAATTTCACGAGCCTGGCCCTAAGAAATCGCAAATTATATTCACATGTGCCTATAGATAATCGCTTGCTTACATCCTGACCTGCTAAAATGTGGACATACTATTATTTAAGATACAGACACAAATTAAAACAAAATACGAGCTCTATGATGCACCGCTTACCTTTAAATGTAATTAAAATGCAAACAATTATAAATTTACTAACTTTTGTAAGCAAAATATCCTATTCGGAATAGTTCTTGAGGTTACCGTGGTTGAGGGTAGAGGCTAAACCAATAATTCAATGGTTATAAGATAACGAAAAAAAAAATGTATTGTATGCATAATACACAAAAACATAATTATATATCTGTATGAGGAAATGTGCTTTGATCGATTTTTACGACAGGGTGGCAGAGTGAGGAGGGTTTGAAAATACACTATCCTCGAATTTTAGAATTTTGTGGGCCAAGGGGAGTGTTGAGCCTGGGTTTAGGTGGGTTAAGGGCTGTTGACATGGTGAGGGATTCAGGGAGGGGGGTGAAGGGAGAGTGAGGGTAATAAGGTATGAAGGGGTTGGTGAGGGGATTGAGGTTGTGGAGAGGGTTGGTGAGCGGGGTGAGACGAGGTGATGGTGAGAGGGGGGAGGGTGACGGGGTAAAGGTTGAGGGGGGGGGGGGCAGTGAGGGGTTAATACTTGGTATGTATTAAGTTTTAGCAAATATTTTTGGTTACGGGTTTTTTTGATTGAGGAGGGGACATCAATATGGCCCCTGATGCACTCGGTACCAAAGTGACAGGCCAAAATTATTTAAATTTTATTTTAATCATTTCTTGGCAACCTTACTATATATCATTCTTTTATTTCCTTGTAAGAAGTAGAATAATGGAATTATGATATGTAGCGACACTCTAAACCAATATAATTGTTAAAAATCCAAGGTGGCGGGCCGATACTTTTAAATATTTTATTGAAACATTTTTTTAACCAAAGTATTCTTTACTAAAATAATTTGTACTAAAGTTATTTTATTTTGATGGGGGGGGGGGGGTGAACATCCAACATGGCAATCGAGCCCTAGCTGTGACGCCAACAAAGATGGCAGACTGCACCGAACAACATGGCCGCTGCCCTCACCTTCCAAGATGGCGAACAACTCCGAACTTCGATGCATGATGCATGTGCCAAAACCGACTGATATACACTACTGGATTTTGAACACACACTATTGCTGAGATTTATTAAACGTTGCAAAAAAAAATACAATATGAAGCACAAAACAAGGACTAAAAAATTAATCAAATATAAAATGCTTTAGCTGTGCCTCAGACTATATGTGGGTGAGGACGGTAGCATTTTTCGGTTCCCGATACCAACGTAAAGTCTTTTCGTCAAACCAAGTCTACAGTGTTCGTCTCGTGTTCATCTTGTTGTTTCTAATTAGTTGCATATTTATTCATATCGTTGGTTTACACCTGAAACTTCTCAATACAAGTTTTACCTTAATGTTCAATTCTGTATGAAATTCGCATACCGAGTGACCCTGAAGAGCCATATACAAATTTTTGAGGTTATTCGTAATGGAAAATGTGATAGAAATCATAATACGACTTAACACGATAGTCGAGGGAGAGACACGCCCTAGAAAATTAGACACTAGAATTATTTATCTGTTAAAATTCCACGAACTATTACGTTTTCTCGAGAAATGCTTGTCTCGTCGTATTACTCCAAGGCAATGTTTTGTGTTTCTTTAATGTACACTCCTTAGGCAAAATTCCTTTGCTAATTAATAACATTGCACCCTCTAATTTCCTAATGATGGACGATGTTCTTAACCACTATATGTTAACAAATTGCAGATATTAAATAAGGCTATCTCTATTAACGAATATGTTGTTCCTTCCTGCCTTGTTTATGACATTTTGCAAATAATTAATATTCATTCCCGTTTTCAAGGTTTCGTCTCTCCGTGAATTATTACGTTAGTTCATTGGCCATATGTTCTCTGCACAGATACTAATGAAGCGCCAACAGCTAAGGAAGACGCACTTAGTATTTAAATCTCATGAAATATTTGTTTCGTACCACATTTCCAACGGCCTCCCCAACACGCTGCAGTAGAAATTTCTTTCCTTGGACCGCATCACGTAAAAATATTCCAAGGATACCAGTGTTTCAAGTTAAAATTTACGAACGCAATTTCCGTTATCGAGAATATCGCACTCTTTAAATTGTTTAACATAAAGATCTTCCTGCATATATTTTTGTATTGTTTCCTTCGCTCTCAGGTATTTTTTTAAGAGTCAATATTCACTTTATACTCCTTAACCACTTTCCATGTTGGACAAATATATAAAATATTTACTTAATCGCTGTGTGTTTTAATCAGTGAAAGTTCTTTAAGTTTAATCTATCCGATGAGTTGCGAAATAAAATTCAAAAATACTTATTATTTTCGCCTTTGCTTTATGATGGCACGTAATTAAAAAAGTAGTAAGGGATTTTCATGTCAGACCCAAATCATCTAAACGTACACGTTCACTTCCGGTACCTAGGATTTCAATTAAAGAGACTTTATAGACACAGAGGTTGCCTAAAATCATTTAAATTTCTGCGTGTTTTAACAATGAAGTAATAAAACTGAAATACTTGTATTCGCCGTGGGAAAGAATTTCTATTAATTTTTAAAGGACTCGCTGATCACACCCTACCATGACCTTAAAGGACAGTAAAAAAGAACTCCATTACTAACGTGACCTGAATACAAACAAGGAGTGAGAAAGAAAACCGCTTCTGAGGCGAAGAAGTGAAGATTCTTGTGCAGTTCCGCTACTGTCTGTGTACCTTACGCCACCTACGATCATAGAGTTCTAACTTTTTACATACATCAAGCATTATTATATTGTTTAAGTACCGGGAAAAACATATCGAAACCATAGTACAGTAATGTTACAACTCAAAACATGCTTTTTTTTTCTTCATAGTTACCAGTTTTGTATTTTAAAAACGCTGTACTCTAATGCATTTGTCAGGCCACAGTTCCCACGCCAAAGTATAACCGTCATTATTTAAGTTGTAAAACTTCACGTAATAGAGATTTCACTACTGCATATTGTGAGATGAATAATAATTAAAAATTCAGACTTTTTGAGTTGTAACAATCTCGTACTGAGGTATCGATATGTTCTTACGTTCATGTAACAATATTCCGTAAGTACTCATTCATAGAGGGTTATTTTCACTACTACAAACTTCGGGTTTGTCGGCACACGTTTTTGATATTCCGTAGAAGTGAAATGAGATGTCATTGGTTTACTTTTCATTTGATAGTGAGTGCTTATCCTTAAAGCGGGCAATATTAGTCGTTCTCTAGTTTAGGGAGCTAGTGATAAACCCGAAACCAGCAGCAATACCGAATCGATCGCCAAACATGTAAACAGTACAGCCAGCAAACTAAAAGCAGATTGACTACAATAATAACACAAAAAAGTAGTTATCACCGTAGTATCGATTTCACTGAAATTCAAAAAATCATAATCGGAAAAAAAAGTAAATAAAAGTATAATTACTGTAAGTCCTTCAACGAATGACTTCAAAACAACTCTATTTAAAACTTAAAAGATTACAGTATCAAAGAAAGATGGTAGGCCTGTAGTGACCCGCCGCTGGAACTGACCGAAACCTTCCGTCTTCACAGCTTTATATATATATATATATATATATATTAATTAGAACTTCCATAAACCTCACGTCCACCACAAATTTTAGTCTTCTGTAGTCGCAGACTTTATTTCTAGAGAGGTGGCAATTCTCAAACGTTCTGCGGTGGTACCCACGTTCGATTTAATATCCACTCTCACATTGTGCGTGTGTGTTTGTCTGAGCTGTGCGTGCGATTATGCACAAATGTAACACCTTTTTAATTTCATGCAAGTCAATTATATAAACATTGAGATTAAATTTCAAAAACTCTAAATAAAATAACAATTCTTATTGAAATATTTTTCGTTCTTGGTTATCGAGATACCTGTAAATTCTATGTGTTTTTTAAAAGTGACGCCTACAATTTCGTTTTTTGTTCTTAGTATGTATTACAAACTGAAGTAATGACCCAAGGGGTGACACTCCTGCTGGCTGGAAAATAGGAGGAAGGAGTAACCGCCCCCATTGCTCCCCCCCCCCCAAATTCGGCAACTTTGGTTTTAACTACGATTTTTAGATTTTTTGATGGTTACTAGGCATTAAGCAAGGTCGTCAAGAACGTTTCGCAGGTGCTCACTGCACGCATACTGCTTACTGTTATCAGCTAACTCCACTCGTAAAAAGAGGTTGGAAAGGGAAGACACACACTAATAAATAATTCGGAAATTTAGTATGCCAATGTATACGCTTAGTGAGAAAGTGGGTATGGTAATTTTTCTTCCTTGTGTATTCATTGTATCGTTCCAACACTTGCTCAGGAATCAGTCAAATGCATAGTGAAATTCCCAATTTTGTGTAGTAGCGACGCTAAACATTCCTATGTCTGCAGCTTGATGTGTGGTATTATTACCATACAGCATATATGTTAAAAACTTCCATTACAGTTTAGGGAGTTTGCCAGAACAATTTTTACAGTGTAGTATTTTATAGAAGGGTAAACTAAGAGCAAGATGTACTATAGAAACCGAAAATAAAGCACTTAATGACCATAGCCATGAGTTATGAACTTGCTACAAAGCATTTACGACATGAGGCCAACGAAATAAGGGATCGTAAGGAAGGTTAATGTGTGTGTGTGTGTGTGTGTGTGTGTGTGTGTGTGTGTGTGTGTGTGTGTGTGTGTGTGTGTGGAGAGAGGAGTGAGAGAGAGGAGAGAGAGAGAGAGAGAGAGAGAGAGAGAGAGAGAGAGAGAGAGGAGAGAGAGAGAGAGAGAGAGAGAGAGAGAGAGAGAGAGAGAGAGAGAGAGAGAGAGAGAGAGAGAGAGAGAGAGAGAGAGAGGGGAAAAGAGAGAGAGAGAGAGAGAGGAGAGAGAGAGAGAGAGAGAGAGAGAGAGAGAGAGAGAGAGGAGAGAGAGAGGAGAGAGAGAGAGAGAAGAGAGAGAGAGAGAGAGAGCATGATAAATATGGAACCCACGCGGTCTAGCAGCTGACCTCGCCCCTGGACAATCGCCGACTGTGTCGAGGGCAATCTTCGCAGTCGCAGCCCAGTCCACTCTTCGAGCCCCTCCACTTGTGTGGATAGACGTCATGTGTTGTGATTGGCTCACGTAGCGCACTAGAGGCGGAGTCTGCTTGCTGTTTGTGATAGTTATCCGTTTGCTGGACCCACATTTTATGGAGTTCTTTGCACTTTGCTATAATAGTTTAGACATTCCACCCCAGTTCGTTGTTATAGTTTTTTTAGTTTACCAAAATGGCCTGTGACCTCCTTCACGGGTATTATTTTGACGGACGGAGCACAACGGGGCCGTGTATATCATTACGTTCAACAATAGCGGTATTTCTTCTGGGCGTTAAGACGGCTGTCTGGCTGAAGGTAATCTGTGTCTCTGAATCTCCCATAAGTGTGGAGGCGTTAAAGGCTCTGCCGAGCGGCTGGCTGCTGCGAAATTTTTGAAAGGAAATCTCATGTTAAAAAAATTTCGCCTGAGTGCGTTAATTTTAAAGATAGGCGCCTTAAACAAAATTATATCTTTTACGATTTTTTTTAAGGAGAAGTTCCCTGCAGCGGATATGTTCCCATAACATGTATAGCCTGATTGCAAGAAACTTTAAAAATTTACGATTTACAAAAAAATTACATACTGCATATCTATGTTAAAAATATACGCTCGTAGGAATATTCTAAAAATTCACGAATATTAGACTATTTGAAACGCCTATCTTTAAAATTAACACACTGAAGCGAAATTTCCTTGATAGGCTATGGGATTTCCTATTCAAATTTCGCAGCCACAAGTCGGTAGGCAGTGCCCTTAAAGGCGACCCTGATACGCCAATGAGTTCTATCACCGCCTCTGCGTGCGAGGGACTGAACTGGCGTGCTCTCTTTCCGCGGACAAAGTGAGAATTTCAGCGGCGACCATGTCATTTTATGACGTACGTTCTCATGCCACTTTATAAAAATTTGATACCGTAACGTTCACAATTAAAAAAATTATACAGAATAACCCCGTTTGAATAATTATCGCTCTTGATAAAAAGATTTAAAAAATGCAGAAAATTAAAATTGTCATAAATCTTAATTTATCACTATCGTAAACATACATCCGTCAAACACGCTGAGCAATTTTTGGATAAACGTTTAGTGCTAAAGCTCTGCACGCCGCTGATGGCCCAGGTAGGTGGCCCCTCCATATTAAACTATTAAACTAGTTTCTGTATCGATGTTTGCGTAACCAGAGTAAATAAATTTTCTGGGAATTTTGATTTTTCCCAGTAAAAAAAAAAAAAAAAAACTATTTCCTAATGCCACCACTTTTTACTTTTATCCTATTAAACGTATTCGGAAAGAAAAATGGTGAATAATAATTTTTTTAAATATTATTTTTAGGGTTTTGCTGGCCAGTTTCCTTGAGTAAAAGAAGAAAAGTGCAAAGTTACATCTGTAGTTTAAATCATGGCTTGCGTTGCTAATAATAATATTCCAATGCTACGTATCTGATTTTCTATAAATTCAGCTTCCTGGGAACACATGCACGTTTCTCGTTGGTCTCAAGGCGTTCGTCGCAATGCTTACGTGTGGCGTTTCAAAATTTTGGCTAGTGTTTCCCTTCAAGGCTCCACTTCACACTTTTCGCAGAATTTTCTCTTTTTCGCGACATAATTTTCTTTTCACAGTAATTACCGACTATGTACGATTACATGTAGATAATTTTCATTTCACGAGTTATTTAGTATTTTCGCGCGTAATTTTCATTATGAATCATCTGCTAGTTACAAAAAAGTCAGAAACATATTTATATTTTATCGATAAGTTTGACTTTTTGCAAGCAGGAAATAACACACAGTAAAATTAGATACAATATTATTAAACAAATAGTGAATCATAATTTTTCTATATTCAAAACTACTATATATAACTATAATCAGAACCGCTTTAATTTACGGTTTCAGGTGTTACGAACAAAACATTTTTAATGCGTGCTATAATTAAGTCGACACAACACTTGTTTCGTTGTCGCAGCCGATGAGCTGTAGGTTATAAGTTTGGCTACAGTTATAGGGCCCAATTATGATCTAGACCAGTAAAACAGTTTGAGAATAGTTTACCCACATGTAAGATCATTGATAGACACACCTGAATTTCGCGAAAAGATTTCACGACCAACTGTACTTCACAACACTTTAGCTCGAATACACTTTCGTGATTCGATGTTTTCCGTGTTACGCGTATTATGTGTGTGCGAATTACGCAGACGTACAGTATTAAATTATGATTGGCCAGCCGAGTAACAAAATGTCTTCTCACAAAGGCACGCCGCCAATAAGCAAAAGAAAATGCTGGCACGGCCGCAGGGTATTGAAATATAGAATGTGCGGAAATATTTTCGTGAATTCGGTTGTCCGTAATCATTGGTTATAGAGCTTCGCAGTGTGCAGTACAGACCAAAAATAACCTATAGAACGTTCACGGTAAAGTGAGCACTTTTTAAGGCCCTCACAGCTGGGAAAATGTAAATAAATGTATTTTATTGTAGCCTCCGATGTTCACTTTTAAAAGTGGCGGAAAGACAAAAATTAGTTAAAATTGAAGTTGAGAAGAGCCTTTAACACTTTTGTAGACTATGCTCGAGTGTAGCTCGAGCAAAGCTTGTTTGAAAATTCATTGCTATTCAGAACAAAACTCGCAATTGATGTGCAGTCTTCGTTCCGCTAGTGTTTAATACGACCTCACAAGAACACCACAGCGCAGTAACAGTAATATTGCTAACGATATAAATTCTTATTTTATAGCCCCTCGAAAGGGAAATGTTGTTGTAAAAGTTGCAAATCCTTTTATATGATAAAGAACATTTGATTGGGTCACTATCGAAGAACATTTGATTGGGTCACTATCAGCTTGGCTCTTCATTGGTTGATGACCGGCCACTGATAGACGTTGTAAAGTACATGATAGTGTCCGGTGTGGTATAGACCAATAGGACGATGGTGAGTTCTAACAGACACCAACAGAACCGGTGTTCTTGCAGTAGGGGATATAAGTGACCCACTTCTAATCTGCCGTAAGTGCCAGAAAATGTGTGCAGACCTCAATTGTGTTCAACAGTGCTCACTTTACCATGAACAACTTATACACGTGCGTAACGCACACGAGTGAGTACACTGGGTCGGAATGGGGTAAGGACAGCGAGACTGTTTTGGGGGTCGAGAGGAGGGTCTGGTGTCGGAGGTAGCGGTGTGAGGCGAGAGTCGGCCTGGGATATCGATTGGCGCCGGCGCCCGCCGCGGAGGCAAATCACAGCCGCGGACACCTCGGTGACAGCTGCGAGTGTAATCACGTGGCCATTGTTATCTCCCGCGCCACAGAGGCATCTGCTGGCGACGCGCTCTCCCCGGCCCAGCCCCTGCACCCTCCCTCCGGCGCAACCTACACGTTCCCCTCATGACGGCGAGAGGCTGCGGTTGTCGAGCGGTTGGACAGCTCGCCTCCCCACCTGGACGAACCGGGGTTCGTTCCCCGGCCTGGTCACCCCAGGATTTTTTTCGCGAGTGGGAATCATGCCGGATGACGCCGCTGGTCGGCGGGTTTTTGTCGATGATCTCCCGCCGTTTTCCCCCACTCTTGAATTCCGGTGCTGCTCCGTTCTCGCCTCATTTCACCCTCATCATCTCTTGAGACCTCGTTGTTTAGAGCCGCCCAAATCTATCAACAACACTTATGCTGGAGTCACATTATAGCCCTAGGAAGAAAACGTGATTTCTCACTGGAGAATTCGGCGTAGGGAATATTTCCACCGCTAGGTGCGCAGTGTTACAAAAGGCAACTTTTAATTTAAATTTTAAGCTACTTGAATTATAAAAGACAAATTTTTTACTTAGTCATGAAGTTATTTTATACACTATCTACCAAAAAGTAATTGGGAACCCGTGAAGAGAGGTAATTCAGTACGACAGTTGACGTGTTTCACAGCTTCAAGGGCTACTATGCAGTGGTACGCCGACAACAATGATCGCCGATTGGACTGGCCCGCCCAGAGCTCTGATCTCAACCTTATAGAACATCTCTGGGACGAATTTAATTGCCGGGTGAGTGCTCGTCAGGCGCGGCCGAAATCCATTGCCCAACTCATGGAACGGTTGCAAGAGGAATGGCGACGAATCCCCGTGGATGTCCTGCACAAAATCGTAGAGAGCATGCCAGACAGGGTGGCTGCTGTTATATCCACAAGAGGTGGCCCTACGAGATTCTAATTGGGTGACAACCACCGAGCAAACATTGTGGACAGGTGCCCGATTACTTTTTGGTTGATAGTGTATTTGATTTATGATTATAACAATAATCCTATTTTTTTTTTTAACGTGGAAAATAGAGAAAATTTGATACACATGCTCTTACTACTACACTAGCCCTTACCTAGTGGCGGAGAATTTTTGGTTGCCAAACTTTTAACATTGATCTTCCCAACTTGTGATAGAAATGATCTCGCCCTGAGAAACACGACACGATAGGTCCAAAAATAGCAATCACGACACGACTGTTAAGTTTTCAGTGTGACTGCTTGAATTTACAGCCCAACAGTTTACTCTCACGCGACACGAAAAATATAATTTTTGGGACCATTTAGAAGGCGCTGATAAACGAAGATAGTTTAAAAGGCGGTGGGCGGTCGGGAAAATTTGGAAAACCTCATGGTGACAAACCGTTACTTCTAAGGTTTACACAGGTGAAATTGTTATTGTTACGAGTTAAATCCGTTGACTAAATGTGAGGTAGACCGATTCTTCGTCTTCTGCGAATGCACCCAAAATTGACCTACACCAAAAGAGCACAAGTGTCAAAGTCACATACTCAACAGCGATGAATACGTTTGTTTATATATTAATTCTGAAAAGACAAGCACTTTTAAATGAATGAATTACATTTACCGGTTTCAATTTAAACAAACTGCAATACAGATTGGTTAGAGGATGTTTACAACGTTTCAAAGCACTTGTTTACTATAGGCTGTTCACTGTAAAATGAGCACTTTTGAAAGCCCTGCTCAAGATCTGCTTGTATGCACATTGTGTATTTTTACGCATTATGTAAAATTAACATTGTCATGGGCCTCATCACTTTATTCATGCGTCAGTCAGGAGAACCTTTGAAATTATTGGAAAAGAAAATATTATACAAATGTGGTAATTTTTATAATTTGATGCATTAAAAAAACAGAATGCGAAATTAATAATTTAATTGATCACAAATGATTACCTAACACTTTTTATTCGACGTTTAGATATGCAACTACTTTCCACCCATCGTTACCAAGTTTACTGGGCACATGTCACTCAGTGAGCCCGTTAAAATATAAGAAGTTAGGAGCAGTGATTTTTTTGCTAAGGTTGATTTAAAAAGTGCTCACTTTATATTGAACAGTCTTTAAAAAGTGTCCTGACATCAAATACTACCTGAGACGTTCATGATCCCCGTGCTGGCAGCAAAGTAGTTCAGTGTTGGGACACGGAGACTGGCTGTGCGCAGCCAGCGAGCTAGCTCCACCCCATACTCACTCTATGGTTATATTCAGGGATAGGATAATTTCGCGAATTCAATAACCTGAATGCTAGACTCCACAATCCTTTGTATAGTATAGCCTCCGATGTTTCTTCATTGGCTTTTGCGCCAGTGTTAACCCTCATCTGACAGTACGGGATTTGCTTCTTGTTCCCTTGCAAGTCGGCTATTTGCGCGGAGTCGTCCAGGGTGTGCCTAATAAACTCTGATCCAATTGCAAAGGCGACTTCTGTGTGTAAGCGTTTGAAATCTATCTTGTCCTGAAATGAATTCGGGAATTTTTCCTATCCCTAGTTATATTCAACAAGTTCCAGATTTTTTTTTTTTTTTTTTTTTTTTTTTTTTTTAAAGCTGCGTATTTGCAACAGTGGAGAAGTTTGTCATACAAATTGCTTTGCAAGGTTTGCACGTTCTGTGTGTAGTGCCGCACGACACGACGAAAATAGAAATCATTTCTGAAGCAGAACTCACCTAGCCCCGACAAACACAGCACGGCACGACAAAAACCGCAACCATGAGACACTATTTTTTTTAATGTGACTGCTCGAATGTTCAGCGCGACAGTTTTCTGACGCGGCACGAAGAGTAGAATTTTTTGGAACCATTTAGAAGGCGCTGATTAACTACGCTAGTTTCAAAGGAGGTGGGCTGACGGGAAATCTGGTATACATGATAGTTACAAAGTGTTATCGCTAGTGCATAAGAAATTAACATTGTTATTTTGAAGAGTTAGATACAGTAATTTTCAACATTTTTTTTTCTTTTATGCTGCGTATTTGCTATTATAGGGAAAGCTTGACACACTCAAGGTCATGCTCGCTTTGTATATTCGTATTAGACAATTAGTGTGTGGTTATAGGGCCACGAATTCCTTGGTTAACTGAGGCGGATAGCTCCTAGGCATTTGAGGTGTCGGGACAGTGTCGTGTCCCAGTATCCAAGCCTAGTATCTTTGCGCGGCGTTATAAGGGCGTGGATGCGGCGGGCATGGAGACCTAGGTAACTTCTTTCACCTAGGCGACCTAAGCCTCCGATTGTGGTGTTTCGGCACCCGACTCTCCTGGGTTTTTAGCATATTGGGCTCCGCGTTGGAGGTCCATGTCCATCCCGTACCTCTCACACGGGGAACGTGGTATCCGGCCTGATGGAGGGACTGCTGAGGCTTGACCATGGTTGCGTGATCTATGGAAATGCGGATGATGGATTGCTCCTAATTCCTGCTTCCACTCGTAGAGAGCTCGAGGAGAAGACGGAGAGTCCCCTGGTGAAAATTGACCTGTGGGCCGAGAACTTCAAGCTGGAGTTCTCGGTAGACAAGATAAACTGTATCTTGTTGAATGGCAACTTGAAACGAGCTCTCACAGTCAGATTTAAGTACAGGGTTGTGAGAAAGGTACAATAAATGAAGTACCTGGGAGTGATTTTGGAGTCCCGTCTCGAATTCCATGGTCACGTGCGTTATGCTGCGAATAAGGCTATTGTGATGTTCCAGAAGCTGAGGGCTGTGGCTCCTGCAAACTGGGGTCTCCGCTACCAGACGTTGAAACTGATGTACAGGTCCGTGTTCCTGCCCATCCTCACATAAGCGTGTGGGGTGTGGTACCCTCCCGAAAGCGGAGAGGGATCATGGTAAAAGGAGATTGATCAGTGGGCAGAGAGCAGCACTGCTGGGCGTCACGAAAGCCTATAGAACAGCTTCAAATGAGGCCGTGCAAGTGGTCGCTGCACTAAAAATTTTCCTTCATTTTACGAAAAAGTGCTGGTAAAAATTTATCCTGAAGTGTTCGTAAACTCTCCGTAAAATTACGTACACACTGATTTCAGAAACGGACTTTCCATAAATTTCACGGAACCTCTCCGTTAATTTACACAAGTTCGTTTTCTGTACTTTCCTTTTATAATAAAAAAGAGATAATGAAAATGTCTTTAATTTTCGTTATGTAGGTGTTTCACCGTGTACAAAAAAATGATATTAAAAGAGTTAAAATATTTTGCACTTAAACGAGGTTTGAACCCGAGTAAAAGAAACACACACCAGTCCATGACTAACCATTCACCTACAACTTTCACTAGAAAAGTGTGGTATAACTCATATTTGTATTCAAACAACGAAAGCAAAGATTCAGTTTCTACTGAATTTAGTGTATTTTTAGTGTTGCCAAATGTTACAGACGTCAGATGCTATTTTTCATGTTTGAAAGAATAGGTCATATTCGCGTGGCTAACCTTAACTGCCGTAGAAACGATAATTTTCTTGTTACAGTGGTGAAGAGAGCTTCGTGTAGAATCGGCATTGTTCATCCCCGTATCTCGAAACCAAAGGGAATACGGAGACTTTCCGTATTTCGTATTTACGGACTTAACTCCGTTTTTGTTCATTACGGATTGTCTTTCCGTTTATACACTGTACATTTCGGTAAAACATTCCGTAAATATACGGGAATTTTTAACAGTGTGGGAAAGTCCTACTAGACATCTTGGTAATTGAAAGTGGCGAAATTGCCAGAAGGAAATTGCGAGGAATATCCCCCATGGAACTGAAGGCAAGGAAAGAAGCCACCATGAGAACGTGGCAGGCTAGATGGGACAACTCGGATAGGGGAAGAACCACACATGCAATCTTTCCAGATGTCCACGAGAGGCTGCATATGGGGAAGTGGTTACAATAGGCCACTACTCTGCAAAGTTCTTGACTGGACACAAAAACTTTAGGGAGAAGTTGTCTTCAATGGGCCTGGTTGACCACCCAGACTACGTGGTGTGTGGGATGCCTGACACCCCAGCCCGCGAAGTAGAATGCCCCAGGTTTGAGGATCTAATAATTGAATTTGAAGGAAATCATGGACCTCTCCTACTCAGGGACATGCTTACGGACAGGAACTTGGCGGCGGAGGTGCTAAGGTACCGCACATCAATTGGAAAGAGACGAGAGGAGTTCGACGTTTGGTGCTCGAGCCGCAGGTTGAGCAGTGAGATAGAGGACAGTTCGGAGGACGGGGATGACGTGAACACCCAAGATGATGAACACGTCTTCCCGAGAGTCTTGGTCCTAAATGAGTGTGAGGGGAGTCCTCTCGCCACACGCTCCCCACGACAGGAATTTACTCCTGTCCACAGACAAAGACAGAATACTTCCAATGCATGAATACAGTGGGGGAGGGGGATCAGATAGGGGTCCACAGGCTCCCCTCCGGGCTGCTGCCTGACAAAGGAGGGAGCAATAAGAAAAAGGGGCTGGAGTTGCCCAAGTCGAGGTACATAACGAGAGTTATAGACCTGGAACAACAAGGAAACCATGGCCAGGGTGAAATGGAAGACAGAAGATGGGTGCCCATATGCCTGGAACCCAGTGTTTGTTCGGGAGGGCTTTGCCCGATTATCCTGTAGCATGGGTAAACTCATGCTGGATAACAGGCGAAGAACAGTCTGCGCCATGAACCATGCCAGAGAGGTATGGGAAACAGGGGTACCTATGGAGGTGGTCTGAACTGAACTGCTGAGGGAAGCCGATGTTTACAGGGATGTCTTCCTCCATATACAACTAGTACGAAGGAATGAAGCAGCTCCTTCAACTGAGAAAACAGTTACCATCAACTGGCCACATGAGAAGGACATGGTGGATGCAGCTGTACAATCTTGGTCTGTAGGGGCGCACCCGAAAGACACACCGTGGTTGTATTATGAGACCGTACGAAGCATGTACCTGTCTAGATTAGAAGAGCCGAGCACCTTGATGGGGCAGCCCTGGCCATGGAAGTCAGGCAAATGGAGGGGGGAGATAAAAACCACTTCCCCCGAATGGAGGTAGTTGATAGCTCGTCGTCGCCCAGGGCGGGCCTGCCAATACAGAAGGACACACTTCTGAGATTGCTCAGAGAGTTCTATTGGCGTAGAGGCGAAAGATTAAACGAGTCCGAGATCCTCAATGATGCCGTCCGTACATAAAGGAGACGTACTTTCAATATAGTAAGCCCTTCATGGGGTGCATTGTGGTCCAGTATTAATCCTCCTTTCCCGATCGGCATCCTACAATAAGAACGAGCCAGCCCGATTAAGACAAGGAAGTTTCCCCTTGAGGGAAACCAGTCAGAGAGGGACCCTGCAGGGGTAGGAGGATCGAAAAGTGGTCCACAGGCCCCCTCCCGGCTGCACCTGACCAAAGGGCTGGAAGAACTTGAAAAGGGGAAAGTTCCACCAGTGAGAAATCCACATCCCACTCCTCTCCCTAAAAAAAAAAAAAAATTGATTTAGACTTCCCGAATGCGACAAACCACCCTGGACAAGACTGACCACTGAAGACGACCTTGGCAGATGGCATCGGTATGTGAACTTGGAATGAACTATAGAACGATGAACAGGACCTCAACGAGGTCACAGGAGAATGAACTGAATGTGTGTGTGTGTGTGTGTGTGTGTGTGAAAGAGAAACGTAACCGAAAGTAATCAGTGGAGTTTGACAATGCCATTTGCACCCATGGGCGAGGAGGAATGTTCCTGGTTACCGGGCATTCCCCAAAACTAAGTCTGCACACAGTCGAGTACATTGGGCCGAGAAAGCAAGTTAATGGGGTACCGTCATGCTTATATTTTAGCGAGAAGGATATGCGCTAACGCGGTAGTTATTCTTGTGTGAGTTAGTAGTTTAGTGTAGTGTTCTTTTTACTCTCGCAGATAGCACAACGGTTTCAAAAATGCAAAGTTCCCTGGTGAACCCTGAAGACCAAAGAACCGATTTAACTTTTGCTTTGCAGGGGTTAAATGTAACAGTTAGAAAGTAGCGCTCTAGGTATGACCTTTTAATAGGTATCGGCCACCTAGAGGGGAGGATGGAGAGGCCAGCACCGGTCCCACCGGGAACTTTTTTGATGCCTGCACCTAGGCTCGTCCACTAATTGGGTTTTGGACAATTTGGTGCTCAGGCCGTTAAGCCACAGACACTAATATCTCAATTTCTATGAGAAGAAAATCAAGATAATGGAAATGGAACTAACTAATGAGCTACCCAGTAGTGCCATGAATATTAAAAATAGTACCACTGGCGAGCGGAACGGCTCCACCTGAGGTTATCTCGGATGTCCGATCCACTGAGGTTGGATTCGTAGTGGCAGTGGTTGAATCTTCATAAGCTGAAGGAGGCCTGGAGGAGAGTCTCCCCTGAGAAGGATCGACACAGCTCCGGCACTGTCCTGGAGAGTCGGTAGAGGTTGGGAAGTGACTTGGCCCAGACCACGGGTTCCTCTGGGTGTGAAGGCCTGTGGACGTAGACGTGTCCGAAACTCGGCGTCAAATGACGTCAAATTGGTGCGGTCCGAATATGGTCTATAAATGCGTTGTCCGAAGTGAGCTTTCAGAATCTGACACTTGATCGCACTAAATTCGGCATGTTATTTGTTGTTGCTTAGTGATATTTAAATGTGCTGAATTATTGTTTAATATAGTTTATGAAATGGTTGATTTGAATATTTATTTATAACAAATGCCTTAACGGTTTTATCTTAAATAATTTCACCAATTGACATTCAAATTTCATTTTTAAAATTGCGTTGTAAAATGTTTAGCCTTCTAATAAAATTATTGAGACACAAGGACATCCTTAATTATTTATTACCATTTCATTATATTTGTTTTGAGTAAGCCCACCTTGCACATCCATTGCTTACATTAATAACGTAAGCATTTCACAAATGAGCGAAAGTATTTGAAGTCGTCGTCTTTTTCCATCAGCTTAGGACACAACTTCGAACAAAAATTCAGTTTCCCGATTGCTTCAACTTATGACACATGTTGACTTGACACACGGCAGCTTGGGACAGCGCCATGACGTCAGAGGGTCACGTGCACCAATCAGCGCATCCTTGTCCTAAGACACAGGTTGGGATAGCCCCAATGTAGGCCTGAGGGTCCCAGATGGATATGGGAGGGAAGCTGACGGTGCATCGCAGCTTGGAGCTGGTTGACTGGGATGCTAGGTGAGTGCGCCTCCACGCTGATTGAGTGTATCTCAATCTTTGTCCATGGGGAGACTAGGCGTTTTGCTTTTGTACACCATTTGTAGGTTGGGTACAGCCGTTTGGTGAGTAATCCTACCAACCAAATGGTGATCGGAAAGTAGCGATGCCGTAGTACCTATATAGTTGTATACACTGTAAAAAAAATTGTAATTTTTATGAGAAATTCTTTGTAATTTTACAAATACTTGTAATAGTATAAAAATTTCTCTTGCAAAATTAATCATTCGTAAAACTACAAAAGCAGTGTTTGCACTATACCTCAAGAATTGTTTGTACTCTACTGACCCGTTTCCACGAGCTTCAGCAAAATGGTTGACTCAACAACGTAAAAACGTAAATAGATGTTTGTGTTAAAACTATGGGCGATTTAAAGTGTAACTGCGTGCAAAATGAAATGTATTGCAAGTTTGAACAACGTATATCACTTAAAATCGTAATAAAACGACAATTTCAATAAAACGTGACCGTATTATTCATTAACTGTTAATTTATCCTAGCTACGCAGTACTCTTAAATCGTCTCTAAATACCTCGTTAAGAGCCGTTAAATTCTCTTGACTCAACAATACAACTCCTGAAATTAAATAAATGTATATATTATTCTTAACCGAATAGCTTCATTAATAGTTTGTAGGCACTTGCAAACATATTTACTGAAAAAATATATATTTCAGCTCGGAGGTCCAGTTGGTCTTGTGGTTAAGAGTGACGTCTTTTACATGCTGGTGAAGTGTATTTCTTCTTGTTTTTTTTCGTAAATTATATTTCTTAATATGTTTTTCAGTTATTGTTTGTTAATAATTAAATTTATCACATTTGTTTTCTAGACGAAAAACAATTTTATGTACCTAGACTTCTCAATAACGCCAGCTATACAAAGTTGTAATTATTACAAATAAATGTTTTGCAGATTTTACAAGAAAACTATTTGTAGTTTTACAAAGGATTTTCTTGGCAACTTGTTTTTCCCAAAATATTCTCCTTTTGAAAATACAAAAAAAAAAAATTATAGTGTATTCGTACACCAGGTCGAACGAGACCATAATTATTTCAATCGTGTTATTAGTCACGTAGTTAATAATGTTGGAATGGACAACCCAGCAAACCTTGTATCGCCGTTCCTACGAGGCACTGAGAAAAAACGTTTTGTTGAATCAAACAAGATTCGTTTGGTGCAACCAAATTATTTGTCTGTATAGAGGCAGTGAAATATTTTGTAGTTAAAACCAAATTATTTGTCTATTCTCACTTGGTTGCCCCAAACTGCGAGATTTGGTTGGTGCAACTAAAGTTTTGTTTGGCTACGCGTACATTAAACAGTTTGACCCGATTTAAAGAACTTGACAAGTTCGACGGAGTTTCGAACCTAGATCACCTGCGTCCGAGCGCTACGTCTTAGTTATCTCAGCTAATGTAACAACTGATGACGTCAAAAAGCTATTATATAGATGTACTGCAAATATTGGGAAATGTGCGCAAACAAATATTTCAAGTTTTACAGCTTTACTTGCCAGTTTTTTGTTTCATTGTTTTTTAAATATGTTTATATGATTGTTAAGCATCAATAGATGCACTAAGAAACACGGTCGCTATCCTAATTGTCACAAAAAATACAAACGAACTCTCGAGCTGTATTTTCGAACGAAAGCATTCAAATGAGTGGCCAAACAAATATAAACTGTTGATTCAACAAGACATTTAGTTGACGATCCAATTTTTTTTTTGGCCCAACACAGAGATTTTGTTTAAACACGTATGTTGTTAGACGAACAAAAGTTTTTTTTTTTTTGCTTTTCAAATTTTGTTTGCTCAACAATATATTTGGTTAGGGCAACAGAATATATATATTTGGTCCTGTAAAAACAAATATTTTGTTCGATTTTCTCTCTGTACATGTGTCGGTCGGATGTTAAAGAGGCGCTGACGTCAAAATTTTATTCTTGCATCGAACGCAGTGTCATGAAGGCGACCTCAGTCTTGAGACTCTACACCGTGAAAAATTTTCTTGTCAACTTCCTAAACCGTAATGGAAGTTTTTAACCTATACACTGTATGGTAATAATACCATATATCAAGCTGCAGTTATAGGAATGTTTATCAGCGCTAGTATACAAAGTTGGGACTTACCTTATGCATTTGACTGATTCCTGCGCAAATGTAGGGACGCTGCAACGTATTTATAAGGGAAAACATTATCATTCTTGCTTTCTCACTAAGCATATACACTGGTATGGTAAATTTGCGAATAATTTCTTGGAGTGTAGTGACGTAGTGTCTTCGCTGTTGTATGGTCGTGGCGTCGTTGGCTCTCCCGCGGCGTTGTGCGGCGGCGTTGGTTCAGACACGCGGCGAAGGGCAGAGTACGTGCCCTCGGGCGGCGCACTCGTCCTCTCTCGCCCCGAGGGGAATGAGCGGGCCGACAAGGACTCGGCCGAGGGAGGAAAATCAACCTCCCCCCTCCCCCCAGAGGGGTAGGTTTGAGTGCGGGAACAAGAACAGGGTCGCCCCGTACCCGATATTGCCGCCTGCCCCGGAGGAAACACAAAACTACAAACCAATATGCTCTTCCGGAGTCAATCGATGGGATCGAGTAGCAGGGTCCTCGCGAACCGCTCACTCACCCCGCGGCGGTACCGCCCCCTCCCCAACCCCGGCGACCAGTCACCGACCTAGTGCCCTGCCCATCTCTCGGGGATGATCCCAGCGGAATGGCAACTGTTGAAGCCTGGGGCGTGTGTGTGGGGAACGAGGTATTGTTCGCAAACCATGTTTCTCGTGACATACACGCGTAACTCAAGTTTATCTGCGGCTAATATTTCAAGACCAGGAGAGACAAAATAAATTGTGTGGAGACAAATAAATTTTTATAACAAAGAGGAAAAGTTAAAACTGATCAAGAGTCAACATTTTTTAAAATAAATTTTTAGAAGGTTTTATGTCTTCGTGAAGCTATATCGACAATAACCTTATTAAAATAGCAGATATTTTGGTAAAATAGTACTAACATGTTTGTTTTTCTTTAGCGTAAATATGGCAACTTTAAATTAACATCTTCAATTGTGCAAATTTGCAAAGAAAAAAAAAGTTATTTTAACACGCAGATTGAGTTCACAAAATATTTTTGTAAAGTCATCAGTGGCATTTAATTATTATATTTTTATTTGACATTACCTGCGTTATGGGTTTAACATCTAACTTTTCAGTTGTAGTTCAAATCATTTGTTAGATTTGTAAGAAAAAAATACATTAACTTAAAATCCTTTAACTGTTTTATTCATTATGGGAAGGTAATTTGCTCCACTCAAATACGATTTCTTTAGATTATTATTTCTAATCACAACGACAAAGGAAATCATATGCTGAAAAGGTGTAAATTAAACTGAGGCTCTTGCACGCTTTTAAACAACAGCATTGGTGTTACGAAGGTAACACAAAATTTTAAACCGAAAGCAGTAAACTATAACACAAACGTATGCAGAAGCTCAGTTTTAGACCTATTCGGCTAAAGCCAGGAATTTCGGTAAATATTAAGCGAAGTATTGGCACAGAGATTCTAAACGCTCTTATATTAAAAGTATAGTTTAAAATATTCTCTTGCCTTCAAAATAATTGTGTTTCTTCTTGCACTTTGTGTAAGTGTAAAGTTAAGAAACATATATATGGTGAACAAACTTTAACCCCGATAGAAGGTACAACAAAAGATAACTACAACCAAACGTAAAAAAATTCGTAACTTTGTACGTGAATCATTTACCAACTAGAAACAGCAATTCGCCACTTGCAAAAAATTCTCTCTCTTGTATATTTGTTACAAAAATACATTTTTTTTTTTTTTTTTTTTTTGGTAGGACAGTTGGTAAACACATCAATGGCATATTATTTGCTCGTTTATTTATTCGTACCATGTTATCAACTAAAAATTTCACGAAATCGTCATTCGAACATAAAATGGATCACACGAATGCTTGCGAGATTATTTGAAAACATGCCTTATTAGTGCATGTTTGAACGGCTTTTTCTAAACCGCTGATAATAAATCACTATTTACGATGATCTCGTGAGTTCTAACGCACAAGGTAGAAGCACATAGCAAATAAGATTACGTAAAGATCCCTCTTCCTAGAAAATGAGAATACATAACGGGATATTTACAATCCTGTACACGAAGATATTAAAATAATTTCCAGTCTATTTTAATGGTCACACAATTTTTATTACGCGCGGAAGTAGAAACTGTTGTCGTACAAGAGAGATGGGGTTTATTTATCCCCGAAGAAGTTATTAACGGCCAGCCTTTAGCTTAGAGCACTGACCACATACATATTTTTTTTAATGAAGCCCTAAGTGAATGATTACTTTTCAGAGACTTCGCTACTTTTCCCATTATGTTTTCACAATATCTCCGCAACCGTTATATATTCTATTCATGGTTCCTTACAACTTTTCTGAAGCTCTGCTGAAGTCCTACTGCCAGGATATTCCTCCGTCTCATATGAACAAAACTTAGCTAAGTTGAGATAATTACTCCAAAGGGACAAACCATTACATTTTTGGGCACTAAGTTTAGTAATTTTGTAGGAGAACAGATTTTGTATCTAATACAAACACACCAAAATTTCCTCTGTTTTTATTCATATCAGCTGTAAATGGAATGTTGTAATTTATAGACAAATGATAAGTAAGACAGAAAATAATATCACTTTATGCTAACAGATTAATAATATGCTTGTGATACATAGCATGTATAGAAAACTACCAAACACATCATAAAGGGTGAGTTTTCTAAGGCCTGATTGAAAAAGTAAGAAGACACCAAAAAATAAATTATACAAGAGTTTTCATAGTCATAAAAACTTGACATAAAAATGCGTACGCATAGAAATGATGATGATGTTTCTTTTATGTTTTTTCTATATTCCTCATATGTTAATAGGTGCTACAAAACGAAGTACGTTAGAAAAGGAGATAATATCATCAGATCGTATCTACTGCTGATAAAACACACACCCACACATACACACACACACGAGTACTCCACATTCGAAAACTTTGGGTATAAAACCATTTGCACACCACACTGGAGAGGTTATTGCACGTTTGGTGAGGGTTCTAGCTCCCATAGATATTTTCATATATTCTTGTTAAATTTGGCGAAACTGGGTAAAATGCACGTCGTTAGTTTGCGTACCAGCTTTTAACACGCGCAAAACAGCATTGGCGTTAGTTTCATTGCAGCTCTCATCCTCTGTTGGTCTACGTAACACAACCCAACTTTCGTCGTCTGTAATTGTTTCTAAAAAAAGATTGAACTGTCAATAAAACTGAGCGTTGCCGTTTTTAATAGGTTTAAATTTTATCTTTTACTTCAGCCTTACGTTTTGTACGCTCATTTGAAAAAGAACTGGCTGTGGGCAGTAGGCAGTGGCGACAGTAATTTAAATACGACTGTTTCTTATACTATGATTCATGAAAATAATGTCACTAGATAAAGGGTTCATAAAAATTCATAGAAACAGTCGTAAGTGCAACTGACTTAGTAAACTAGTCTGTATCCTGTATTTGAGCATTTATAATCAAGCATAATTTTTTTTTCAGAAGTTTTAAATTAAAGGTTTCACATCTTTGCACATAGGCCTATATATAAATAGAAAATTCAACATTTTTTAAATTTATACTTATTGAACTGGCCTCTTTCATTTAGTTTTAGAAATAGTATGTTGTTTGTATATAAATTGCAATCTCTAAAGTTCGAACGTTTAAATACAAAACAAGTTAAAAATTCTATAAATATATCCACTAACATTTTGTTTTCGTATTTTTGCAGTGATTCTGAGTAATGAACGTAGAAATTCAGAGCAGATATGGAACGTCACTTAATCTTCTCATTCAATAAGAAATTATTTCCTGAAATATAGCGTTACACGCTGTTGATGTTTCAGCAGTACTTTTTAACTGAAATTTCAAAGTTTTCTGAGTACTTAATTACTGTTTGGCCAATGCAGCCTTGCACACATTTTGGCAGCAAATATTCCAACACCGCACGTCAGCGAAGGCGGCCACAAGCAGATTTGCAAACACCGAAAGGAACATTCAATCAGTGAAATAAATACAGTCGATTCACGGTTATTTCCAACTTTTCTGAAGCCCTGCTAAAGTTCTACATCCAGGATATTCCTCCGCCTCATGCAAACAAAGGTTAATCGCATATAGAAAATTACACCAAAGGGACAACGTACCGCATTCGTGCGAACTCAGTGTAATAATATTTATCATGCGAACTATTTCCTACTAGGCATTACCAACACACGTTTTCTACTGTTTTCAACCAAATTAGTCAGAAATTAAATATTATATTTATTTTGGGGTAGAGGTGGCGCAGTGGCGATCCGGGTTCGATACCCGGTGGGTTCGCTCCCAGATTTTCGCATGTGGGAATCGTGCTGGACGATGCCACTTGCCAGAGGGTTTTCTTGGGGTACTCCTGTTCCCTCCGCCTTGCATCCAGCGCCGCTCCATCCTAGGGTCTCATTTCATGTCATGTCCGGGGATGACTGGCACCTACGTATCCCAGATGGAAAGCCTGTCGCTCGGTGAGTGTTGCCTCGTCCTGGGTTCACTCCCCACTCGAGATTTATTAATTATTTGTTTATAAATAATTAATAATATACTAGGTGGAGAGCAAGTCCCCCCAGTGATGCACGGTTCACACCACCGTGTGGACTCAACAGGGCAATATTCCCAGGGTTAGGGAATCTTATACCACACCGGGTGGTATCAACTTACGCCGCGACGGGGAGTTGGCAAGGGGGGATATTCCCCCCAAACTATCAGCACCGCAGCCGGGCAGCAGGACCGAAGTCGACCCCAGTGTCGCCCCATCCCTGGGCCCAGCAACGATTTAAGCCTGCCCTAGAGGCACGCGAATTATTACTGCAACCATGCACCGGGCTATTCCTTACACCTGGTCCTACCCAGGCCTGAGAGCGCGAAGTCCATGACAGCCACCTACCAATAAGACAGACACCCTGCCCTACTATCAGGTCGACAGTTTAACGTTATGCCTACGGGACCCTGGGTAGGCCGGTATATAATTAAAATTAAGGTACTTTCATGTTACCACAAGTAGACTATAAAACGCTTGTGTTACATGGAATATTAAGGAAACAACCTGACATGTCATTCATGTGATGATTATTTAAATTTTTATTCAAAAAGTGTGAAGAAATAGTGAACAGACTAAGGCAACAAACTAAGCTATTTATCGAATCGTCAAGGAATATGGCGTCCGTTTATATCACGACATTTCACGAGGAATTCAGCATCCCGAAACTGTAATAGAGTAGGTAGCGAACTGGGTTCGATTCCCGGCGGGATCGCCCCGGTGTTCGCACGGGGGAGACGAGACGGGCGTTCCCCGTTTTGCAAGCGGGGTTTTCTCGGCGTCATCCCATTTCCTCGACCTGCGCATTCCACCAATTCAACCTCACTTGGTCTGCACCAGCTCTCAAGACCTCGCTATTCAGCGCCGACCGAAACCCATCAACGACAGTGAGGTTGTCAGAGACGGAGAAAGTTGTTCTAAGAAGCAAGAGTGGGGAACGAATTGGCCATTCAGCCACGGCCTGCCAGCCCAGGATTAATCTGGAGTGAGTCCGAGAAACCGTGGAAGATCTGTATCAGCGTGGCAGGACTGGAGATCGAACACAGATCCTCCCGAAGGCGAGTTCGGTTCTGTTCACGATAAACTGAGCACTTTTGGAAGCCCTGCTTGAGATCTACTTGTATGAACATTGGGTATTCTTCCACCACATGTAAAATTAATATTGCCATGGGCCTGATCACTTTATTCATACGTCGGTCAAGTCAAACTGAGAAATTATTATAAAAGTACATATTTTACAAATTTCCTAATTATCATGTTATGCGCACTAAGATAACAGAAAGGTAAATAAATTGTTTTAGTTTTCATAAATTCCACGTTCAGACTTCCCTTCCGTCTTCACCAACTTTATTGTACGCATGCCACTCGGTGCGCCCGTTAAAATAGACGCAGGCAGGGGCAGTCACATTTTTCAAAGGTTGATTACGAAAGTGCTCACTTAACCGTGAACATCCTTCAACCTAGTGTATTTCGCGTGTCGTCCTTCCTCGGCGTCGCCCGATGTAACTCACCACCTCGACTATTCTGCTCGGGGAAGCCGTGGAGCTCAGCTCCGCCCGCCGTCGTGGAAGCTAGCACGATACGGCTAGTAGTGCTTCCTCTGTTCCCCCAGGCGGCAGGATGCCCTCCTAGAAACTGCCAAAGATACACAGCGTACCTGAATATATGCTCTTCACTCTTACTGCATATCAGTGGCACGTAGTGAGTTTTTTTTTTTTTTTACAGGGAAAACAATATCATATCCCGACATGTTAGACTGTTTTAGATAACATTTGCTAGTGCCGGGCTGTGGTTATACTTTCAATTTCTACTAGCAAACGCATTTTCCAACTTTGCTTACCCTCCACATGTCTTTACCGTTTTATAATACCTAATATTACATATAAAGAGCGGAAATTAAATTAATGTTATAATAATTAAACTGAATATTATTAAGAGAGCATATTACAAATTGTAAGACAACTCCCGTTTTCCCCGAACAATTTCATACACTTTCAAAGGTAAGGAGGACTGGAGGATGCAAACAGAACGACTGCTTACCCTGCCGAAGAAACGCGGCAGGGTAACTCGTTTGCGAGTTCGATTCATCGCTATTCGCTCCCGTTTGTGGAAATAAATACTAGATAGCAGCACTATGCGTGTACAGTACGGGAGTTACGAAAACTCTGTTTCTCGAATCGGAAACGGGAGTTTAAATTTAAAGTTAAGGTTAAAACTATAAAGGGTCAAACATTTCCAATATGTATAGAGTAAGCATTGCTTACCTTGCTTCTATGGAATAAACGCCACTGCTGCATACTACCAATAGTCAAAAAAGAGTTTGTGAAATTACCAGTGACTCGTGGTCGGCAGTCACGCACCACGGGGTCACGGGACTGCAGTGGTGTAGCGGTTATACTACTCGCCTCCCCACCTAGGGCGAACCGGGTTCGATTCACGGCGGGGTCGCTCCCGGATTTCGCACGTGGGAGTCATGCCTGACGACGCCGCTGGTTGGTGGGTTTCCTCGGGGATCTCCCGTTTCCCCACGCCATTCCATTCCAGCACTGCTCCGTACTCACTTTTTTTTTCAACCTCATCGGCTCTCAACAAGAGCCGTCCAAATCTCTCCACTCTACCACGGAAATTTGAACAGTTAATGACATACGCCATTGCAACCACCTCGTTGTAATCTCAGAAAACCTACTAGATGAAGTACACTAACTATATTTAGAAAATAACAATAAAACAAATAATACAATAAAGAGGAATTTAAGGATATCTGTTAGTTCTTGCGGAGAACTCCAGACATAATTTTTTGAACCAGTCGTAATACAAAAACCCTTTGCACGTATATCCGTAAAATTAAGTGGAGAGATTTGGAGGCCTCTTAACATCGAGGTCTTGAGAGTATTGAAGTGAGTATGGAGCCACGCCTGAACGAAAGAGCGGGGAAATGGGAGATCCCCGAGAAAACCCGCTCAGCCACCATGGCCCCTGTATCCGGAAAAGTATTTTAAATCATTTAATTGTATTCAAAGTTTCGGCGTACAACGCCTGGAGAACAAGACAGTTCGATCATGTGTGTTTGCAAGTTGCATATGTCGTAGGTGTGCGATACTAAATTATTACATGGGCACTGTCCCCTCACCTTCGTCCTATGCAACTTATCCTAAACGCAATACTGAACAGCCTTGTTCTGTAGATGTTGTATGCCGCAACTTTTAACACGATAATGTTATATAAAAATATGTTTCTGAATAGAAGTGTACAGGGCTTTGTGTTACTATTGCTCCGAGAAACAATGCCTGGAGTTTAGGTACACAGATTTCGAACACAACTTTATGTAAGATACAAATAATTCCAAGAAGGAATGAAGTCAGAAAACAGAAGGCAGAACGGCACAATAAAGAAAATGTAACATACATATATAGTTCATTTACGGTTTCTTCGGCCTTTTTGATCAAACTTTTGAAAAATATCGGCATGTATGACGTGTTAGTTATTTCCAATATATGCCATGCACCTCAAGCGTTAAATTGAAATGTTATTCATATTTTATCTGTAAATTATAATGCTCCATTTATAAATAATTTGAATCAAAACAGGTAGAAAATAGGTATGTTGGTAGTGCCTAGAAATAAATTGAGCTTATACAAAATTCTGTTACACTTAGTGAGCACCAATGCGGTGCGTTGTCCCTCTGGTGTAATTCCTCAGGTTTAGTTAAGCTCAGTTTGCACGAGGCGGGGGAATATACTGCAAGTAGAACTTTAGCAGGGCTTCAGAAAAGGCTGAAGTAACCGTGAATGGATTATAATTCCGTACAGGAATGAAGTCCGATGACACCAGAAAAACGACACAGCAGAACCAGATGTGTCGGCCGAACAGACAAACAACATGTACGGAATGTGAAGAATATTCTCAAACCCGGACAGACTCCGAAGACCACACAAACAGCGTCTTGAACACGTGTAAACATAGAAGACACGACGACTGCAATACCGATTGAAATAGTAAGCTTCGGGAGCTGATATCTATTCCAGTCGTCAAGCGCCCAGCCCGAGAGACACCTACAGACAGACTGTCTAAGGGCTGTTCACGGTAAGCTGAGCACTTTCGGAACCCCAGCTTAAGATCTACTCAAATGCACGTTGTTTATTTTTACCGCCGTATGTAAAATGAACATTGCCACTGACATGATTATTTTATTAATGCGTCAGTCAAATGAAACCGTGAAATTATTCGGAAAGTTAATAGTTTCAAATGTGCTTATTCGTACACTTACATGCGTAAAAAAAAAAAAAACAATGAAGCAAATTAGATATTTTCAGTATTCAGAAATGTTTACGTAATATGTACTTTTAAATTAAACGTTAAATCACGGGACTACGTTACTTTCGTCGTTATCAACTTTACTGGGCGCGCGCCACTAAACTGTGCCCGTTTAAATATACGCACTTTACCGTGAATAGCCTTTATGGTACGTATATTCTACCGTGCACACTGGTATACAAGTTATAAAGTTAAGTTGCCAGCGAACTATGTAAAATATTTCTAACTCTTGGAATAGTATTGAGACTTTAATACATAAATTTATTGCAAATTAATTGTTCTTTATAGATGCTGGAGTACGAACTGGCATATTAGTATCACATGTTGCTAAAGGTGGACTCGCAACCTTCTGTCGTATCCGTCAATCGCCCATTCGTCAGGCGGCCACGTGATCTTCGACCAATCGCAGTGCAGTTTCTTTTTCTATCCGTCATTCCATCGAATATATCTTAAACTTTAGCTTTCGACGGAACGACGGACGGGCCACCGCCTTCTGACGACATTCCGTAGACGCGAATATGCACTTTGAAATAATACGCAAGGCGGTGGATATGTGTTTAGTTATCTTGGTGGTAAATTCAGGAACGTAAAACGTAAACAATAATTCAGTATGAATTTTATCACGTAAAAAAATTTTTTTCCCATTATATTTCTCCCTTGAAAATGTATTTCCAACCAAAATATACCTTCTAGGAAAGAAAGATCGCGATGTTAAGTTGTCACGCTGACATTTTGCCGGACAGAAGGATCGACGGACGACGGATTGTTGTGAGTCGCTTTCAACTGACGGACGAAAAAACGGACGGATGATTGGCTGACGTACGGGCGACTGACGAGCGCGACGGATGGTTGTGAGCCCAGCTCAACAATTTCACGTATTCACATGGCTGGTGCATGGATAAAGCGGCTATGTCCATGAAAACGTAAATTTCACATATGGCGGAAGAATACAAAATCAGGAGAAGTGTAGACCCTCAGCAAATCTTTCAGGAATGCTCAGTTAACTGAAAGCAGCCAACACTTACGTGCTGCACTTACAGCAGGAGGGATGTGCAGCGATTACCCGAACGAGGTGGCGAAAATTTGCCGATCTCCCCGACGGTGTAGTAATTGGAAAAAGTAAGCTTTCAAGATAACGGATATTTTGTTTATGATGTAACATGTATTGTTGTATGATGTTCACACAATCTCATTGTGTGAACATTTCCAACTCTCTTCAACGTCTCTCCTCTTTCACTCCGTACCACGACAATGAAGCCAAGATAAATGTAGCTATAGCTGGCTAGGACATAGATCACGCATGCAGGTACTACGACTTCGTTGAAACGAAAGCCCACGCTGCTACGTTTACAGTCAAGAAAATTCAGGAATTGCTAGGAAACAAAATAACGCATCTTGGCTGGTACGAATTTTTTAGTTTTTAACTTATAAATGGAGTTGTGGTTTATCACGGAAGCCGAATATAAAGAAATATATTTGCGCCAAACGTTTTTCCACCCCCATACATTGTGCGTCAAGTCATTTCTCACAAACATAAAATAGATTTAATATTTTTTGCTACCATACTGTTATATTTTAAACTTTTTGTGTTTAATTCAGTTTATTATTTGGCTTAAAATACACTGTTATGAGGTCATACTCAATGGTTTAGAGCTACTCTAGGACTGAAACAAAGCTTACCCCTTCCATGGTTTGACACATTTTTATTTATCTTATGGGTTGGGAACATATTGGAGGAGCTGATACTTTATACGTTTAAGTTATTCTAAAGAAGCCTAATGAAGCCACCATTGTGGTTCAGTTTTGGTTCGATATTTGCCACGTTGCATGATGCCGAAGGCTGGTTTGTAGACGGACTACGGCGGTCGGCAAGTCGTCATCCTTCTGGATCTCTGGAACGTCTTCCCTGGCTGGAGTGGAGGCGAGAACAGACATCCTTCCAGTCGTCTGGTTCGCCTATATCATGCCGCCGCGGCCTCATTATTCGCCCGGCCGTGATTTGGTAATTGCGCGCACTGTTTTAATATTTCCGCTGCCCGATGTCACTATACTCTTTATTCGTTGAATGACGCGTTCATGCAAGCAATATAGCCACAGCTTACCACAGATATCCACGCCATAACGATCCGACGAAATCACAACATTATTTATATTGTAACAAATACACAAAATAGGGTGAACAATATACAAAAAATAAATACAAGAGAAGCTGCACGTATTTCATTTTCTTAACTTCATTGGAAGTTAAGAGGTACAAAATACATTTTATAAATATTCAATAATAGAGAAAATTAAAAAAATATATATGCCATACCTTTACTTATCTTAGAAAATTGAAAAACTGCCAAAACATTTTCGTCGTGCGATTAAAAAAGCCTAAAACTCTGAACATAATTATGTGAACTAAAAAAAAAAAAGTCTTTCTGCACATATCGTACATGGCGGAAATATAACAATGTGTATTGTTGAGTCTGGAGATTGGCTCCAGAACGAAAATCAACATTGACCATGACTAAATATAATCAATTCGAATATTTACTTTAGTGTATCGTGCTAGGGTATACTCATAAAAAGAGGTGCTGTAATGAACCTTCACGAGTTTTATGTCAATATCTGTGAATTGCCACTGAGCCTTATAATTTTTATATTTACTATTTTACGAATATTGGCAAAGGCGAAATGCTACTATAAAACTAGTTTCTCCGCAACTCGTGGTAATAGTGTTGGCAGTAACCGCAGAAAATTATGCGAAGTTATGTTTGCGAGTGTCTAGGGAACTTATCGTTAATAATGCAGACATAAATCTTTCATCTGCCTCTGTCGTAGTTTCACTCCCATCAGAATTAAGTAGCCCTCTTTAGTGAATAATAAAGTCAGTATTTTAAATCAAAGTCTTTGACGTAGCACATGCAGAGATGAGGCACAAATTTCAAAGTCGTATTTTGTCACCAAGCTCTCTATAAACGTGATTACCTCATGGGTAAATAGTAGGGTGTGTTGCTAAACATGGTTATCACGGATTTTCGCGCACGCAGCTGCAATGTGTGTTCATTAAGCGAGGTCATTCCCGGATTTTCGCACTCGAGAATCGCGCGGGGCTATACAACTTGTCGGCAGGTTGTTCTCGGGAAGTCCCCAATTGCTCCCGTGCCTTCGTTCAGGCGCCGCTCCACACTTACCTCATTTAAAATCTTCACCGGCTCTCCATGCCCCGTTGTTTTAGAGTCGCCCAATTTTCTCCACTCTTTCAATTCTTCGTTCTGTAAGATTCAAAGACCCTTGGCTCCTTTTGCTATGGACGTTTACCACACGCTACCCACTGGGTATAAACGAAGGTACATGTGTAACGCATTATTTACCGTGTGACAAAGTTTCCCCGTTAGCATTTTTCCGCTAGAAATCTGACAACCGTGTTAATCAAGTAATACGCTCGATAAAAATGGCGTAGTAAAAGAACACCAGACAAGGAAACCGTTTCTTGCTCCCATTTATGGCGTCGGTGCAAACAATTTTATCCCCCTCAGTATTAAATTTTCCTCGCCATCAGGGGACGCCAGATAATAACATCTGTAACTTAAGTGCTTTCTTGGCTGCCAGCCATAACAACCGCGTGTTCAAAATGTTATTGCAGTTAAACATGGTCCCAAGAATGCAATGGATATCCACTATAAGAGAAAGCAAATGTCTATATTCCTCTCATTTCAGTTCCACGAATTTGTTCTTTACTTTGCAAATATTTTGGTGGGTTGTATTAGGCTTCTCATTGGACATTTGTACACCTTGATGCGATAATTACTACATACGCTGATTCCCCCCCCCCCCCCCCCCCCCCGGCCCAGTAATCTTCCTAAATTTTAATAGAGGATTTTAACTCTTAACATAATTTGTAAATTTTATCACTTATCAGGCTGCAAATATATACATTTTACTATAGTTTTTTCGCGGTTTCTTCACACTTTGGCATCAAACCTTTGAAAAATCACCGCATTTATGACACGTTTGGTGGTTTTCTAAATATATCAAAAGTGTTTTATACTTGTGTGTATATATAAAGTACCTTGTTTTATCATTAAATTAAAATATTTCATTTATAATCAGTAGTCTATTAATTAAAACATGAGTGTTGGTAATGCCTAGAGTAAAATAGTTCTGATGCAAAATATTATTACACCGAGTGCGCACGGATGCGGTGCATTGTCTTCTATGGTATGATTTTCTAGACAGGGTTCACAGCTTTGTCTGCATGACGCGGTGTTGCATTTTGGAATTTGAACTTTACCAGGGCTTCAGAAATGTCGGGAGTAGCCGTGAGTGGTCTATACAGGATGCGACAAACTTCGGCTGTAGGTTATTCTAGAAAAAAATAGGTCGAAAACACATATCGAACGTATGGTCTAAAATTAATTCTAATGGTGGAACACATTTTTGAAGTTGAAGTAGATGAAAATGTTTAATACAGTACCACTGTAATGCACCTCTCTCAAGGAATCTTCCGCTCCCTTTAATAGCCGCAAAAGTGTGTTATTAGGTGTTGTGCGTGCCTCACCTGCCAGGTATTGGTAAATAGCTTTGAAAGTAAAACACGAATTACTCGAAAACTGCGAGGTTTAGGGTATTTTCACAAGGCGACATTTTTGTTGATTGTGGCGTGAGAATTAATAATCCATCTTTTAAATCCCGAATATGCTAACACGACATAGCTGTTGGTTAGAAATAAGGGCAGTAACAGTGATTATTTACCTGAAATAATTTGATAACAGCGACAAGTGTTGTGGGGTTTAACGACGTTTGTTCAGTAAACCATTATCGAGACAATCGGCATTCCATCTTAAATATCATCTCCAATATTTGTAATAAACAAGTGTTCCAGGTCCAACTTCAAAGATGTGTACTACCCTTGGTATTCGCTTTAGATCATAAGCTGTATATGTTTTCAACTTATTTTTTCGTGATTAGACTACAGTCGAAGTTTTTCGGTCGTATTTAGATACATTCTGGATACACATTTGCGGACTTTTCTACGCACTCGACCCTTTCCTGGCCAATTGCAGCAAAGCTAGCACGGATGTATTTGAACAACACTTACACTTGAAGATTTCTCAGTAAAGGTTGTTCACGATAAAACGAGCACTTTTGAAAGCCCTGCTTAGTATCTACTTGTATGCACTTAGTGTTACATAAGGGGGAAGAACACACAAACACTGCAATGGGCCTCATCCCTTTATTCATGCGTCGGTCAGGTGAAAATGTGAAATAATTAGAAAAGTAAATATATCACATATATATGGTCAATTTTTCACTTCGATGAATAAATAATTTAAGTTACTATAAATAGTTACCTAACACCTCATATTCTACGTTTAAGATATGGAACTAATTTCCGCCCATCATTACCAACTTTACTGGATGCATACCTCTCAGTGCGCCCGTTAAAATATACGCAGGCAGAGGTAGTTACATTTTTCTAAGGTTGATTTTAAAAGTGCTCACTTTATAGTGCAGCTTTTACGCGTTTACAATGACGTAGTAAATTTGCGCGAAAATAATTTATTACTATTATTTGGGATGTTTTTTTTAGAGAGAGATAAAAAAGGGAGGGGTTGGTACGACTGAAGAGCTACCGAAGGGTGCGTGCAACCTGCCACGTAGCACAAGTTCGGGCAAGAATGGGAAATCGAATCCACGCACAGCCCAGTTCTCGTCTGGTACGCCAGCCCGCGAAAGGAGATTCCGAAATTGTGACCGCCAACCCCCAAATTGAAGTAAATGAAGCGAAGTCCGTAACGGAGAGGCGAAGTGGTCGTGGTTTTGGAAAGTGGGTTCACGGGGGGGGGGGGGGGGACCGCGCCAATATCCTCAAATGCCCCGCTAACTTTCTTTCGGAACGAAGTAAAGTCTGGGGGAGCGACTGAGAAATTAACTTTTTCTATTAGATTTAAAAAAAAAAAAACTGGAAACCTGTCTCGCTGTGTTCTTTAATCAATGCCTATTTAATGTATACTGTAAAAAAAATTTTGGCTTTTAAATACAATATTTAGTTGCAGTAATTTCACTAATTCTTTCCCATCGCGCAACTTGGTACCGTGACTTAAATATTATTTCATGCATTAGCTTAAAACGACATGTCAGTCTTCAAACAAAAAGTGTAAAATGATTTTCATCAAACGCTACTTGCACCTAACAAGGTGTATTAGGTGACACCCAGGAAAAATAAATTAAGAAACTTATTAATATAGAACGCTTTCGAGGAACACATATTACTGCTAAAAGAAGTCCTGCTTGGAAAATATTTTTGCCTAGCAAGTGTTCTTCCGTATTAATACGAACGAAAATTAGTATTTAGAATTATCGCATATCTAAATATTAATTTATTTTCAGTTTTAAGAACTAGATATTTTTTTCTACGTTTCAGAAGATATTTTAGAAACCAAATCACTTAGTAATGGAATGCTTTTTAAGGGCTCTTAATTAAAAATGTTTTTAAATCTCAATTAGAGACAATTACCTAAGTATCTCATGCAAATAAGTTACCGGTTATCAGGGAAACAGCAGAATTGTCAAAATAAACGGTTATTTCCACACTTACAGCGCCTGACTCCCCGGCGAGTAATCTGTACTGCAGAGTGTTTGAAATACACGTTATTCCACGAAACAGTTCAACGTACGTGCAATGTGCTGACCAACAAAAATAACACCATTTCCTTGGCGTTTGTTGGTCAGGTTATATTGCTGTTTTTGACAAGTTTGTAAGATCGGAGAATGTTAAAAAGAGTTATCCACCCAGCTGAATTGTCCTACTAGATGTTCTTGCACCTCAAAAGGTCAATAGATTAAACAGTTAAAAAAAAAAAAAAAAAAAAAACTTTTCTTGTCTTTAAGGAGCTTCGCAGCTGGGGAAATGCGTATAGTTAAACCAACTGACGTTCGCGTGCACATATGCTTGTTTGAACACCTACACGGTCTTATCGACATTTCAATTCCTCACCTCCATTGTTACATGGCCTTTAGAAAAGTGTGTAAATAGTGAATTTTAATGTTTCTCCCCTAAAGACTTGAAAGGCTCTGGAAAGCAGGGGCTACTTCTTGCCAATTCCCTATTTAATTAGCTAAGTGAACCTGTATTATTCAAAGGAAAAAGACCCCGTGAGCGATAACTTTGTAGGAAGAACAGCACAACAACCACTGTGTAAATAAGGGTAGCAAGTAGCGGAATTCACAGAAATTCTCCCGATTTAAACCAGTGACAGGTGCTGTGTCCTACCTATGTGTCAAAATAATTTAAATTCTCACTGTATATCACAAAAGAATATATTAATACACTTGGTTACTTTAAGAAGTATATTCCCTAGTGATGGAAGAGTGTGGTATGCAATTAAAATTAATCAATGCAGTGAAATTATTGCTACTGTTTTCAAATGTTTTTCGGGATTATTATGAAGTTCCTAGGGAGTGTAAGTATGGCAGCTAAGCCGTATGACAGTGATTATGATTATTCACAATCAGTCGAGATGTACAGTACACTCTAATTTCTGTATAAATGAGAAGTTATTGAAACAATAATAATTTTTTAATCATTTGGAATGATATAATATGCATATTTATATATGTCGCAGTATTGCCCGAGGAGTACTATATGCAATTATATTTGGTAAAACTTCAATTCGATTAAATGACGTGAAAATATAATTTTTTGTGAGACCTATTATTTAAAGCATAATTTGCATAAGTAGCAAAACTGATGATTGATGAAATAAACGCAGGAAACAGAAAATAATGAATTCAATTACAATGTTGAGACTATTGAAATAAAAAAATTAATAAAAAAAACTTAAAATTTATCATTTGTAAAACTGTATTATAAAAATATTTTCGTACACGCTAGTAATAATATAGCAAATTAAATTATAAGCATTGTGTCTAAAGGTGATGTGCCTATCTGACGTGTCGACAATCTCATATTTTGTGAACTGTACGCGTATTTACAGTTACAAAGAAACTATTATAATTGTAATTTTACAGGTCTTATTATCATCCCCCGGCGTTATATCTGAAGGTTTATCAGGGGATGGCTTACAAACTAACATATAACATAACTTAAACTAACAACCATGCCTTATCTAGGATTCGAACTTAGAACCTCCCGCACCTTATACCGGTGGCGCACTAACCTACTGTTCCACGGAAGCTATGCTAGAAAGGAACTAGGATCATATGTTGATCTAGTTTATCGACGAACATAAAACAATTTCTCCAAAGAATCGTAGGCCACAGGAAACTTTAACTTTCGTAAAATACAGGAAATAAACTACTTAAAAGGCATTTCGGAATAGATTCCGCTGTAAAGAGAACGAGTTTTGAAACGGGATCTCGTTCAATTTTGTAAGTGTGGAATGTTTTACATTTATTTGAAGAGGGATGTTAGTCTCCAACGTTTGAGTGCCGTGTTAGTCGATCGTCCCCTGAGAGAATTACGTCGACACGATAAGCTGCAAGTTTGCCCAGAAGAGGGTGAACTCGAGTTGATTCAAACTTTGCCCGCGTCTCTACGATTAACTTAAAATACGTGCTCGGGGCATAAAGAGGTTTACTCCCAGGTAGAGCTCGACATTTCCTGAAATGCGTTTAACTCGTAGCAGATAGTAGTACGTTTGATTACCACAAAAACACGTACCTATTGCGTTGACAAGCTCCTTTAAATGTATAATTATTTGTGAGCTTTCTCTTTAATTTATGCATATCAGTATCTAATATCACTGAAAGCAAACATTTTAAAAGTTTCAGCGAAAAATATTGAAAATTCACAAATAGGTAATAACATAATATGCTGTTCAGCTTAGAAAACTCGTACAAAATAATTTTACTACTCAAAAGATACCTAAATATCTATGAACAGTTTCGTAACTGTATTCACGAAAAGGAATTAAAAAAAAAAAAAACATTGGCTGTGCAAAGTAAAACAAACACTGTTCTGAAGAATACAGACATATTACATTATTTTCAGTGGTAATTGAGCATATTAGAAATAAATATATATTATTCCATATATCCTTACCCTTATCTGCGTAGGTTTGGACGAACTGATAGCCAAGGAAATAGAGTTTTTTTTTGTCGCAACTAATTCCGGGAAAGGTAATTTTCTCAGGGGCTGTAAACCCATTTGAGAAATGTATTGTTACAATATGCCTGGCGGGCGTATCTAAGTTCGGGAGGGATAGAGGTTAAAAAAAAAAAAGAAAAAAGAAAAAAAAAACCTACATTTTATTTCTAATTATTTTTATTTCTCGAAGAGCTCAATATTCTATTTTTAGTCTATTTGACATCCTTCTTAAGGTTTATGTTTGGTTATAGTCAATTAACTCATACTCATCATTAACTCACTTTCAGGCTGTCTGTTGTCATCATTTCTAGTGTCGTTCACTCACGTACCTAGTAAAATAGTCCAGCCTGCCAGCTGCACTCATCACTGCTTAATACTCGCAGTCGCAGATTTCCCTTTCGCTGGTCACTTCCCTCGCCACTCGTCGTCTATCGCTGAAACTCAGCCACTCATCCATTCAATAACTACAACTCAACTCTCGGCCCGGAGGCCCAACGTGCTTCTTATACTCTGCTGGCCTTGACCTGGAAAGTTAAATGCGCCACGAGTCACGCTTAGAGAAACTAGGGCAGCAAACCACTAGAACATTCTTGAGATAAATACAGAAACTCAATACAACCAAGGTCAGCAGCGATCACCGCAAAATGATTATCGCGTCGGCTCGGTTTTTGGTAACAAATGCGTGGCTCTTGGTTTAGCAGGTGCCTATAATTCAAAACATTCCATTGATTTGCCGCCGCTATCATATAACTGCTGTCCTTCACTTCCACTCGCTCGCGTGGTTTGCGAATTAATGAGCACGTAACAGTGTATTTATAAAGCGTTCCCTCTTCTCCTCCTTGTGCTTTTCTCCCAACCACCGCCAAAGTGTGAAAATGATGACATTCACTGAATCCCTTCTAAGTCAGTTACAAAATGTTGTATCGATTAACTTTTTAATGTGTCTCGTTCGTCAATAATAGTCCTTTAACTTTGGCCTAGACAACATGTTCTCTAATATTAATAAATAAGGTGTCATAAGATTGGAAAAAAAAAAACCTAAATAATGTTTTTTTTTTTAAGTAGAATTACGTTTTTTTTTTTTTTTGTTTTCTAATATTTTTTAATAATTGAAACACCCAGAAATATTTTGTACAAAAGTTTTGGCACACGTTTTAATCTTTAAAACGTGGTATGATTTATATTGGGGATTTGAATGGTTACGATTGGGGAGGCGTGAAAGTAAGAGCGGGCTCACGCACTCCCACTTCCTCCATCCACCCCTTTCTTCGTATTCGCAGTTCTTGCGTCTACGCCTCTAATTATTGTTTAAACAATACCACAATTACTATTCACATTCCTTTCAAACTTATTTATATAACTAACAAAAGTATTATAAATTTTCCAACTTTTTGCATGGTTTTTAAACAAACAAGTTTTTAATGAACATTTATATATATTTTTTAGATTGATAATCACTGGCATAAAGTTAATAAGCTGTCCATATAAATTTATTTTAGTTTAATTATGCAATAGAAGTTTTGGTTTGGGGAAGGAAGGAAACCTCCTACCAAATTATGGATCTTCAATAACCCTCCATATATGGCCCCGTCGTGTCCCAGACTGGCTAAAATCGACATCTGTCAGGTTTACGATTTATTTTCAAAAATAAGCAACGGAATTTTGTTTTAGTAATTTTACTTTGTAGATGACAGCACCACGGACCACCCACCCACCTAACATTTAGAAGTAAAACATGATGTTAACACAGATTGTCTTTAGTAATTTTACGTTTGTCTTGCTTATCATTGATTGGCGTCCAAAACCGGTGTTTACACTGATCGTCAAATGCAACGTCAATTTACTCTACAAATTATGGAGAATTAAAGCGTGATAAACCATTGCAGCATTTAAAAACACATCTGGAGGAAACAAGACAGAGGTCATCGGGGGCAAAGACTTTGGTACTGGGAACAGTTTTGAAAACACACGCACATGCACACTCAAGCGTGCACACATACTTGTGTAAGCGTATTTTTAAAAAAGCAAAATCTCATATTTATTTTCCACCAATTCTCTGTAAGGTAATCGGCGAGTTATGGGGGCGTGGGGCATAAATTAACACCGAATACGTAAATTGATCATTACTGGTTTTTGAAAGCCAACATAGAAAAAAGTGAAAATGGCAATCTTAGGTAATAAGTTTTGCCAACTTAAAGACCAAGAATTTTTCAGTATTACTGTATCAATTTCGCATAGTGTATTGCGCCACGATACACAAAAATTGGCGGCGTCAGAAATATATCGGCAGAATAACGTCACACAGGTAAAATATTTGCTCTCGTAGTTAGTAAAAACTATTCTGTATGGTAACCCTTTATTTGTTTTCTCTATCGGCTTCCATAAAATTTGTGAAATATGATAAACCTCAATAGCATTAATTTTATGTCCCACGCCCTCTTAAGTAAGGAGTCCGAGATTCGAGATTGTAACCCTGAAATTCGATGGTTTCAGAGTAATTAGAAGTAGGTTCTTTTCATTTACATTCGCACTCGTGGAGAAATTAATGATCCATGCCAATAAACGCGGGGTTTCGGAAGTCGTTACGGTTATGAATATTTTGTTTGCCTTCTCTCTTCGTTTCGGCATTTCTGTGCACGCACGCCCGCCACATATTTCTCCCGCGAGGGGACAAGAAACATCGAGGGAGGGAAACGACGGAGAGCTCAGCAGGCGCGGCGGAGAGCAGGAGGCAAGTGAGGTACTCAAGTGAATGAAGACTGAAACAAGAGGGGTTGACGAGGCTGTTCGCGATGTAGGTCAGGTCTCCACCCTCCCCCAACACACACAAACCCTCGGCTTTTATAAAGTCCGCGCGGACGTGCCGACGACGGGGCAAAGACAACCCTTCGCGCCAACCCCGGGACGCGGGTCGCGTAAATGATGCGGAACCCCCCCCCGGGGGGGTAGTAGTTCGCGATGCCCATAAGTTACCCCCCCCCCACCCCCGTCCCCATGCATATATGCGGCGAGACAGCAGGTCTTACGTCCCTAAGTCAAGAAAAAGCGTTTCGTTTCTGCGCTTTCGAGAAGCGGAATGGTCGTAACGTTAGATAACGTGAATAGATATGGAAGCACGTGAATTCCATCCACGAAGTAGTAACGAAAAGTTTGAAATACAGCGTTGCTTCTGAGTAGCAATTCTTCTTGACTCCGCTGACAAAAAACTTGCGGTCTATTACAATTAGGCTGGTAAAAATATTTCTACATTTATTCATTTATTTTAAATTAATTGTTTTAGTAATCTTAAATTTAACGGAATTTTCGAAGAAATTTTTATTCCTTTTCCAAATAATATATATATATATATATATATATAATTAGGAGTACTGTTACAAACTTAGCAAAAACGTTTATCGCTTTATCCTCAATCGTGCTTTCAGAAATCTCTGAGAACAACGTTTGTTACTAAAACGTTGGAGAAACGAGAAGAGTATAAAGTGCGGGAGCAAAGTGGATTAAGCCAGAAAAGTAGGGCGAGGGGGGGGGGGGAGAGAAACAGTTTGGTACTGTTGTGTTGCTGTCCTTGATCGTAACACTCGCTTCGGAGACAATGGCTTGGAGACTCTCCTACTGTCTTGTGGCGCAGTAATTTGGTTCGCTCATCTGAGCGTATGGCAAAATTAATTCCAGAAGAAAATAAGTACACTTCCCAGTTCAGCCCCGCAGGTATAGAAATTATTACACCTACGCCATAGACCATTTACAGTTACTTCCAACTTTCCTGAAGCAATGCTCAAGTTCTACTTGCAGTATACCTCCGCCTCGTGCAAACAAAGCTTAGAAAATTGCACCAGACAACCAACGCACCGCACTCATTGTAATAATATTTTCCATGAGAACTATTTCTTACTAGGCATTACCAACATAAAATTTTCTCTGTATTTATTCATATTGGTTGTAAGTTAAATACTGCCATTTTTAGATAAATAATAGATAAAATATCAATTTAAACGAAATAAGGTATTTTTATTTTAACACAAATACAACACGTTTGTAATACATGGCATTTATGAAGCAACTGATTACGTTTTACATGGGGTGTATTTTTTTAAAAGTTTGATTGAAAAAAGTGCGAAGAAACTGAATAGACTATAGAAAGAAAAAAAACACCGCACATAATAAATTATCGGTTTACGTGTAGTTATACATAATTGCTAAGTAGCGTTCCTGTGCGACGTTTTGTGCTCAACCAACTGCACAGTATACAGTTTCTCCCACGTGAATTTCGTTTCGGTTCTGCATGCACACTGATATATTTCCTTATAGCTGCGTGGATCTCCGTTTACCGGTCTTTTTGTTTATGTCTCTAGGTGTAATTTGTAAAAAATAAGGTTAAAAAAATATATTATTGCTATCATATTCGATAGCTGCTACATTGTGAGAGCTCTGTAGACTTAGTGCCCATCTTTCTCTCTCCTAACTGATCAAACGAACGATTATAATTTCTCTCACTTTCAGCTGACTGCGGTGAAATGAATAGATTTCCGTATGAAATTGGTTATGCTCATATCCCGTACAAGTTTTGTTTCGAGTGGAAACTACTGCTCATTTGATTTATATTACGAGTTCGAGAGCGGGAAAAACCAAGTGAATATATTTTTGCAATGATTTTATAAGTTTTTTTTTGTTAACGATTTGTCAAAGATACAACATATACACTACCAAGTTTGCTAAAGTTCGGTAATGAATAAACAAGTCAAGCTCCAAACCGTAGGTGAGATTTTGTCGCATCCTCTACCCCCTGTGGGCTGGAGACTTGAGAAACACCCCCGAAGAAACCCCATCAGCAAAAAGGTGATAATTTTATGTTGGGCTACATAATGTCGTCCCACAAAGGTGCCCTGACATGTTTTCTCAAACCTTTCAAACACTATTACTTGTGTGGTCACTATAAACATTATATGTGAAATAAAAATAAAATTCATAATTACAAAAATTCTCTTCTTAAATTGTTTATATATATATATTAGTATATATATATATGTATATGTTTATATATGTGTATATGTATAAATAGTTTACATATATATAAAATTTTATACCGAATGTTTAATACAATATTTCATAATCTTTAACGAAGATAATGACACAGATAAAATATTTAGTTAAAAAGTTAACAAATGAATACAAAAATATTTGTGATTTCTGCAATCTCACAGCATTATATTATTTTGGTATATTTTCCAAGTAGCATCTCCAACAATTAACTTGCTTTAAATTGTTTCTTTTTACAAAATTTAAATTTAAAAATATTTAAAAACATTGTAGTCAAAGCCTAACACTAACTTTCTTCTAAATTTACAACTATTTTTAAAAGACCCCAAATATTAAAACCCTTATCTCCACTGTTAACACCTCCAAGAGTCTGAGAACCAAGCACACCAGCTCCAAGAATACAAGCCTATTTATTTAAAAAACCATTTTCTCACCCCTCGCCAACACTTCATATTTTGTAGATTTGGCAACAGTGTTCGGCATTTAATTGGGTCCATTTAATTTCAACCAATAGGAAAAATGTATTTTGAAATAGAGGGCTCTCAGTACTACACGGCGACAGTCTAATTTTATGTTGTGAGCATTTTTTCTCTTAAACCTGCAACTCTTGACAATACCGCCGACGTCACCAAGGCGTAGCCAATAGTAGTGCAGTACGTCAGACTTTCGTCTGGCCAGACTGGAAGCACGGGCGCTCCCGGGAATCTGATTTCTGACTGAGGCGGCCACTGTGCTGTTCGACTGGCTACTGCTTCGAAGGCCCACTTGACGTCGGACGCCGAATCTCCCATGTATTTTCCACTGTAGACGAGGCAGCATAAATCTTGGTCTTCCAGAGCTGTTCCAAACTATTCTCCAAAGGTTGGAAAAATGGGGTGTGGTGTGTTGGGGACACGGCCGTTTGTTTTCCGTGAATACGTCTACGTTGACGCGCTCGGGCACCTTGATGATTTTTACGTTCCCGGCACCGCTTCACTCGAACATATGGGGTTTTAAGGGTTTCACTGGATTGCTTTTAAGATGCTCTTTCCGACCGTATACGATTTATGTATTTCAACTTCGAGTATAGGCCGACATTATGTTAAATTTAAAAAAAAAAAAGTTTACATTCAACTCATACAATTTAACCATAACCACTCCTCACAAATGTTTTTATACACGCAATCGATCGATCTTGACGAGAGCTATCGATTTAAACTTAAACGAGCGTCGTAGCTTCTCCTAGTTAAAAGTTATATTACTACGCGGAAGTTATGAGATGCGGCGAAACGAACTCAAGAATGTTCCCCCCCCCCCCCACACACACACACACACACACACACAGCGCGACGCTTCGCAGTCCTCACTCAACATGTAACGTATTCTTTGATAATTTGGCAATCGAGTGGTGTAATTGAATTTGGAATGTAGACGATAGATTCGGAGCTGCAATGCCAAACTGTATCCCCCGATTTTGTTGTCATCGGATTTTCTGGATTGCCTTCCGCTATGGCTACAAATTTAAAGACATATTCACGTCGAAACGTCTACAGCTAAATTTAATAACAAGCAGGCCAAAACACGTAACGAGACGTACATTTTATAGGGAATTGGAGCTCTTGAACACGAGAAGAAAACATATCGTCTCAATTTGACAAAAAAAGATTAACGGTATATTTCCCAGGCAACAATTGATATCTGCACTTCAGAAACCACGGGCGGGATATATGAACTGTTGTAAACTATTGAAGTATTTGATTTTAGGATGTAAATAAGGACTTTATATAAATACTTATTATACATATACATGCGCGCTTGCACACACACGCACACGCCTGAAAGTGTATAGAGGCATAATGTATTAAACTACTTTAAAATCATTCACATAAAGAGGTACGTTATTACGATGCAAGATATTATGTTTTATTGAATTTGCGGGAATATGTTCTATTTCTTCATTTAATATGAACTAACTATTTTGTTGTTAATTAATTCTTCGATATGGAACGACGTTGATTTGAATTTCAACGCGCGTTTAAAAGTCGTAGAAATGCATTTTCTTAATCCGGGTCCAATATAAATGCAAGTCTATTGTAGTGAGCTTTTACGTTAAAATGTGTGCAGCTACATTACGGTTTTTTTTTAAGATGACTCAGAAGGTGCTCAGTTAAGAATTCACCAGTCATAATCTTCCAGTTCACTCTACGCAATTGTAGCCTAACGTGATCATGTCTCTCGCGTTGAGTTTCGTGGTTATTACCTATTCACGGTTACTCTACACTTTTCTGAAGCCCTGCTGAGTGTTCTGCTTCCAGGATATTCCTCCGCCGCGTGTAAACTAAGCTTACATAAGTCTAGAATATTACACCAAAGAACAACGCACCGAATTCGTGCTCTCTCAGTTGTAATAATAATTTGCATGAGAACTATTTCTTACTAGTCGCTACCAACACACGTGTTTTCCCACTGTTTTTAATTCATAATTATTGTAAATAAAATATTAGAGTTTATAAATAAAATACAGGTAAAACTACAATTTAACGAAAATAAGACACTTTCATGTCAACAAAGGTATAAAACGCATGTAATATATGGCATATTTAGAAAATAACTAAACACATCTTACATGGGGTGATTTTTTTTAGAATTTTGATTCAAAAAGTGTGAAGAAACCTCGAATAGACTATAGGTGTCGAGCGCCGTAAATATCTTCCCCCCCTCCACACCTAACAACACCTTTAATGCCGAAAGCAGAAGTTATTTCAGCCCCTTACTCCTCCACATTCCTCCCTCTATATTTTTAATGCCGATGGGGACATTCCCGAAATGCCTCTTCAGTCGAAACAATATTCTCTTCCCAGTCTCCTTCCACTTTATTTCGTTTCTCAGACGCTTTCCTGCTGGGAAAATTTCTTTTTTTTTTTTTCGCAGTGAGTACAACCTCGCACAGTTAATCGCGTATGAGACGAAGGCTTCTGAACTTTCGAATGATCCTCTGGGGGGGGGGGGGGGGGAGGGGGGGGAGGGAACTTTTTTTTTTTTTTTTTTAGTGAAGTCTCAAGCCACGTTTGTGGTGAACTGGTTTCAAATTTCCCCTCTAACTTTGAATCTCTGACGATGTGGATATTTTTCATAAATTCCGTATCTTGCCCAGTGCTCATACGCGCTCACAATTTTCCCTTTAAGGCAATGTCTCGATTGGCCCAGAGAGAGCTCTCTCGCGCTATAGCTATCGCGACCACGTCATTATGACGTTAGAGAGAACGCTCTCTGGTCGTGTAAATTCGTCGGAGAGAGTGCGAAAGAGCGAGAGTACGCACAGAGAGAGAGCACGAAGTTGTTTACTCTCTGGTGCTCTCTCGCAATCTCTGACCACGCGCCATATTTGTTTACATTATTTCCGTGTTTGAATAAGGTTATGGCAGCTTTCGGAGCCGAAACCTCGTCACATTTTACCTGTAAGCGAGTATTTTCAACTGTTTTGAAATAACTTACATAGAACGTATTTATAAAAATATAATTACAGATATCTGACAAAGTGTCGTTTTTCTCGCTTTTATGCAACATGACGGTATAGACCTATGTAAAACAAGAAATATGGTTTATGCGCTAATAATTATTCTGGTAGTGTTATAATTAATTGAAAATTATTTTGAACATATATATGTTGTTTACTATGGTTTACGATTATGATTTTAGCTTAACATGATTTCCCGCCTTTCGGCATCAGCTGTTTGCCTGACGTCGGAGAGAAACGAGAGAGTGGTTGTCTCAATTCCACAGAGCGAGATCGTGAGAGAGCGCGAAGCAGTACTCTCATCAGGTTGTGTGGAAAAGTGCTCTCCCGAAAGAGTATTCTATAAATTGAGAGACGGCCTTAGAAGCGTTGCATTAATCGCATAGCTACTACGAAGTTATTTCGAGAATTTAACTTTACACAACTGCGTGATTTTTAACCAGTTTGGTTACACATTTATGTCGTAGTTCAAGGGTTGCATGCACGTAATATTTCGATTTTGCAACAAGTGAACACAATGAGATGCGTGCTTGATGATATCGGCGTTAACCACTCGTGACATAGAAGTGCAGAACATTTCTGTGACGGTTCAACCTCACAAAGACCCCTCAAACTAACGAGTATTGAATAATTATTTAATTGATCAGTGTACTTGATGTATTGGTAATTTTATGCACTGCTAGCTTTAGGTTCGTGAATGATAATGCAAGAGTAGGAATGATAGATTTTGGAACCAATATTGGAAGTTATTTTGTATTTACAAAATTTTGTAGGAACTCAAATTGCGAAATGCACTTACTTTACCGCAACTAGCCACCAAAAAAAATTTTGATATCTTACAGGTTTTCTGAGGGGGCTTCTTGTGTAATATACATAAAGACTGTTCAAGATAAAGTTAGCACTTTTGAAATCAACCTTAGACAAAAGTCACTGCCCCTGAATGCATAAATTTTAACAGGCGCAATGAAAGACATCCGTCCGGTAAAGTTCGTAACGCTGGAGGGAAAGTAGTTCCATATCTTAATATCGAAAAAAAAAGTTAGGTAAACATCTCTGACAAGTTAGATTATTTCTTTCGCTTTCTGGTTTTTTTTTTTTAAAGTATCAAAGTGCAAAAATGCACACATTGTAAAGGTTTTTTAAAATAATTACTTCACAGTTTCACTTGACTGACGCATGAATAAAGTGATGAGGCCCATGGCAATGTTAATTTTCATAGGGCGGAAGAATATACAACTTGCATACAAGTAAATCTTAAGCAGGGCTTTCAAAAGTGCTTGTTTTACTGTGAACAGTCTAGGGCAGCTTTTAACCATAATTATTGATATTAGAAAAAAACTAACAAACTTATTCTTCATGAGAGTAATTGGTTCGGTATCAAGAAATAAAATTCAATCGACCAACTCATAAAAGTGACTACTTATATTCCAAATTTTGTTACACACAGAATAACAATAAAAAATAAAATAAAATAGTCACAGGCAGTCCATGTCCTTCAAATACCGTCTCCTGGCAAGGACACCAGATGACATGTCCTTCGAATACCGTCTCCTGGCAAGGACACCAGATGTCACGGCTGCACGAGACGACCCAGCGAACATCATCAAAAATGTCGTGTCGGTGTGTCACATTGCGCAGATCAGATCAATCACGAGGAACACTGTCTCCACTGATGCCTTTCTGTGTAGATCACCGCTCATAAACATCACTCGTATGAACGATCCTGCTGGAAATGGTGACAAAACGGGCTAAGGTTTACCTTGAAGATATTAGCCACCCACAGTACCGCTTGCTGCCAATCCTTGTGTGACAGTCGCTGCAGTCTGATTGATATAATGCATGCATTCATGTTATAGGCTGTTTACGATAAAATGAGCACTTTTTAAAGCCCTACTTAAGATCTGCTTCCACGCACGTTGTGTATTCTTCCGTTTATATAAAATTATCACTGCCATGGGCCTCACCACTTTATTCATGCGTCGTTCAAGTAGAATGGTTGAATGATTAGAAAAGTAAATAAGTTAAAAATCTCTTAACTTTTACATTTTTTTTTTCCATAATGAAACAGCGAAAGAAATAATTTATGTTACCACACATGCTCACGTAACACTTTCTATTCGACGGTAAGCTGTGGAGCTACATGCCATCCCTCGTCATGGGCTGTTCACGGTAAAATGAGCATTTTTGTGAAAGCCCTGCTAAAGATCAACTTGTATGCACGTTGTGTATTCCTCCGCCTTACGTAAACTTCGCATTGCCATGGTGTGGACTGCGTGTTAAATGTGGAAAAGAGCGCTTTCAAAAACACGTAACCACGCACGGTGTTTACCACATTTCTCAGTAATAGAAATTTCTATTCGGATTTCCTTTGAAACGGTCACAGTAAACTTGACGCCTTTCTAGTCACCGCGCCACTACGGACACTGTATATTGTATTCGCTTTCTTTTCACGCTTCTTAGTTAAACCTTTAAAAAACACCCTAGTTTTTGTTTCTTCCTTAAATGTCATATATATATATAATACAAGTGTTTTATACTTGTGTTAACATTAAAGTACTTTAATTGTGGTTTACTTATCATTTATGTTTCATGTATAGCCAGTATGTATAACGACAGAGAGAAAATATGTGTTTTGGTAATGCCCAGTAAGAAATACTTCTTGTGCAAAATATTAATACGCGGAAGTGCACACAAATGTGGTACGTTGGCCCTCTAGTGTAATTTTCTGAACTTTCTTTGCGTCACGAGGCTGAGGAATATCCTGCAAGTATAACTTTAGCAGGGCTTTAGAATAGTTTGACTTAACCGTGAATGGAGTATGGTTCTGAATTTCACACGCAAGGGGTTTAACTGAATAACACTCTTGTCTTGCTCTCCGGTGTGGCAAAGGATTCAAATGAAGTAACTGTAAATAATAATGCTACAGAACTGAAGTCACAGATTATGGAACTTTAAGCTTTTTACACCTTTAGAAATTAATAATATAAAAAAAATTAAACTCGGGTGTGTGTATATTATATATATATATATATATATATATATATATATATATATATATATATATATATATATATATGTGCCCTAGGCGAAATACCTGTTTGTCCTCTTCCCTCGTCGTATCGGTTCAAACACATATCTACAACTATCGTCGATAAACAACGTCAAATCCTCGTTATTAGTCGATCGAAACTGTTTACTCAAAAAAAATAAGCGATAGGTATTTACTCTTCCTGATAGATTAAAGTACCCCAAAAGCTGTACACAATAAAGGTGACTATACATGAACAAATAATTCCATATATTATAGCAATAAATAATAATCCGACCACTTAGGGCCTATATTAATTTTTATTTTGGCAAAACTTTAATAATGAAGTTAAACCATAGTTATATCAGCTGTCGACCGTTCTGCCGCCCCTAATTCTTGGTGACCTAGTCGGTCGCCTTGTTCACCTATATGGTCGTGCCGGCTATGTATAGCCACCAGTTTGTTTTCACAACTCTAAATGTAGCCACAGAACATCTGGAGCCAAACCTAACTACAGCGTGTATAGCGAATTCCGACTCACTAGAAGAAATTATTCCTAAAATTACTATACGAGTGTATACGTACAGTGACAAAGCGCGAATGGTAAATTATTTTCCCCTAGATCCATGGCAACTTTCTTACAGTTACTCAGGAAAGAGCCAAATGCGTAAGGAAGTTCCTAACTATGTATGGTAACGATGTTAAAAATTTCCATATTTTCAGCCTGATACGTAGTACTGTTTCCATACACTGTATACGTTAAAAGTTTCCTTTACAGTTTAGGAAGATTACCAGAAATTTTTTCCAGTGTACACTCGCCTGCATAATGGCCTAAATTGCGAGCAGCATTAAGAAAAGTCATTCGGCGATCGATGACTGGACATTGGGTTTCCAGACGGCAGTCGAACTAACAAAAGGAAACTTACACTGTATGAAGCAGACAATCAGGCACAAGGACCGGTTATAGTATCTCGTGCAGCTGTTAGGCGACCGAGTACAGTGTCGCGGTGTTTTTCACATTTTTAAAAAATCAACATTTGAAAAATCAACCCACGAATTATGTGTTTGGTTGTTTTCTGAATATGGCATGTACTGCAAGCGTTTTATGCTTCTGTTAACGTAGAAGAGTCTTATTTTTGGTCAAATTAACTTTTACGCATAGTTTATTTCTAAATTTTAATATTTAATTTATGACTGAAATAAAATAAGAGCGAATACACGTGTGTAATAGCTATTAATAATAGCTCTTATGGAAAATATTGTTTAAGTGAGGGAACACAAGTGCGGTGTGTTGTCCCTTTGGTGCAATTCTCTAGACTAAGTAAAGCTTTGTTCTCTTCAAGTGGAAGAATATGCTGAAAGTAGACCTTTAACATGGCTTAATAAAAGTTGGAAGTAATGGTAAATGGGTTATAAGCATGTATTGAAGGGACCGATCGTCATGCAATTTATCTTCTAAATGCTTAATTAATGTGTACAGCAGCTGTAAATTAAGAGAAGCTGGCCTTTGCCCACTGGTCAATTTAACACTGTCTGCAGCCAGGAGAGACTTTAGTCATGATGGCATCCGCAAAAACTTCGCGTCTATTAGGCACGGAGGGTTTATAAGCCGTAACATAATGGAAGTATGCCCGTCATTAATCAATATGATACCAAAATCGCTACGCCGTATTTCTGCAAGCTACGGTAAAACTGTTTTCCTTTGTACATATCGTCAAATTAATCTTTGGCATAGCAAATTTGATTCATAAATATGACCTATACAATGGATACCTTTTCAGACTACAAAGTTGCAGTAACAAAAGGACAAAATAATGGAACAAAATTCATTAGATTATAGAAACAGTTATTGTAAACACGTACATGGAGACGAAGAGGTTAAAATAATAGTATTGAGTTTATTGTTCCCTAATAATGTTCAAATGATCATTTGTTCAGCTAGGCTAAGTGTAGGGTTGTATATATCATATGTATAAATGTCAAATATGACAGACATAAATAGTCACGTCCGACAGAAGAAAAGACACGTATTAAATTTTCTACAATGTACTTAATTTGTCACCTTAATTTTACAAAATTCGAAATGCTTTTTTGAAGTATATTACTTCCAACAAGAATTTTGAGAACGCTATTGAAAATATGGCTAACTTGCGTTAAAAAATTCACGTAGACGTCATGACGAATTGTCAAATGATTTCTTGCTGTAATGAAGAACAGTTTTCTCTCAAATGAAGCCGTAAACTCGGAGTTAAAAGAGCATATATTAAGCAAATAAAGAACTGCAGAATTCACAAGGATATCATTTTCTGTAAATTTTGTCTGCAGTTTCATAAAACGTTCTATAGAGAACGATATATGTACTTGTAACAGGTCCCCGAAAGACAAACATATTTCCGAAAATTAGAAAACAAATTATTACTTGTGTTTACAGATAATAAGAACGCATACGCAGTTTTTGTTACTGCATACACACTCCGTATGATTGGCTGAGGGGTTTGAAGTTCCCTTATCCGACTAGAATCTTATAAGGCCGTGGATACCCATGTATCCACGGTCCCTTCCAGTTTCGCTCGTTTCTTTCCCCGGCCTTTTTTTTCCAGACATTTTAATTCCAGAGCTTTCCTGGTCGTATCACACTCAACTTGGTGCATTACTTAAAGCTGGAGGGAAGTGACATGTCTTCTCCTTAAATGGCAAACGTTTCGATCTTGTACCAGCCTCTTCTCAATCGTACCTCTTATGGGAACAGCACAACAAGAAGTATTAATGTTCACGAAAGAAATAAAGAATGGATAAATCGTGTCCATAACGTGTAAAGTTTGTGTTACGAAATAAACTGTCGGTTAAACAAACTCTACTAAAAAACAAAAAAGTTATAATGCTAAATAAATATAAAGTTGAATCAATATAATCATATTCCTGAAATAGGAAAATACCGGTTGATCAAAATTGTTTGTTTTCAGATGAATGACAAACTCTCTTGGTACTACACAAAAGAATGTTCAGTCGACTAATAAACTATTTCTCGCTTTGTCCAAACGTGATCTTAAATAACCTTGAATTTGTCGAAAAGTGAGGAAATTTTTTGGCATGGCATAAATTGTATTACTGAATAACGCAATAGATTTACCACTTATCTTCAAATTCAAAAATTTGTACGCAGCTTAATGAATTCTGTGATAATCGAAAAAAAAAATCTTGTGGCACACACACTGTAGTAATAATGTACACACGGTAATTACTGATCAGCTTAGTACTTATTACAATCAAAATCATCAGCTTGTGAGAACGCAATTGAACTGCATATATTAGAAATTTATATACGACTTTTAAGGTAATTCTATTCATACCTTTATTTCACAACAAAATTAGAAAAACATAGTCACTTGATTCTTATCACGCCCCAAATAAAAATTAACCTTCTTTTATTTTGTTTTTGTCCTTTTATATCGCCAGGCTAACCGAATAACGGCTAACTCCATATACTGACGAAAACTTGTCTATAAGAATGACCTTGGAATTCGCACAGTTCACATTGTGATCCAACGATGCCTTTGCGACTTATATCTCTGAAATCATTCCCAGCTTAAGAAAAGTTAAAACTTTTATTGCCCTGCACCAACATCGCTATAATACATTCTCGGTTACTTCAGTCTTTTATGAAGCCCTGATAATGTTCTACTTCCAGTATATTCCTCCGCCTCGTGCAAACATAAGCCTGGAGAATTACACCAGAGGGACAACTCACCACATTCGTGCGCACTCAGTTGTAATGATATTTTGTATAAGAACTGTTCCACAGTAGACGTTACCAACATAAATTTTTTCTCCCTGTTTTTTATTTAAATGATTCATCCATGAAGCATTATAATTCATGTATAAGATATAAATAACATTACAATTTAGCAATTAAAAAAGTGACTTATGAACACAAGTATAAAACGCTTGGGTTACAGGGCGTATTTAGGAAATATCTAAACACGTCGTACATCGGGAAATCTTTCAAATGTTTTATTCAAAAAGGCCGAAGAAACCGCGAACGAACTATATCTATTCTCTTCCATAGTCACAGCAATAGATATACAGCTTCTAAACAAGAAATTATTATTGCAGTCTGCGCGATCACCGGGAAATCACTTTGGTAACCAAATTTGTCCGAACTGCTCTTTCAGCCCTTCAGTGGACATTTAATCTCTGCTAGCGACGTAGATTATGGGTCAAGGTTCGGCGGGACTGTCTTGGCGCTAATCCAACATCAAGTCCGGTAGTCGCCAAAATATTTTTTTTTTTTTTTTTTCCCCCAACCCGTCCTCTTCCTGCTCTGGAACAAGATGGTCACGATGAAAATTTATAGCGGCAGGTTTTGCAAGCGAGCTGAGCGCAGTGTCCTGCTTTATCTCGGAAATGGGATGGGAGTCACTGTCGTGGCAGCTGTTTTTACGACGTATTTTTCTTTCAATGCTTTCTTGCTGCCTGCCGTCCCGGTGACATTCATGCCATTTCACGTTGGTGTTTTTTATGTCGGTAATTTTTTTCCCCCCGCCCGTACTCAGAATTCACACTTAAAAAAAAAAAAAAAATTCCCCGAAATTACGGATGTTGCCGAAAATGTCTAGGAGAGAAAATTTTAAGAACGGAACAGCGAACTTTGTCCTAGTTAATCAAACGATGAAAAAGTAGAGCGATAGTTTTATATCCACGCTATGAAAGAAAGTTAAACAGTTATCCAGAATATAGCTCACAAGTAAAAAGTAGCAGTTAAAAATAAAATGCATTTATCCGCCCATATGAATGAATTTCCATCGATATGTATATGAAGCATTCAATCAGATTTTTTTTCATGGCAAGATTTATCCGTGTTGTAGAAAGAAAAACTGTTACTCCTTCTTGGGAAAATTCACTTTCAACTCCCGACACCAACCCTCGCTCACCTACACAATGTGGAAACCAATGATAAAGGCTGTTCACGATAAAGTGAGCACTTTTGAAATCACGCTAAGAAAAATTTCACTGCTCCTACCTGCATATAATTTAACGGGCGCACGGAGTGATATATGCCCAGTAAAGTTGGTAACGATGGCTGGAAAGTAGTTCCATATTTTAACGTCAAATAAAAATATTAGGTAAAGGCTGTTCACGATATAGTGAGCATTTTTAAAATGAACCTTAGAAAAATGTCACTACCCCATAATGTATATATTTTAATGGGTGCACTGAGTGACATTTGCCCAGTAAATTTGGTAACGATAGATGGAAAATAGTTCCATACCTTAACGTGAAATAAAAAGTGTTAGGTAACCATTTGTGATAACTTACATTATTTCTTTCGCTTTCAATTTTTATAAAGCTACGAAGTGTGAAAAAGAGCAGATTTGTATAATATTTGCTTTCCTAAAAATTTCACAGTTTTACTTGACCGACGCATGAATAAAGTGATGTGGGCCACGACAATGTTAATTTTACATAAGGCGGAAGAATACATAACGTGCATACAAGTAGAACTTAAGCAGGACTTTCAAAAAAGCTCATTTTACCGTGAACAGCCTATAACCGTTTGTAATGACAGATTATTTTTTAGCTTTCTGCTTTTTTGTAATGCATCGAAGTATAAAAATCACCAGATTTGTAAAATAATCATTGTTCTAATACTTTCAGAATCTCACCTGACCGACGCATGAATAAAGTGATGAGGTCCCTGGCAATGTTAATATTACATAAGGCGGAAGAATACACAACGTGCATACAAGTATATCTTAAGCAGGGCTTTCAAAATTGCTCATTTTACCTCGAACAGTCTAAAACATCACCGCATGTATGTACATCCTGCTTTGTCGCCTTGGGTGCGCATTGACAGGGTTGCCAACTATGTAGTCGTAAACCGAGTAATTTGAACTACCACATATCATAAGAAAATTATTCCCAAATTCTTGTAATCTCAAATAATTTCTTCGCCCCTGAGATAATAATACTGATCAGTTTCGCATAAGGTGGAGAGAACCGTATGATTTGGATTGTTCTACAAATCTCCGTAATCAAACTTCATGACCGGACAATCAATCAAAGCTTGACATGGCATAGAACACTACTTACCATCATTTTTAACTGAGTACTCTTTTAGTTATATCCGTATTAATTTCGCCATGCTAAACGAAAAACTTTGCTTACGATTATAGATGTGAAACGAGTTCCGCGAGGAAAGGAGTTGATATTCGAAATAATTGTTATGATGTTACCTGCGCCTTGACAAACATGGCTTTAAATATCGAACACTGAAATTAAATTATGTTTTTTTTTTTTGCTTTAATTGTCAGAAAAATGTACGATTCATAACGCTGTTGCATTTTTTTTAAGATTGTTCGCGCATAAAATAACGTTCTACGACCTCCAGACCCCACAGTCATGACGACACGAGATCAATACTCCCTTCAAAGCATCCATGCTGTCGATAGTAGATGCAGGCATTAGAGCGTGCAATTGTTCCAGAGATAGGGAGAGTCAAATCATCATCCTTTAAAGGCAATTTTAATAACTGAATCTTTAATTCCTCTGCTAACCCATTCGAATTTATTTATTTTTGCAAATTTTATCTTTCCTTCCGCTTGAATAAACACTTTCGTCCATTAACTAAAATTTAAATCTCCGGCGATGTTTTTAAATTGCAGCAGATTGAATTAGAAATTCTAACAAAAGGATTTCTCTTGTAATAGGCATGCACTTCATTTTTTTTTTTTTCAATCATGAATCCCAAGTTGTGTGTAGGTAGGAAATAACTGATAAACTATTGTTCGATATCCGCCATTAATTTACGACTGCTTCAATAGTTGTGTGTTTTATTGGACCATATTGTATGCTTGACTGAACGAACTTTCGTAATTATTTTTAAAGAATGCCTATCTCAGTATTCGTGGAACACACATTTCACGCTAGCCTACTTCCGTCCGTTTGTTCCAAGAAAAACAATGGTTTTTATTTCCACTATGTCGGATAAAGAACGGCTGTCTATTTCCAAACATTTATTGGAATGAAAACGTCCATGCACCGTATATACTAAATCAAGCAATGTTGAGCTCACACGACTTCTGGCACATGCATTAATAATACGCATATGGATGTCTGTTTATAGTCATATTAGAAAGTATAGCGGGAAACTGCACTTAAGACTAGATTGTTCAACATATCTAAAAAAAATATATACGCTAAGTCAGTGACAGATGAGAAAACAAGCTTAAAATTTGAGACCAACTGAACATACTGTAAACCAATTAGTGTACTAAAAATTTAAATTATCAACTGCAGTTGTAGACATTTACAATAGTGTTTAACTTCTGTGCCTCAGTAACTCTAATTTCGATGTATTTCGCTAAGATACACTATTACTTAAAACCGAAAAATAATGTTTTCCCAAAGGTTAATATTTATTAATTAGTATTTATAGACTCTTAATAATAGAGTAAAAAAACCAATAAAAAAAAGTTCGATTGGAAATTTAAAGTTTAGCTGTAAAACTTGATGTATGTATTTACGTAAGTTACCCATTATTTTAACTATAAAAATTTTATCAGTTGTATTTTAACTAAGGTAGCTAGGGTGTATCGCTGGAGCCCAAACAATTTAAGTTCGAACAAACAAATACGAACAACAAAATGATTTGGTTTCAACAACATGATAGTTTACTGCCCCTATAAACACAGCGAATTTGGTTGCCCCAAACACCAGCCAGAAATCGGGGACGAGTATGCCAAACAACTCGCCGATAAAGACCCGGGTCACGCTGAGCACGTCGTCTTGCCTCGTCAGGCCATCGCCAGAGAAGACGCGGAGATGGGTATGTCCGGCCGTCGATAACCGCCTATCAGAACAGCCTCCGGAACCATGATTAAGGCGGGGACATTCCAGTTTGTCATAGTGGGGGCGTCAAACAAACATTTATAACAGGTTAATTGTATAATGAATGCATTATAAGCTCACCCGAGTAATTAAAATTAACGTAATATGTTACTGTGTGTTCATCATGTTAATAAACCCCACAATTCACAGTTGTGCTCTACCAAATCATCTCTCATTATTTACCTAAGCCCATAACCCTTTCATGTATGAGTATGATGACCATAAGTCAACTTAATAACAGTGAGATGCATAGATGAATGTCACGGCTTTCTGCAATTTTCTTACTAGTTTGCGGACTACGGCCGTGTAGTTTTCAATATCCTCCTACCACGTCTAAACGTTTTCCATTTTCGACCTAGCCTAGATTTCCACATTGGGAAACGTACGCGCGTTGCCCTTAGTGGTTTTTATCGGGGTGCTCCCATCACCTTCACCATTGCATTTCACACCTGCTTTGTGTCCGGCTCATTTTACAGTGCGGAAAATCCCAGGAGCTGCCGCTCAAGAATGTTACTCTTTCTGAGCCTGCTCGCCTCCCACCAAGGCAAACCGGTTTCAATCCCCGGCCGGGTCACTCCCGATTTTCGCGAGTGGGAGTCGTGCCGGATGGTGCCGCTGGCAGGCGGGTTTTCTCGGGGATCTCCCATTTCCCCCGACCTTGCATTCCGGCGCTGCTCCAGTCTCGCCTCATTTCACCCTCATCGGCTTTCAAGATCTCGTAATTAATAGCCGCCAAAATCTTTCAACTCGCATAAACGTTTTACTCTCTCCCCCCGAATCAAATTAATTTAGAACCGGTTGGAATAACTGGTAGACTAGAGTGTAGCGACATCGTAGAAAAAACTCCAGAAAGTTTTGGTTAAACTTTATCGGGAGCAAAGTGCAAGTGCCCCCAGAGACGTCGGGCAGCGTTTCAGCCGACCATTAAATAATTATAGAAAGATTGGCATTTATATTTTTAACTGAATTAAAGTGGTGCTCTAGGAAGTGATTAAGGAGTTCGGTAAAACATGTCCACATACGTTAAATGAACGTGATATAAAATATTTTGCGATGAAAAAATGATTTGAACCAGAAGTTTTTACCCGTTCGGGAGTTGTGGCTGTTGGCGTGGGCAAAGGTTCAAGCTTTGTGATTTTCGGAAGTTTTTGACTCCGTATTTTTTCATCTGTTGGCAATATACTGGAGCTAGAGAACTTCAAAGTTTCAAATTAGTACAAACTTAAGCATATCTAGTGAGATTCCCAAGTTTTTAATCTCCAGTAATACTTGTTTCCATGTACATTCCGCATTTAGCCTTTACGTAATCGTATGGTCCTTAATTTATGACCGTTTGGTTCTGGTTTGTCTATTATTACATTTATACTGATAACACGTCCCTGTAAAACGTGAAACGCCTTTTCTTCCTTACGGTGACTACAGTTCCTCAGAAACGATCTTTTAGTTTAAAGAAAAAAATTATAATTTTGAGTAACTGAAGCTCAAAACATTTAACGTATACGTAATTTAAAATTCTCGAATTTTTTTCCATCATCTAGATTTATGAAGTCTCGTCGAAGATTTTGACCTATTGTTTTTTCCTTTGTTGATACTCCTTATTACGAATACATTATAGAATGGCTTATGTATCGATATGTTCAACAGTTCTAAGGACTCGTTTGGAGGTGGCGTCTTACGCACAAGCACATATTTGCTAGAACTGAGAAAAACATACTGATAAACCATACGTATTTTTTAAAGTGAATACGCCAATTTATCTGTTGTTGACAACAACTTGGACAACAACAATGTAAACGATTGGTGTTTAAGAAATCAAGAATTTTTTCGAGCGAAATTAAGTGTAAAATAATGAGCCATTAGTCACTAAAATGTTTCTCAATTTGAGCCAAATTATCTACTCAGCCATTACCAAGAAAGGAACGTGTTTTATCCTGTCATAAGTGTGGCAAAAATACCTACGATATCACATTACTGCATCAGAATATGTATAGCTCTCACAAATAATTCCGGAAGCTAGTGACTTTAGCAAACGTTTTAAAACTGAAATAATTTATTGCATTTAAAAATTATTTAGGACTAACAATTAACTGTGATTTTCACTGGTTAAGTTGTTTGCGATTCCATTTTTCAATCCCTCAAATTCACACGTACGTTGTAATCACAAAACCATTGCCTTATAAGCAGTGAAGGTATTGTTACATGGGAAGCCCGAGGGGCGCATCCGAGTTCGTGAGGGATGGAGGTCTTAATAAAAATGATATAACTTAATTTAATAATTACATTTATTCTCAATGCTACAAACAGTCAAACATCTGTTATTTGCCAGTCTGAGCGTCCTATCAACTATTATTAATCTTATGTAGCGACCCAGTTAGAGATTTGTGTTATCACATCACAATATTATTACTCGGGTGGATAACGTTAAAAAAAATTAAACATCTAGCTAAAGTTCTCGGCCAAAAGGCGCCAATGCAATAAATGTTGTGAGGTGTAAAGTTAGCACAGCAAGTGTAACGTAAGCCGATTTACGGCGACGTCATAGGAATGAGCTGACCTACACATGTTTCTCGCGTCATGGACAGGGTCACCATGAGTGGAAAAGAGGAAGCTGGCGTTTAGTGAAGATGGTCTTCCTACCCGAGGGACAGGACGGTCGTTTCCAGCTGTCTTGAATAACAGCTTTCCTCTTATTTGGGGGGGGGGGGGGGTCGTGGGAGTCGAGAAACGTGGAAATAATGGTGAAAAAGAAGAGAAAGGGGCGAGTCCCTGAGAATGCCATCGCAGGTTTGTAGCTTATCCTGCTCTACCCACACGAGAATCCTTGCCTGAAATATACCTGTTCTAAGGGTACTGTGGTATCGAACACGCCATATCGCTACTGGGATACTGACAGTACAGCGTGCACTCAAGAAAGTTTCCGCAATTTTTGCTACCACGCTGTTAAATATTATATATATATATATATATATATATAAACCGAAGCTGAAATCCTTAAGTACGAAATACGCCACGTCTCTGTATTTCCCATAGCTTTTCGGGGTTCTTCACATTCTAGTGATAACTACAGCACATATACATTTGGATATCAAATAATTAGGGCCACCGGATTCTCGCGAAAAGATTTACGCGAAGGCTAGACTCCAATTTCCTGTGGCATGCGTGCAGTCTTCCTTTAGTTATTGGCCCCGTGTCTTTGTCGGGAGACAGTTTCTTAACTGATTCGGCCAATCAGAATTAGGTAACTCCGACACTGAGTGTCCATGATTTGCGGGCAGACACTTGCGATGCACGGGATTTAAAATCATCCAATTACGAAAGTGGATCTGAGCTATAGTGTTTTGGAGTTGAAGTAGTCTAATCCTGAAACCTTTCCGAGAAAAGCCGGTGGCCATGTAAATAGGCCATTTCACCACCATTAAAATTTAATGCCTGACGCTGCAATAAGATATATCTATCAGCGGTTACTGCTTATTGGGAGGGCCTTAAAAAGTGCTCACTTTATCGTGAATACCATATAGCCTGAAAACTTATGTTACCAAGAGGCCAGGTCTTAAAATCCTTGCAGTTATTACCCCAGGATGTATGGTTCGAATCTCAGTTCCACGAAAAATAAATAAATAAATATAATCTTTAAAGTATTTATAAGAACTTTAATCATTCAATTACGTTGCTTGAACTGTTGGCGAGCATTCGCCACCTTGTAGTAGAAACATTGTACTTCATGAGTTGTATACGGGAGAGTTTAGCTATTTTCAGTGTTGCAAAAGTAAATTTGGCTGAAGTCGGCGTTTGGGTTATGTTTTCGACTAATAATACTTTGACAATTACGAGACGTATCTGCACCCTTCTAAAATATAATTTTTTTGGTAGTATTCTCACAAGGACCAACATTGCATGCGAGAATTATTTTTCAAAATATTTTAATTGATGTAATATTCTGAGACTGGTTAATATAAAAACTAATCATGAATTTGTAATAACTTTTTTTTATTGCAAAGCAAAGACAGTCGTCTGACAACTTTTTACGTCGTGTATCTGAAGTTCGAGTCTATTCGCAAGAGTTCAAAGCTCTTATGAAATTTTTAGTTAAAAATCTCAGGGAGCGTAACTATGCAAGGCTCATGGAAGTTACCATTCACCCCGTCCGAAGTTTCAAGTGAGCTCGTGAGATCGTGCCACGAAGCTTGTGTGTCGAGGTAAGTGGGGACTAGTGTGCGTGTTCGACAACGTGGTCTTGTCCTCCCTTGTAATCGCGAGCACGGAATTTAGCACCACAGAAATTTGAACTCTCATAATAAGTTTTTTTTTTTTTTTCCCTTCACTCTTACCAAAGCGTCTCCTCGCAAATTACTGCAACGGGCTAACCATGAGTGCGAGTTTTAGATGCTGCAAATTTTTTTAAAATAATACCAACAAGAGTGGATTCAAAATATTTTCCAGTGAACTTCCTAGCCTGTAAAGGAAAGTTTTTACCTATATGTAGTACGGGAAATTTTACAATTCATCAAGCTGCGAATATAAAATTTTACTATACGCACTTGGGAACATCAGTAACGCGGTAAACTCTTTCTTGAACAAATATAGAAATGCTAGCACGGCTATACGGGGGAACATTTTTGCCATTCGTTTCTTTCTCGGTCGGCATATACAATGATGTGGTAAACTGGCGAATAATGTCTAGAGTTAGGATGCCTAAAGCCTGTTCACGATTAGTTGAACACTTTCCATATCAACCTATGAAAAAGTCACCGGATGCTACTACCTGCATGTATTTGAACTGACGCTGCGATTGGCATACGCCCAGTAAAGTTGGTAACAGAGGTAAAGCAGTTCCACTACATAAAGTTGAATTTAAAGTGTTAGGAAAACATTTATGAACGTCTAAATAAATTGCTCTCTCTTTGTTTAATTCATACAGGCGTAATAAACTGCGGAAACTTGTAAAATATTGTTACACGCGGACGCCTGAGAGGTGTATCTGAGTTCGTGAGGGATAGAAGTCATCATAAAGAATAAAAAACTAAATTTGATTTCTAACTTATTCACGCCACTCTTATTTACAACACTAAGTATTCTGTCTCCACTATTAAACAGTGAGCGCAATATTCAATGTGTTTTTAAACTCTAGCTAACGTCCTTTTTACTTATCTGTGTTGGTTACAGTCAATGAACTCATACTCATCATTAACACGATTTTAGTCCATCTGTTGCCACCAATTCTAATGTCTCGCTCACTCATCTGTCCAACAGTCCAGCCTGCCAGCCACACCCTTCACTGCTTGATACTTGCAGTCGCAGACTTCCCTTCCGCTGGTCACTTCTCTCGCTGTTCATCTTCTATCGCTCGGAACTCAGCCACTCATTCCCTAATCATCTATAACTCAACTCAACTGCCGGCCTGGAGACATGCCGCAATATTTATAGTGTTTGCCCTACCATCTGGAAGTTTCAACGCATCTCGAGTCGCGCTGAGAGAACGAGGTCAGTAATCCAGAGCATTCTTCAGATAAACGCAGAAATCAATACGACCAGAGTCAGCAGAATGGGCCGCTGAAGAGATGGTCGTGTCGGCTCGCTTTCCGTAACTGATACACGGCCGCCATCGCTCGCGCTACCGCCGCTATCACATAACGACTCTCTGTCCTCTTCGCCCGCGCAGGTTGCGAAGCCAACGTCAGCGACGCAGACCCGCTACGCGTAACAATAGGAACTTTTCTGATAATTCCACGCTTTCACTTGACTGGCGCATGAATAAGAAGGTCCGGGCCCATGGAAATGTTAAATTTGCATATTGCGGAAGACTACACAACAGAGCTTTCAAAAGTGCTCAGTTTATCGTTATAGGCCGTTCACGGTAAAGTGAGCACTTTTGAGGCCCTAGTTACTTTTTTCTTTCAGCTATTTTTCATCCTTTAATCACCTTTTTAAATAAATTTTGCCAAGCAAGTAATAAAGATATGGTGTATATTACACCGCACTCGAAAGTTAACGTTTAAGGCTAAAGTAAAATATATTTGTTGACTATTGTTCGAAATGAGAGGGCTTTCAAAAGTGCCTAATTTACCTCGAATAGCCTGCAACAGCCAATGATAACCTATTACTGTTGAAATACACATTTCCACACATTTCTTGTAAGTGGCCGAAAACTCGCAAAAGGTCTTTAAAAAAAGGCACTGATATCGGAAAGGAATTAATTTATTCTGTGGAATTTTCTGCATGATGTTCATAAGTAAACTGCATGCAGTGAGAAGCAGTTTTCGATAAATAAATAAAATTATCAATATTCATTTTAGAAGGTTGTTGGCCACTGTTTTGTATAAATTTCGAACTGGATATTTTGGACAAGAGAATTAATTTGATTTGTTTGAAAACTACCTGTCTGTGCGGGTTTCTATTGTGTAATGCTCCGTTGATACTTAAATATACGGGTATATATATATATATATATATATATATATATATGTTTTTTATTATTAGTAAGTAAACTCCATGTTATCTGTCATACATACCTGTACACAGACTTTTGATATTATGCTAACTTTTTAAAATCTCTTTTAGACATATTTCCTTATTTGGTTTTCCGATGCATATGCTTATGGTCAATTTACTCCCGAGGTACTTAAATTAAAAAAAAATTACAAACTAATTTTTACTCTAGATAAACCTGACACTTTTCAGCATCCTGATTTCTCAAGAGTTTTTTCTCCTAAAAATATTTTCGGAGTCAACAACTATTTCGTAATGTATTCCCGCATTTTTACAAGTCTTATAGCTCATGTACAGTATTCTGGAGAGGGTACAATTTGCCAAATTTAGTGTTCAGCAAACCTGAAGTGTAAAGGGGTTTTTGTCCTTAAATTGAAATATAATAGACTCAATTTGGATTTATGATATTCGTAAAATGTTTACGTTTATCCTACGGTTTTTCCAACATCCATTGCAATTCAGTATCATGTTTCCGTCTTCTGCGCAATTCACATCGTCTTTCCGTTGGACGTGCCCCCAGCACTTTTCTTTCAAGTTCTTTCATATCTCCGGGACCGCGATGGCATGGTGGTTAGATAACTCGCCTCCTACCAAGGCGAACCGGATTCGATTCCCGGCGGGGTCACCCACGGATTGTCGGGTGTGGGGATTGCTCCGGACGATGCCGCTGTTCGGCGGGTATTCTTGGTGATCTCCTGTTTCCTCTGCGCTTGCATTCCGCCGCTGCTCCAAACTCTCCTCGCTTAACCCTCATCGGTTCTCAAGACCTCGGTGTTAAGGGCCGCCCAGATCTCTTCACTCATTTAATATCTCTCTAGTCCATTTTTCGAGTCTGTACTTTAGGAGCACAAGCTGTTAGTGCGTATGAATATTCATGAGCACTTATTGCAGACATTTTTAAAGAGCTATATAAACTTTTTTATACTCTCCTCCAACACATTATTGATTCACTGCTAACAAAAATTGCCACAGACGTAGGGTATTCTTTAGTGCAGTTTACTTGTGTGTTCTTCGAACCATGCTGCCTCATTGCACTTATCCCTTGAACATCACTGACTAATAATAATGGAGAAAAAGACTGACTAGAGATTCTTAAAAAAAGATAACACAAAAAACAGAGTTCCTGGCTTGATTAAATGACGGGCTCCGAACCATACGAACACTGAATCGATGTTCGTAAATTATTAAACATGCGTGGGGTTGGATTTCTAACATCGTTGGTTACACCTCCTCTAATTCCCATCATGACGCATTTAAGCTCCCAGCCGCTTAAGTTCCGTAAATCATTACTGAAGCTGAGCTTGTAGCTAATTGCATGCATACGTAATAAGAGCTCGTTTATGTGACATGTATAAAGTACTGCCTTCATTTCGCTACGGTATTAAATTTATTGGTGTAACTTCAAATTGGTTAAAGCAAATATACCCGCTTTTCTTCCTTCTAATCATTACGACCACGAGCACTACTTCGAAGATGAACATTCATGTCCTTATTGCAGATTTGCGATGCAAATAACGAAACAAATATGCTGTACTCTATCGTTATTTACGTTATTACTTTGCACCTAACACGTGGGAACATTTTGAAGAATGTTGTTCTTACATTCTTAAGATAAATTCGTCTGTCATACAAATGCACATTTTACTAAAGGAATTCCGCTTAAAATGTACGACAAAGTAGTTTGCAGAAATATCTCCTCATTTGTAACTGAACATAGTACACACATATATAATTAGTAATTTATTATAGTTTATTAATTAATTTCTATTGTAATTGGCCACAGCCCCTTGAATATTTCTGCAGCAAACATTTCAAAACTATCCCCGACAGCAACTGAGTTTATTTTAACATAAACGATGACAATCATATCATTAGTGATTTGCTACAGCGAATTATTAAACCTAGTTATCTGTAAAATCATATTATTAAATTAGGAATATTAAAAATCTGGTAACCATTAAAATTTGTGTTTTTTTTTAATTGCAATATGAACATGCGTAATAGTAATATACTAATGTTGCTCAAAGTTTCGCAGTGGCACGTCGTCGATAAATAGATATGGCATCAGTAGCTACATCCAAGGAAGTGTTATGCCAATATGACGTAGCTTCGACAAGCACGGCACAATCAAAACGGAACAGTTGAACAGATACAAGACGCGCCTGAAGTCTACACGACAAACTGTCACACGACAAGCGGGTTTTCATTAGAAATTATTTATATTTATGTCGTCTCATGGAACACGAAAAATAGGCTGTGCAACGTTGTATAAAACTGTTCGACGAAATTTCCCTATAGCGGGAAATTTACATATTACGAAGTAAAAATCATTTCCCACGTACCGAATTGAACTTATTAACAGTTCTACGTTGTCGTGTTTAAAACCTTTCAGTCTCACTTTAATTTAAAGGTTTCGGGTGTTCCAAACAAAGCATTTCGTGACGTGTGCTGTACTTAAGTCGACAGGCAGTGACCTGCAGGCTATATGTTCGGCTACATGAACCAATTATGACTTAGACTAGTAAGACAGTTTAGGGGTTATCTACCCACAGGTAAGATCATTGGTCACTGAGCTTTGCAGTGTGCAGTGCAGACACGGTGTTATGATATGATCGAGACCTAGCTTAACATCCCCGCACGAACACGGCCTCACACCTTCAGTAAATGAGGTCACCAGGGACTGCGTCAAGTTATTGCAAAAGGACCGGCAGCATAAGCCCCTGCCTCCAGCCAGTAAACAGGGACAGCTTACCGAATAACGCGGATATATAGGCCAGTACGAGGCAGGGCGCGTCAACTTTTCACGTTCGACCTGCAGCCAAGAAAGATCGCAATAATGGGCGTCCGGTCGCCGCTAGCCGTTCCGCTAGACACAGCCTCCGGTATAATGTTAAGGTGGGAACTGTTCAATCTAGTTATTACCAACAGCGGCGCGAGTTAAACATAATAATGTAATTTAAGATAGTATAATCTAATATCATTCAATAGTGCTCCCCCGAGAGTAACATATCAGTGTCATGTCATTGTAAGTGCATTGTTGTTATAGGCTGTTCACGATAAAGTGAGCACTTTTGACGCTCTAGTTGATTATTTTATCTACATGTTTCCTTTAATTACCTTTCTACCTTCTTTAATAAATATGGCCATCTAAGTAAGAAACTCAGTGTGTAGATTCCACCGCATTCGGAAGTTAACGTCAAAGGCTAAAATAAACTATATTTATTGACTATTATTCCAAATGAGAGGTGCTTTCAAAAGTGCTCACTTTACTGTGAATAGCCTATATAGATATGCATCATACTGAAATAAATCCCTTCAGTAACAGTAAATGCTGCACCATCTCATCGTATCATTCAGCTGCTACGTCCTTAGCCCCTTACATGTGTGAAATTGACTAGATAGTTAACTTCATAACATCGTGCGTAACGTACAGAGTTGTGTACACCGGATCTGTGTCCTCTTTGCCAGCATCGCAGGTACGAACTTTCTTTACTGCCCACTGCATTTGACACGCGCCTTGTAAATGGTGCCGACAGATCCTAACTTTCGTGTTAACGGCCGTGCTGTCAATTCAAGCAGGCACGTTGAAAATTACGTCGTCGTTGGTGTTTCCGTCATGTCGTGTCCTGCTCGTCGTAGGCTGCGGCGGTGTAGTGGTTAGACCACTCACCTCCCACCTTGGCGAACGGGGCTCAATTGCCGGCGGGGTCGCCCCCCTGCATTTTCGCACGGGGGAATAGCGCCGGTTGATACCGCTGGCTGGCAGGATTTTCTCAGGTATCTCCCGTTTCTCCCCGCCCTTGCATTCGGGCGTTGCTAACCTACTCACCTCACTTCACCCTCGTCGGCTCTCAAGACCTCGGTATTAAGAGCAGCACAAATCTATTCACTCACTCACTCTTAGCGCTATGTATGTTTTGAAACTTTACGAAGTGACACACAGTAGAATGTGTGTGTGTGTGTGTATATATATATATTATATATATATTATATATATATATACACACATACACACACACACACGCGCGCGCAGGTTTATGATTAGTTTTTTCCTTGTACTTAACCAGAGAACTACGAGGCGTGTAGTTAATGGATACAAAATATTTAAGAGTACAGAATCAATGTTGTGGTGTGTATCGCGAACTCTAACTACACACGGTAGCAAAATAGCCTCACCGGACAGCAATATGGCGGAACTTCGTTGGTTGGATGTTAACGCTTTCACCACTGAGCCAAATTATGTACTGAAAGCATTATTTCCTACAGGCTTGGTAAAGGCTGTTCACGGTAAAATGAGCACTTTTGAAGGTCCTACTTACGATCTACTTGTATGCACAATTGTATATTCTTCCGCCTTATATCAATTTAACATTGCCATGGGCGTCATCTCTTTATTCATCAGTCGGTCAAGTAAAACTGTTAAATTATTAGGAATGTTATTTTCCAAATAAGAATTTTTTCACTTCGATGTATTAAAAACATAAAGCGAAAGAAAAAATTTAAGTTGTCACGAATGGTTACCAAAAACTTTTTATTCAACGTTAAGATAGGAAACTACTTCCCATCCATCGTTACCAACCTTTACTGGGCGAATGTCACTCGGTGCTCCCTTAAAACAAATGCATATATAGGCTATTTACGATAAAGTGAGCACTTTTGAAATCAACTTTAGAAAAATATCACTGCCGCTTCGTGCATAAATTTTAGCTGGCGCACTGAGTGATATGCACGTAGTCAAGTTGGTGACGATGGATGTAAAGTTGTTTCACATCTTAACGTAGAATAAATAGTATTAGGTAATGATAGCTTAAATTATTTCCTCCTTTTTCCGTTTTTTTTGTATGCATCGAGGTGTAAAAATTACTAGATTTGTAAGATATTTTCATTCCTTATAGTTTCACAGTCTCACTTGACCGACGCATGAATAAAATGACGAGGCCGGTGACAATGGTAATTGTATGTACATAAGGCGGAAGAATACACAACGTGCACACATGTAGATCTTAAGCACGGCTTTCAAAAGTGCTCGTTTTACCGTGAACAGCGTATAGGAGGCAGTGACTTTTTATTAAGGTTAATTTCAAAAGGGCTCACTTCATCTTGAACGACCTTTACGAACCACCTACACACATATACCTGTGAAGACATGAACATTTCTTCGGTAGTTGCACTTTGTTTATTTTACGCCTACATTTAACACACTGAGGTCTGCACACATTTACTGGCACTCAAGACAAATTAGAAGTGAGTCACCTGTATCCACTACTGCAGAACACCGGTTCTGTTGGTGTCCATGTTAGAACTCACCATCGTCCTATTGGTCCATACCACACCGGACACTACCCTGTACTTTACAGCGTTCATCATTGGCCTGTCATCAACCAATGGAGAGCCGAGCTGATATTGGCCCAATCCAATGTCCTTTATAGTATAAACTGATTTACGATCAATCATATCTCTTTGAGTGGTTATAAAATAATAATTTCTATCGTTAGCAGTATCATTGTAGCTGCGCTGTCATGTTCTTGTGAGGTCGTGTTAAACACTAGCCGAACAAAGACTGTATATACATGAGAGTTTTGTTGTGAACAACTAAGGTATTTCTAAATTAGCTTCGCTCGGGCTACACTCGAGCGTGATCTACAAAGTGTTAACTCGCCCACTCAGAACTCACCAGCTGAACCAACGAAAGTCTGTTATTGGTCCGCTGTGTTGGAAGGCGTGGCCAATCTTCAAGTGCACCTGTTAACACTAGTCGTATTTGTGCCTGGTTTATGTAAGCTCATCGTGTCCAGGGACGTATTAGATATAGTTGAGCTGTTTTATTAGGCCGAAAGAATTGTTTTGAAAGACAGATATTCTATTTTATGTTCCTTGTGTACCGACTAAAGAACCAAGTTGACAGGATGTGGTGAAGGGCTTATGAGCGCATGGGGCAGAAATTGGGGTTGTAAAATTTAACTGTACGAGTACCGAAAAATGTACAGTAAAGAGAATCCTACACAGCTGATGTTTACTAAATTGTAAACAAATATTTTAGCAGTGCAGTGTGTTCACATCGAGCTATTTCTTTAAGCGTCATTGAGGTGTAAGATATTATGCAACATAAATGCAATAACCTAGAAAATTATTTTCTCTCAAGTATGATTGAAACTATTATTTAGGATTGCTAGTTTTTAAATTTTTTTTTTTTTTTTGGCTTCTGAAAACGTGCGGATTTCAATTAACGCATATGGCTGTAATTGGCCAACGCGCTCCTACGGCGGTTGCCTATCTACAGGTGTTTTCACTTTGGAGGTTCAGAAGCAAGGAAACGATAAGGGCTACAGTGCCACGAGTATCGAATGCGCCGTAACCGCTATGCGCAAGGATCTGAACTAGTGTGCAGTGCTCTCGCCGTGCAGGCTTGCTACGGAACTTCAAACTGTAACCTTATCATTTTATTCATGGAAAATGTATAAAGACTGTTCACCATAAAGAGAGCACTTTAGGAATAAACCTTAGAAAAAAGTTACTGACCCTACATGCATATATTTTAACGGGCGCACTGAGCGACGTGCGCCCAGTAAAGGTGTCAACGATAGATGGAAAGTAGTTCCATATCTTAACGTCGAATACAAAGTGTTAGATAACCGTCTATGATGACTTAAAAAATTATTTATTTTGCTTTCAATTTTTTTTATATGTCGAAGTGTAAATATTAGCAGATTTGTATGTATTTACTTTTTTTTTTTTTTTTTTTTTTTTTTTTTAACAATTCCACAGTTTAATTTGACCGACACATGAATAAAGTGATGATGCATATGGAAATGTTAATTTTATATAAGACTGAGGAATACACAACGTGTATACAAATAAATCTTAAGTAGAGCTTTCAGAAGTGCTCATTTTACCATGAACAGCCTATAGTAGGATAATTTTGGTGCGAAGGGGAGGGGGGAGGGGCTTTGAGTATTCTTGTATGTATACGGCGTGTGTATTGTGAACTAGAGCGTTTAAAATAAAAGCTCTTCTTAGCTCTGTTGGAGTGTTCTGAACTAGTGCCACTAATGTGCATTACGTTTTCCAGCCACTCAACGCGCCTCGTCTGAATTCTGTATTCTTCTCGTACATCAGCACATTAGACTTACTTTAGAAATATCGTAGGAAAATGTGCATTGAAGCTACAGTCCGTCCGCAGTTTCTTCGCACTCTATGAATCAAACCATATGGGTTTTATCACTCGCCATGAAAGACCACAGAGTAAACTACACCCGTATCTTCGTACTTTTCTCTTGCCGCTTGAAGAAACTGCATACGCAATGAGCTTTAAAAAATGCAATATTTGACCCTTTCCACGAATTGTTTTCTCCAAGAATGCACTTAATATGAAAAGATTAAAAAAAAAAAAAATTGTGGCATAGATAATAGTTTTTTGAATTTTCTGACAAAAAGTCGTATTTGCAGCATATTTATCTACCGAGATACGAGTATTCGCGCAAATAACTATTTCACAAAAAAAACGCTGGGGTCCATCCCACTCTTAAATATGCATTTGAAAGCACGCAGGGATGTGCTCACGTCGACACTGACGTGTTTTCAATCATGGCTCGCGGCTCTTTTATCTGCCTTTCAGAACGACCTTCTTCACCTGCGTCACGCTGATACATTACCGGGCGTAAACTGACGCCTGATATCTCGCCAAGACGCCCACGCCCCTCCCAACCATCCCCCTTCGCAACCACGAAGCGCCTGTTGAATGGCGCTGGGCTGCTGTGGCACGTGCACGTTATCTCGGGCAGACGACGCGCTAACGTTTGCAGGCGCGCAGTTGAAATACTCCGCGAGTATATCAAGACGTTATACAGAGCACCCTCTCCCCCCCCCCTCTACAACAACCAGACCTGCGCTGCTGGGAACAGGGGTGCCCTGTGTTGCCAAAGTTCCTAGCTTGAAAATCTCAAGTTGACATCAGCAATTTCCCATTTAACAGCAAAACTTTCCCTCGGTAAAATAGTAAACTAATGACAGCCTCTGTGGTAGGGTCAGTATATCTTCATTTCTATACTATAAAAACATTCCTGTCAAACTTTCTACTCTGAATTGGAAGTTTTCAACCCTTACATCGCATGGCGATAATACCGCACATCTGGCGACAATTGCGGGATGTTTAGCGTTGCTGCTATACAAAGTTAGGAAGCACAGTGTGCTTTCTCATGTTATCACACGAGAGATTCGAGGAAGGAACGTCAAAAACTAAATCCCAAGGAGAAGGTCACATGCATGTTTTTAATATAAGTATTCCAGCGCAAGAACATAAATATAACTTATTTAATTAAGCACTATAGCTGGAGGATCAGAGGAGGTAAAGTTAACATAGATAAGCGAAGCAGCCAGTATTGAGGATCTCGCCCGGCCGTGCCACCAGGATCTACCGCCCAGAAGAAGAGACCATGCAGGATCCTTGTCTGACCGCTTCCTCAATGCCTGGTCGCTCGTCAACTATAGGCCATCCTCTACCTCAGGACCCAGTTCCTCATCACGCCCCACCACGTGTGTGTATACCAATTATTTCTGGTTAGCTCCCGTTGTGCATTCGAGGCGGGGTATGCTTGTACAATACTAGCAGAACTGCGCGGGCGTTAGAGGGCATTGAGAGGTACACATACCCGTTTTAGGAGGTCCGGAGTCAGTTTTGGCCTACACGCTATTTTAAGTTTAGTATTAAAAGCCACCCCTATCAAATTTCGTCCATTTCCATCGAACGGTGCAGAACTGAGATGCATGGCATCGTTTTACGGGTTTTGGGGAAAAATAGGGGGCCGGAATCCATTTACTTAAGGCCATCACTTCCAAATTTGGTTTTGATCTGTGAAACGCAGTAGAATTGCATAGAGAACAAATATACATGCGTACAAACTTGTATTTTTTTGTGTATTATATATATATATATATAGACATATAGACATACACACAAATATATGAATATTTAAGTAATGACCTGATGTCTGGTGGTGGACCCACATTTCTTGATGACAAGCATTTTGTTGAAGATATTTGTACATTTCATTCAGACCCAGTGTTGCGGTTATTTAGATTTATGTATTTTCCTGTGGTCTCTTTCACAGGTGGTGGTTTTGCGAAAGGGTGTTTACAACTGGGGCCGTGTGTGACGTTTACTAAGGCGTCACCTAGTTCGGTGTTTGAACAACTATATCCACTATTTATCTGCCCGTGCCTTTTAACAGACCTTACTTCCAAGTTTCGTTAACCAACTCATTGCTATCATAGCGTCAAGGTTTTAAACTTCCTTTTATATCATAATAGCGAAGGACTGTTGTTCGACAAGAAGTGCGAAGGCAAACTTGATGACTTAACACGCTATCGGAGAACTGTACAGGAATAAGAATGTCTGTATTAGCATTTGAAAATGTGATCGATACGCCGAGACATCAGCTGTGCCCTGGGCCCGACAAGCAGCACCACATTTCCCCTTCATCGCTCCTAGGGTAAATAAGAACAGGAACTTGGAAATTTGATCAGGGGCAACCATTTGAAACCTGAATGAACTATTGTGGAAACCCATTTCAATTTTCTCCGTTTATTCCTTATGGAGTGGGGATAATCTTCAACAATTTTAATGACGGTAACCCACTTCTTAAAAATGAATACATGTGTAAATATAAGCGTACAATAATTTCAGTACGTGCGCTATCAAAAAACACGTGCACATTTAATCCAATATTTAAGATTGAATAATTACAATTTTTCATTCTCATTAAATGCTTATTATGGCGTAACAGTGTCCTAAATCTGCGAATCTTCTTAAATGCAAAAATACTATAAAATGCTAAAAATGATAGCAAAATGACTTTAATAAAATTTACACCCTGGAATAATAACATTATTATAACAATTACCTCAAAATTCCAGAGTCTTTTAAAATCTGGACAGTACTTAATTTAAATTTCAAATCAGGGCATCTTGTCCTGTGCAGAGCTACCCCCAACCTTGGCCTGTTGTATTCCTGGAACCCCTATTTTTACTGGAAATCCCTTTCGCAAAGTAGTTTTGTGATACGGTCGCGAAATTCAAGAGCGGATATTTCGTCATCGTCACAAACGTAGCCGTTCATAAACACAGTCTTTATTTCAAACTTCTGTGGCGCCAGCAAAACAAGTCTTCACTGACTGTGACGTCAGGTGTTGTGAGGGGTGCAGAGGGGAGGGGGGCATCTCCAGCCGCTCCCCAGAGCGCGGGCGGTGCTGTAATCTCATCCCCTAGATACTGGATAGGAGTAAACAGAACGCTTAATTTATTTTCGATTCGATTTTGTTTAATTGCCCAATGCAATATCGGCAGTAAAAAACCGGAAAAATTATTTGAATTTATTGATATAATCTACTGTATCGTTTTATGAATATTTTACAATGGAATTGAAAATAAAAATATAGCTACATTGATTCAATTGTAGAGACTTGAGTACAATGATTTATATAAATCCACATTTATTTTTACGATATGTTGGTGGTTATGTGAGCATTACATCGTCGTATGGCTCTGTATTGTCTACGATGTGAGCTAGTTAAGTGTTTTAGCAACGATTTGGCGTCGTGTACCGACACCTGACAGCTCACAAAGGCCGTTTATTTTGGATGCAATTCTACATATTTTTAATGAGAATACTGAATACATGTTTACTAAAATGGGTGGAATTAGACTATTGAAATGTTATACAGAAAACTGTTCACGTGTAGTAGTGCCAACCCGTGAACACAATTTTTTTTTTGTTTGACATTGGCACATTTGCACTGGGCAAAAAAAAAAGCGTTCCGCTGCTTTGCCTTGAATGACGTCTCTGGTACTTGTATGCTCGTTGTGTAGTCTGAGGCGAGCTCTCAAGCGAGGTGGTCATGCTGTCCTCTCGTGTCCATTGCTCCGTGAAACAGGCGAGTTGCACGCTGCTGACCAGACCCACCGGGCAGGCAGGGACAAGTATTAGATGAATGTGACACCGTCACCAAATGTTACAGGATGCAAGAATACTTGTAATTGTGGCACCTAGACAGGTTGTATAGGGATGCCGCAACAAATAGACTCCCACCATATTCAATAATCACCATTAAATGATGGATATTCATTTAAGTATATTATTTAAATACAATTAGGTAAGTAATTAGTACTAAAATTTTATTGTTACCCAGTAACTGATTCAAATTGATACCTGTAAAACACAAAAAGTTTCTATTATTGCATTTATGGAACCAGACGAGATAGCAGAATGTCAAGAAAAAAGTTGATAAAATCACCAAATAAGCAAAACTTCTTTGCTAAACAATTTTTAAGTAAGAGTGCTACGTATATGATTATTTTGACATTGTATAGAATATGTTAATTTAAATGCATACAACATGCTTGAGTATCATTGATATTTGTACAAGAATATTGCTGATTCTACCGTCTTGCGTAATTGTCACTCGCGATGAGAAAGTGAACCACCTATCTTTATTTCTCTTACAATTTGGGAATTAATTTAGATGGGATCATATTTCTTAAAACAGACCTAAGTGTTGTAGAGTAAATGCTTCCCACTGTGCGATTGTATAAAATATTTTCTTTTGGAAATCTTGCAGTTCTTACTACGTTTCTTTGCCAAAGCGTATGTGCAACTAACTGTCTTAGTTCCATAGACCGTCAGGTAGGAAATTCGCTCAGTACAGAATTCCAAGAAATGTATTCTCCCCATTCCACCTCTCTTGAACTGTATTACAAAGAAATTTCCCTTAATAACTACCACATGCATCGCTATGTCAAACCATTATACATTCATAAGTGGATTTTAATGAGGCTGTGAGTTACCACCGCAAATCCCTCCAAAAAGCATTTTCCTCTGAAAAACGTTCTTGTGCGTTAGCAGAGAAAATTTATTCAAGACCCTAAAGATTTATGACGCCCGAGTCTAAACGTTACTTGTTCTTTTTTACAGAATTTCCTTCACAGTGGACAGCTATTAATCTAAAATTATATATTCAGCTTTCGGGAAAACAATATTAAATTATCAATACTTCATGAAAATTGAATACTGTCTGTTATCAAAATACTTTTTATTTATACATTCTATAGTTACTGTATTTGTCCGTTGTATGCCTGTTTTCACTTCTCACTAGCAATGATCAGGTATTAGATACATTAAACAGACCACGTCGATTTACATGGCGTATAATGAAATGTCATTATATGTTTGTTGAAAGTTGCATTCTCTGCTATTGTAATAATAATCAATTATATCAAACATAATGTTTCACTGAAGCCCTTTAAAAATAAAAAAAAAGCTTTTAAGGGATATTTAATTTGTCTGTGGAAATAAACATTTAGGGCTTATAAGGTTGAGAAATTTCGCATCCCTAACAAAGTACACCAAACTGTAACATTTTGGATCATAAAGAAATCGAAATACAATATACATTAAAAAATATGTTTTAATAAGTTATTATTTAGACGCATAAGCAAAATATTTTAAACTTCATCAATGATGAAAAAACTAAAATATTTACTACGGAATATGTCATCGTACAAATCTCATTTCATTGTATACCCGGACCATGGCAATGCGATGTATCATTATATGTACTTGCATATATCTAATAAGGAATTCATTATTTAGGTTTGATTTGTAGTGCATTTCATTCATTGACAATAATTCTTTATCGTCAGCAGAAACTGTCAGCCAATGTAAGAAAAATTTTGGCCACACTCACAGCTTACCTTCTTTGCGATAAGTAGATACACATACGAGCGAGTACATAAAGTTTAATACGCGTGTTTAATTTGTGTATCCAGTTACTTCCAGCATACAAAACGTAACCTTAACTGAACTTAAAAAAGGACTTAGTACGCCGTAACAGTAGATACTGCATCGTTAGCAATAAGTGCCATTTTAAAAATGAAAACAGTATCAATGTCATTTTCACTATGGTATTCGGAACTGTTCTCTTTTCATCCTGCCAAAACAAAGTGCAAGGCAAATTGTTGGCGAGAGAAATTGAAATACACCCGAAGAGACAATTTGCTGTGGAATAATTTACAAAATACTAAACACATAGTTGTAAAGCAATGTCAGGCACTGTAAAAGTTTATAAATTAATTGGGGCACAGTTACAATGCAACTGTGTATAGTATAATATTTAATATGGACTGTGTCCTCTTTTGGAGACGAGTAATGGAGGCATTACACATATCCTTAATAATTATGTTGTATATTCCATCATCGACTGCGTTATTCGAGCGCGTGTACAAGTCCCAGGTGCTACTAGAGTAGTTTCCCCAGCTTGTCCCACACTCGCTCAAATGGTCCTAGGTCCGTTAGTAGTAGGGCTGTGATTGTTTCAATTCACTTGGGAATAATTTGAATTAATTGATGGATTATCGTTTTGATTTAAAGGGTTAATCCTTAATCCGATTTTAACTCAGCCAAAATTGAAAGGATTAAGTTAATTGAAAGGTTTAATAAAAAGGGCTAATCAAAAAAAGCTTTAATCAAAAAAAGATTAGCTTTTAATCTGATCATTTTTTCTTGATTTATTTTCTTTTTTTCTTTCTTTTTGGGTGGGGGGAGGGGATATCAGGAGCTCTGTCCGATGTTGACGGTGGGGTATCCTAAAGGCGATTGACCAGAGTGGTGGGTTGCAATGTCTTATACAGGCGTAGAGTTGAGTGCAAGAGCGTGCTAAGGCTAATTTTTTTAACAGTTTTTCTAATTTTGAGGTGTTTGATATTCTCTCGTGTGTTAAATAGAATCGTAAAAATCGCCTATCTACCACCAACATCCCTCCAGAGTGTTCAAATGATTTCTAAGAGGGACCTAAGTGTAAATGCTATGTTTTTTTGGGTGGGTATAGCTCGTAGATAGGCGACTTTGCGATTTACGTGTTAAACGATCTGCTTTCTAAATGCAACTAAACGTTAGAGAATTTCAGAAATTTCTACGTATGAATAAACTACACACATCTAATCAGAAATTTCAAACGACTACGTGAGTAATAAGTTGAATTACGCGAGTCCTGAACTTAGAAAAATAATTTTCATGAGAGAGAATTTTAACAATGTGAATAACATCAGGTGTCGACAAGTGCTAAACTATGACAACTACGCGAGTGTGGAATTAACTATCTACAAAAAATGTCCCTATAAATTAAACCAACAATATCTATATACTACACCTCTGATACATACCTTAAACGTCCGTCTGCCTGTGAGATTGGCGAGGAGGTATTTTAGAAACGAAATCCAGCTACTCAGTATGAATAAATAACCATTTTACACTATTCAGCCTGTGAATATGATTTTAAACCAGTTACAATCACATACATGTAATATTAAAATAAGTCCATTCGAAGTATGGATGAGTAGCACTTACGTCCGATAGGCAACTGTGTTTAAATTACGGCAAATCTATGAAATTCACGTCATTTCGTAACAAAAAACATTAGTTGTTAAACCAAATTGTATTTTCGTCTACCGAACAAAGAAAGTAAACATCTTATCGCAAAAGCAGTATATAGATCCGGTCTTAATACGCGAAAATTTATATTTTCCCGATAAAATACTGTGTAAATCGCGGCTATCACTATAGATGGTTCGTAGTTGTGGTAATCCCCTAGTGTGACATCGTCGGCCGCCAAGTGTGTAGAGGTGCGGTGTTTATGGAGCTGACAAGTAGCACGTCCGTCTCTTCCAAGAATACATGAGCGACTGAAGATGGCGCCGAGTGAGATAGCTGAGGTCACTTCGCTCCATGCACCCCCTTCCCGTACCCCCTCACTAGAGTGAGACCCCGGGCTCCACCCCCCCCCCACGATCCTCAAATGTTTTTCGGCACTAAGGCAAAATGGCGACAACTGATTGTGTTCCGATCAGAGGAGAGCGGCCTGCCACCCCCTCACACCCCAAACCATTCACTCCTACCCTACACCTCTCAGAACCGACCTGACTCCACGATGCCAGCTACCCCCTACCACCCCTCCTACGGGGACCTGGAGGTTAGTCACCCAGACTGCTTGCGAATGTCAATATTAGCAACTGATTCAAAATTGCATCATCTGCCTACTTGTGTGCACACCGGGTCCTGCTCGCTCGTAGGCACCCCTCACCCCCTATAACTGCCACAAGTTCAGAAAGCCAGCCACCCCCTCCCACCTACCCTGCGCCCCACAGAACGGACCAGAGTCCAGAGGTATGTGACCCTGTCCAAACACCCCTGCACCTCCCACACTTGTCTTGAGAGCTGCTCCGACTCCACAATACCAACCACCCCCTCCCCACCAAGAGTTGTCCACGGGGACGTGCCTCCTACCCCCCTCTCTCGAAGGCATCTTTTCTGCTATCGAATGAGCCTGGAGCTCGGAAAAACCAGTTTTATGCACCCCAGACTCAGCCCTGGGAATGCTTTTTCGTATTATTTTCACTACAGTATTAATAACACATTTTTATAATGTTGGATCCCCTGCTTTGAGCCGCAGCCCTCTGAATGCATGCCCCAAGAAATTTGGCCCGACTCGCTGCCCCATCAACCTTACACAAGTTGACAATATGAACAGTGAAAAAAATATATATTTTGAAAATCCCTGAAATAAAGGTCGCAATATAAGTCCTAAATTTAACATTACAACAAGTGTATATTTGAATCAAGCAAATTAGTATTTGTAAAATCACACAAGACTTATTTTATTTACTTATTATAACAGAACTATTTTTTTTACAAGTATTCAAACAAGATGTATTTTATTCACTTGTTAAGAAAAATTTTCTACAAGTATTCATTCATTAAAAGTTTTTACTATCAATTCAATGTATAGGAGAGAAAAAGAAAAAATATTGGGAGAGATTTAGACAGCTCTTAACATCGATTTCTTGAGAGCCTATGAGGGTGAAGCAACAAGCATCGAGTTTTGCACTAACACATGAGACTAGGGGAAATGAGAGTGAGATCTCCTATAAAAAGCCTTGTACCAATGGCAACGTCTAACACATCATCCACACTGTGGGAAAAAAAATTGTTTTTATGCTGTGACACGCTCGGGGAGGCGAGCATGCTAACAATGCGTTCCCTCTATTTTATGTCTAACCAAAAAACATTCCAACAGCAAACAAATGTATTCCATGTAACATAATATGTATATATTTGAATTTGTTTAATATTTTATCACTTCCCATGTAAGTTTAATGAAACACTATGAATACAAGCAGAAATCATGTTTCTGGAAGTTGGAAAACAGTTATTTCAACATTATTCGTACTTTCTTACTAAAAAGGTACAAATTTTTGCAATTTTATGGGAAAATGGCGGCCATTTTGAATCCTTACAATATATAAAGAGGGATAAATTAATTTTTTCTCAGCCTTAACTCGGCATCTGCCAAGCTCACTTTGTGTGTATGTGGGTGCATTGCATTAGCATAGATAACATCAGGCGTCTAATACAGACATCCGGGAAGCATCATCATCAAGTGCAAGCATTGATAACATGAACGATACAAGGCGTCCACTGCAACAACAGATTCTCACTACAATGTTTACTACAGTTCCAGATGCCTACTACAGCTCCAGGCATCCACTACAATGCCAGACATCTACTACTTCATGTACATCAACAACGCAGAATATACTAGACATATCAGGTACAATGCATCAAGGTCACTGCTGTGACAATTGCGACTCTGAATGCATTGCAATTTTCAATGCTATTTTAGCTTACGGGAAGGCTAAAATCTTATTAAGTCTAGAGTGTTCCCAACTGCAAGTGCTGCTGAAATAATTCATAATTTGTTTTGCGGGTCACAAAATAAAATTAGTATATCCATTACTACCTGAGAATTTAAAATCCAATGAGGATATCATATCCTATTTACCTTGTAAAGACTGTTCTTATAGCATGCCTGCCTTTGCTAAAGACGAGAACATACAGCATATGTGGAGGGATTGTATGTTGCGCAGGATGGAACAAATGTCTGTAGCTAGAATCATTCCATAAATAGTAATGGTCAATTCCAGAGTTGATGAAGTAGATTCCGACGAGAGCACTGTCATCTTATAAAAAACATTTATATGAGACTTTATTTTGTAAATAGCGTATGAAAATTAAATAATGTAAAACATTATGTGTTATGCTCAGGGTTTCGAAAACTATCAAGACAACTCCTTTGTAATTAAGGCATATGCAACCAATGCTAATGACTCTAAAGTTTTAAGCTTTAAATCTCCCAGACCTTGGTATAGTATAAAACATGAAGTTAAAAGATGTTTCTGGAACAGACTTACGAAGTACATAACCTGAAATGGGAATCTGGTGAGATAACTTACAAAAAATGTTTTCAATATGTAAATTATGCATTACTAGAAGACTTTCCCATATACGTGTTTCGAACAAGACAAAAGGAAATTTTAAAAACTTGAACAAATGCAGAAGTAATAAATATTAGAAGATATCACGACTGTTCGAGTATTAATTCAATTGTCAAACGTTATAATACAAATCACTGACAAAAAAAATTCTGCACCCAATGTAAAATCGAAGCTTTGAGACATTATTTGTTCCAACATCCTACCTATCTATAAAGATGTTAATTTTTCCACATATGGTTCGTCCCAGGTAACGTTAGATTTCGAAAAAATGGATAAATTCGACCCAGAGAAGACGCACTCTACAATTTTTTGAGGATACAATAAAGTATGGTTCCAATCTCTAGGCAACATGTACTTTCAGACACAGATGTGTAACGGAAATGAACATTGGAATTTCGCAAAATGTTTCGGAGAAAGCCTGTATACAAAACGAGTGCTATATGATGAAGAAGAAGACTGTCCTGTTTTCATAACAGACCCGACAGTGAACTGCCCTGTTCTTCTTGGGACCTATGATTTAAAAATCGCAGTACAGAAATAACCAAAGAACCGGGTTTTCATTAAATCAAATATAAATTGATTAGAGAATTTTACGACACCACTACAGCCTTATGGGCTGAAGCATGGGCAATAAGGAACACATCACGCAAATACAAGGCAGTAGCAGACTTTTAAGAGCATCATGTGGAATGTGGGACTGTGATGTATGGAACAGTATTGTTTGTGTCTGTAAATTTGATCTAAAAAAGTAGTCGTTGAAAAACTAATTTTAACTGGAAAAATATATGTCTTTATATATAAAAGAGAGAGAGTGAGAGGTTCGTACAGTAGAGATTCAGTTAAAGTGGAGAGGTTCAACTCATCACTTCAGTATGCTAGTGTTACTCCAGGATTCAGGTGAGTGTGGTTTCGAAATTAAGATGAATATAGTCCACTACAAATACAGATGTGCAACAGAGATGAACATTGGAGTTTTTCAATAATCAATCCTGAATGTATGTACAATGAAGTTGGAGATTGCAGTGGATGCAAATGTGTAGAATATAATTTAAGACCGGACACTGATTTTCCGTTTAGTTTAACCGAATAAGTATGGGACATGGAAGGTGAAGAAATCGCTAAATAGCCACCATTTAGTAAAATTAAATATAAGTTGCGAAGGGAGTATTACTCTGAACGTGTTGTTTGAACAGAATAATACAACAAGTAACATTATATGCACACTGGTGACCAAGAATTAACTTCTCCCTGTGGTATGGGGAATGCAATGTTTTTCAAAGCAAGACCATTTGGCAGACTATATAAAGGAGTGTGCCTAATATATAATCATCAGCCATGGCTAGGATTTTCAAGCCTACAGACGTATATGAGGTCCTACAAATTAGACATGGAAGAGTGTTCTTTAAACTGTATGATGGTCTTCTACAAATTCATGTCTGTAACAATATAGAGCATTGGTGCTACATTTTCGACAACAGTTTCGGCATTAGCTTTGGTGAAGAAATAGTATGCAATGATTGTGCTGAGACTTGCCATCAACCATAGAAGATTTTATGATTGCCAGTCTTAGCGAGGAAATATAAGAGGAATGGGGATACGGAGTAATCGAGTAACAGCTCACCAGACCTCACCAGGGAATCACCATTCGTTGGAAGGAGACCTGTGGTGGGGAGATCCATAACTTTATTTTCGAACAAGGAGGATTAGTTTTCTGTCGATGGGTAATTTATATACGTGTGAAGTGGCTATTTCAGAATAATGCACCCAATTTTCCCACTGTGTCCAATGAAATACAAGTATACAATTTGTACTAAAGGTTTCCATTCTGAAACTTACAGCTTATTATATTAACTTCTTGTTGTAAAGGAAATGTGTGAGTCAAACGTTCGTTTCAAATGTACATATTTCTCTCAAGCTTTGTCAGCATATAGTAAACCAAATACTTATGATGCTTCTGTAACTAGTTGTAATAGTTCTGAATGTCTTGTAAACCATTACAGACTTCATGTAGTAGATCGTAAGCATAAACTTACGGGTGAACGCAATGCAACTTCATATTGTGAGGAAGAGAAATGTTTGAAACAACATGTTTATAATACAGATACTGTTTTGCCTTATCAGTATTTCGAAGAATGTGATAATAATCTTCATACTTTATATCATTATAGCAAAGACAAGTTTGGTTACACGTCTTATACTAGGTGTAATTCATCAAAATGGTATGTACATCGAGCAATTAAATCAGCAAAAATGAAATTTAGCCCTAAAACCTGTTTCAACTTGCAAATTTAGAGAATTAATATACACACATTGTTCCATGCTAAATCTTCTCAGTCGAGTGGTGGTTGTCATAGTGGTAACATGATATACTTTCATCCTGCTAATCATCATGTCAGTGTCAAACAAGGAAAATCAAATAAAACTTATGTCTTATGGTGCCAAGGAATTTTGCAAGAATTTATGGAAACCTGTGACAATATCTTTCATTTTAAAGTAATTTACTTTCCTCTAGGAGACGAAAAGTGCCACGAACTCATACAGTGCGGTGACAACAAGAAATGTCCAGTCTTTCATATGAATGCAACCACACCTCTTCCATCTAGTATTGAAGATGTATAATCTCATGTTGAATCCTATCCTGATTTGGCTGAAAGCACTGTTTTACACGCCACTACTTGTAAAGACATTAGTTTGCAAAGACGGACAGATTAAAGCCAGGGTGTAAGAAACACACACTTTTTGAAAGCAGAGGACAAGAAGGGGACCTGGATCCAATTTTAAGAAAATGTATGAAAATTTTGTTCACGGAAGTTGCTACATGTTTATAAAGAATATTTGTTTAAAAAAAAATAATTCTTGTATTTGATAATGTTAAAACTTTTTGTGTTACCCTGAAGCTGTTTCAGAGCAAGGTGTAAATTTTGTACATAAAGTGTTGGATCTACCTGTATTTTTCAAATAATTTGTGTAACATGTTGTATTTGCTAGTGTTAAAAAATGTTATAAATATATCGTGAATTCACTTGTGTTTGTTTAACATGTTAATGTTTGGAGCAAATTCTACTTGATAGTGTTTTGGAACATCTCATACTTGATTGTGTTGAAACAAGTATGTGTAATTTGTATATATTTGGAGAAAAATTATCTACTTGTTTACATATTTTGTTTCAGTGATAAATGTTATACATAATCCTTGGATCGTCCTGTATTTGTATATATTTTTATATAGATATGTTGTAAAATGAACCCGTTTTTTTGAGAAATTTACTTGTTTTGTTACGGAGGAGAGAAGTCGCGAAGAGAGAACGCGCGAAGCGAGAGCGCGCGAGACGAGAGCGAGACGCGTCGAGAGCGAGAGCGCGCGAGAGCGAGAGCGCGCGAGAGCGAGAGCCGGAAGAGAGCGCGCGAGAGCGAGAGCGCGCGGAGAGCGAGAGAGCGCGCGAGAGCGAGAGCGCGCGAGAGAGCGAGAGAGCGCGGGAGAGCGAGAGAGCGAGGAGAGCGAGAGAGCGGAGAGCGAGAGAGCGGAGAGAGCGAGAGAGCGAGAGAGCGAGAGCGAGGAGCGAGAGAGCGAGAGAGCGAGAGCGAGAGCGGGGAGGGGCGAGGGAGAGCGAGAGAGCGAGGAGGAGCGAGAGAGAGCGAGAGAGCGAGAGGAGAGAGAGAGCGAGAGAGAGAGAGGCGAGAGAGAGAGCGAGAGAGAGAGCGAGAGAGAGAGAGCGAGGAGAGCGAGAGAGCGAGAGAGCGAGAGAGCGAGAGAGAGAGAGAGAGAGAGAGTATTAAATTTTCTATTAAAAGTATGTTACATTAAGAAGAAAAGATTCAGATAACAAACAGAATATCACTTTGCCAAAAAAATTTGTAATCAACTAAAGATATATTTGAATTTGAGAAAAAGATGTCTCCTGGAAAAAAAAATATAAATTCATTAAATAAGTTGTTAAATGTAGCCTGCCTCAGTAGAGTTGTTAAATTAGACAAGGAGGCTCTGGGTACGAATCCCGGGTAAAGCATGGTAATATCTAGACTTTGTGGGTTCGATTACAAGCTAACACATGATTAATATAAGTTGGGTTCGAGTCCCGCTTAGATCATGTATGAATGTAATCTAGTTTCTCACTTTCATTGTTGGGTGGATATATAGATTATTGGTTCGATTCCAGGCTAGGTCTTGTATGATAATACCTAATTTATAAGTCCTTAACAATATTAACTAAAAGGTTTAATCAATTAAAATTACAAATAAATAATTTTAAAACAGGAATTTTTTCGTAAAAGAGCGTTGAATCGCAGCATTAAATTGATTTCACCTCTTAATGCAAAAAGTTCATATAATAATGACAATTGTTCATGTAAGAAATCGTTAAATAAGAACGCAATACAAACCCAAAGGCTTAAAAACGGACAAATACATGTTAAATTCAGATATAAAGCCTAAAATACAGCATATCCATGCTAAATTTTAAAAAATCCAAAAAATCCATTTTAATGCATTAAAATAGCATTAAAATGTATTAAAATGTGTTAAAATGTATTAAAATGTGTTAAAATGTATTAATCATCTATTTTATATCCATTTCAGGCAAATAGCACTGCTTTAATTTATCTGAGAAGGAAGGTTGGTGAGTGCATAAATAGCACCTACTACCTACTGGAGCTCATTTGCTTTTGTGACTCCATGAAAGTAGCACCTCCCCTCCAGTGTGCGGACAGTGAATGAACCTGTTCATCAGTGCCTAGGTCAAGGGCATCGGCTGCCCCTTCGCCTCTGGCTTGACTCTGCGGGGCTGTGCTACCAAGGGGACCCGACCATCCTTCATTTCTCCTGCGATTGCGAGAGCCTGCTGGAGAAGGCTCCTATGGCGTTCTCCAGGGACTGTGATTGCCTGCTCGCCCAGTGATCCTGCCGCGATGGTGAACACAACCCTCCTCGTCTGGACACTTGCTAGGCTGCCGGTCCCACGGAGCTGTCAAGGGGATTGTGAGCACCTGGCTGCCCCGACTCTTACCTGACATAGTGGGGTAGCGCTCAGCCCTACTGACTTGGGTTCAGGTCTCTTTCATCAACCAACATCTTCAATACAAGAGTGTAAGTGAATATAAAAATTTATGGAATTTCGTTTAAATTTTGTGTGTTTTCTTTAACCTTTGAGTGAATTGTTATTGATAAATCGTTGAACATTTTAGTGAATTTCATTAAACTTTTTATGAAATTGTTAAACATTTATCCAAATCATTAAGACTTGAAAGAAATTTTTATGAAATTGAATGATTATCCTTTAAAATTAAAAAAAAATAATATATGAATAACATTAACAATTGTTATGACTACATGATTTTTCATGAAAACTGTTAGCTCTAGTAATTTTTTTTTAAAATCATTCTGTTTTGAGTTAAATTTCTTTAAAAAATCATTATGACTCAATGATTTTTTCTTTAAAATTAAATGAGATTGTTTCATAAGTCAGAATATTTATTGAGTTAAGAATTTTTAAGTATGTGTAAAGGTAGATATTTAAGAATGGGTGCGAGTGATTGTGTGAGTGTGGGGGAAATATGGGAATTTAATTCCAGATGAATTTTTTTCATATAGTTTTGAGTTTATTTAGAAGAGCTGAGAGGAGAGGTAGACCACCAGTAGATGCATCCTTGCTCTATCTGGAATAGGGTATGTGTCAATAACACTCACCTACAGCCTTTCTTCACTGTTTAAATATTCGTAAAACTATGTGAAAATGCATCTGGAATGCATGACCAAGTACAATGATAAAAATTTTTGGTTTGGTAGTTGTATGATTGTGATGGAAAAGTCATGTGAATTTACTTAGTTTTTACATAGTTATAAGAAATATTTAAAGGATGAATGTTGTGTGTATGAGGTATGAACTATGGGACAGCTAAAACAAGGGAAGAACTATTCCGCCCATGCCTAGCTTGAGGGGGAGGTGCATAACCTCAGTTTCCAAGGTTGTTCAGTATGAGTTGACTGGAGAAGGATGTATGATGCCGAATATATGAGCCTTGAGTATTTCCAACAAATTAAATATTTTCTATGAGTATGTGACAGGGTGGTTTGGGTGATTAAGTTAATTTTAAGACATTTCCTTTTAAAGTTGTGCATGTGAGAGAGATATTTTTTATGTTTCAGTCAATTTCACTTTTAAAATGCATGACTGTATAGTTGTGAAAGTATTAAATATGTATTCAGGTTTGCTTTAAGTATGGCATGTTTGAATTTTAAGTATTTTAAAAAAAATATTTTGTTAATACCTTTAAAGTTTTGGTGGTGTAAAACTACTTACAAGTTTTTGACAGCGTAAGAATAAAAAATGTAAAGTTTTTTTCTCAAAAAAGTAATGTTTAAACTGAACTTAAATTTTAAAGTTCACTGCTATATTGTAAAACACAGCCTCTAGCTTTCTACAAATGCAAAAACTTTGAACTGGCAAAGAAAGACGAGGGCGATACAGGTAGCAAAGCACAGTCAATTCATTACTGGAGGCAGGCTGTTTGACAAGAAATTCTTGATGCAGAGAAGTTGATGGAGTGGCATGGCCAGAGGGGAAGTGCCCAGTCTCCCGCTGGTGTGCATGCACGCCCACAGGCTTTACGCATCATTGGGGAGAAGGGAAGTTTTCGGGTGGGGTTGGATGGGAAGTGCCCAGTTTCTCATTTCCCCTCCCTTGTCAAAACAAGGAGACACCTGCAGGGTCTACATGATGTCTTGTTGGAGAAGAAATGGAGAGGGAGGTGGTTGTCAGTCAGGTGCGGGAGGGGTAGAGCAAGCATAAGGTGATACACGCGGGCGCTAGCGGCAGTTTAGTGTACAAGAGTTCCCCATTATTTCGCCCACTTCACGCTATGCACATCTCCCACCTGCATGGAGTGGACCAGCCCGGTGCTTCTCGACTCATTTCCGCCTCACCATGAATGCTGCCCATTGGCCGGCCATGGTCTTGGCACATCTATTGTGTTTCTCCCTGCCTGCTATCTACCAGACACTCGTCCATGTTTAAAAGTATTAGGGCTTTGCTGCCTTTTTAGTCCCAGCTCTTGTTTCTATCTTTCCCCAAAAAACACAAAGATTTTTTTATTAAAGAAAAACATTTTACCTAGGATGTTGTTAATAAAATTATTTTTCACTGATATTGTGTATATATGTGTGTTATTAAGAATGTTTTAATTTTTTTTTTCAGAATGAGGGGTCACTTCAGTGTATTTATTGTGGTGTTTAAACTGTTATATCGGGGAAACTAAAGAAAGATTTTAGTTTGTAGTCAAAATGGGTGACCGTAAGCGATCCAGTAATGATACCTTGCTTGAAGATCTTTACATAAGCGATTCGGAATCGCAGACGGAAAGACAAGCAAGCTGTCGAGACAGTGTCCCTTCGTCTAAGTGGACACAAGTTAATCTTTTGGAGGACGATCGCTACTTACGCGATTCGAACACGGATTCGCTTATGGAGAGATTGTCAAAACCAAAAGGTCAAAATGTGCCCGTTTCTCCCAATCATGAGAAGGTTGGTCTTTTGAATTACGACATATTTATATCAGACTCGGAAGATACTTGTGATTTGGAAAGTGCTGCAATCCTTTCACAACTGACTTTCGATTTGATTAGAGATATTTCGCCAAGGTTGCCAGAAAATAATTCATTTTCCGATTCCTAAGCCTCATTGGAAGCTTTGCCAGATCTGACATACCAGCATTTGAATACGGTGTTTGTGGGAAGATTTAATGACATGCGGATACGTAATGATCAATTAGAGTCTGATGTGGAAGTTTCTTGTTTCTTTGAGAGGTGTAGAGTCCCTTTATTAAGCTTATTAATGACATCATCCTGACCAGTTAGATTATCCATTTCTGTAGCAGGCAAGTACTTGTAATCTCTCACGGTGGAAGAAGGCTCTACAGAAACTTTTTATTTTCAAAGCAAAGGACTCCCTGTCCTCCATTCATCCAATGTGGGTTTAATCTATGATGAGGATATCATTCCTTATCTCACAAACAGACTTGCAGAGTTCAATGCTCATGGTTCTGCCTGGAGTTTGCAAATATTGACCTACATGGACATCCATTTGTGTCAATATCTACCGTTTACCATCGGTGCTGTACACACTAAACTGCCCAAGTTTATTTCTAATTGTCTTGCTTGTGCCGATATAGACTGGTGGGAGGGAATGTGTTTCTGTTATTCCGTCGTAGCATCTTTGTTTCCAGATATACAAAATTTCCACAGAATTACTCAATTTCCAAAACCTCAATAGGTTTTTAATATCGAAGGCCTGTCGGCACCTGTAGTGATACAGAATATTCGTAAGTTAGAGGAGAACTATTCTATTTCTATCAATGTCTACTGTGTGGTGGACAAAGTCAGCAATATAATTGGCGAATCTTGCGAAAAGGGTGGGGTTGTAGTACCCATGTGTATTTCGCCTGTACGCCTTGACAAACATGTAAATATTTTGGCGATCCGTGCTAGTGTAAATACCGCTTAGCTGCATTCTGTATGCATTAGAAATTTGTCCTGTCTGGTTGGTAGTCAGCTGAGTAAGAGAACCAACAAGAAATTTTTTGCGAGCATTGTCTTGAGTATTTCCAAACTGAGGAGACACTCGCAAGCCACAGTATTATATGCCAGAAACAAAAACTGTTCGCAGTGCTTTCCCCAAAGGGAATGACAATTACTTGGCATTTAAAGATTACAGTAAACAGCAAAGATTGGATTTCCTCGCTTATTGTGGTGTAGAAATTTGCCTGGAACCCATGTCCACTTGCTTGCCTAATGATGAAACAAGTACAACTACTCCCATCAACCAACATATTCCATATGCTTGTAGCATTTTGTTAGTATGTTTATACAATCCAAGTTTATTTAACTATTTTTAGTTTGTGGGTACTGATTGTATGTACAAATTAGTAGATAAATTAGTTGAACTTACAAAGTGGGTTCCAGGAATTTACAGCATCATTGTTCCGATGAAGCCAAAAAACTCTGCTGATGAAGCTAGGTTGGTGGCTCAGAAAAGTTATCACCTTTGTAAAGAACTGCTCGGCACAGATTACATTGTTGTACACCAGGACCATCTGATGGCCGAAATCAGAGGTCGCGCAAATAATAAAAGCAGCTTTAATTTCAGACTGCCGAAAAGAAAGCTTGTCGCAATTTTCCATTACCTGCAGAATTACGATGCTTACTTTCTTACAAAGCCCTTGGCTGAATATCACGTAACATTACATGATGGAACCGTGGTAAATGAAAATCCGGGAAAAATTCATGTGATTGGAGTGGCCTTTGAAAAATACAAATGTATCGCAAAACAGATTCCCCATAGGATTAATTGCAATGGAAAGGCACAATAATTCAAGCTAAGAATTATTAATTTCTTCCGATTCATGAGCGCATCTCTGGAAAATTTGGCAGGCAATTTACTATATGCACAATTGAGTATCATCCGCTCGATGTTTCCAGTCATCACCCAGTTCGAATTGGCAAAACAGAAGAGAGTTTCCCCTTATGATTTTGTTAAGTCGCCAGACAGTCTGATGTGCAAGTCACTCCCATCTAAGGAGGCCTTTCATAATGTGATGAGAAGCGAAGGCATTAGCTATTAGGATTATGCTCATGGGTGAGGGCTATGACCATAGCGTGACATCGAAATATATATGCAATTTCGACATCAAGGGGCTGTACAGTCATACAAAGTGATCCCAGCTTCCGATTGGTAATTTCGAGTAGGTTGAGGCTAACATGTTCTCTTCATGGGATTTCGCAAACATGGTGAATGACTGTAACACTTGTTTTTTCACTGAAGTGGATCTGTCATTTTCAGAAGGCCAAACTTGACTGTTCATCGCATTTTGCGCTTTGAGCAGAAGGCATGGATGGCTCCGTACATCGACTTTAACATTGAGAAACGTGCCTAGGCTGCAAACGCATTCGAAAAATCGTTTTTCAAGTTGATGAATTATTCTGTTTATGGTAAAACATTATAGAATGTCCACCAGGAAAGGGACATTAGAGTCGTTTCGAGGTATGACACGATCTACGGGGCTACTGAGCTGATAGGACATCCGACATTCCAGGCATGGCAGATCATCGATGAAAACTTAATCCTCATCGAAATGTCAAAGAGTTATGTTGCGTTCAACAAACCTTTGTATACTGGTATTGCCATTCTCGACCTCTCCAAATTAACACCTTATGAATTTCTCTTTCAGTACATGTGTACAACATTTATTCTGCTGGCTTTGCATCTCCTGTATTAGGACACCGATTCCTTTGTATATTATATTGCTTGTGATGGTATATATAAAGTAATTACCCCAGATTTACAGGCACGGTTTGATACATCCAACTATGCGCTCCATAACCCGCAAGGATTCGCTCACAGCATCAAAGGCCGTACTGGGGTGATGAAAGATGATTGTGCTCGGCGCATAATCACACACTTTGTGGGTTAACATCCTAGGCTTTATGAATACATTGTTGCGAATGAGCAATGTATTCGTAAGGCGAATGGTGTAAAACCCAATGTGTTTCAATCACTCAGATACGAGTAATATCGAGATTGACTCGAGAATTGCACAAGGGTAATGGGGACCCAATATCAGTTCTGTTCGCGTGCTCATCAAATCCACACTGAACGTGTAACAAAGGTAGTTTAGTCCGGTATGGATGGTAAGCGGTACATTGAGGCAGATGGCATATCAACCTGGCCTTGGGGAGCCCCCAAGGCTCTATCGAATACCTCAGGAAATTTTTTTCAACCCTATAACAGTTTCAACACCACAATAAATTTATAGACCTCCCAACACCTCACATCGCTAAGAACGAGCATCTGCCGCCATCTCACGCACCTCCTGTTCCACAATCATCGCAGCTGGCTATAATCTTCTTCGCAGCTGACTACACCAACTACTTTTCACCTGTTGAATCATCATCAATGCTGTTCCTCCCTGTTTGCCTACCTGAAAGGCATTACAAAACATCTCTCTAGATACAAGTGTCTTCGATCCAATTTCTCTTGTCAAAGAAGAAGAAAATGAAATTGACATCTTCATCGTTGAAATTTGGAATCTGCGTGCATGTGAGTGTTTTGCCTCAATCACTTGGTGTGTGTGCTTGGCAAAATCAACACCCGGATGTGACAAAAGAACACCCCATCTGTGCATCTTTATGAACACCTCACCAGTGTGTCATTAAATGTATATATATATTTACATAGATAGGAAAGAGACAACCAACAGGCTTTTGTATATATTATGTAAAGAAAATTGTTTGTTGCACATAGATGTCTTCAATTGTGTTTTTAGTTTGTGTAAAAATATTTTAATCATGAAATATATGTCAAACAGTTTTGTACCAGTAGTAATAATAACAGTAATGTAGCAATAGTATTAGTAGTTTTAGTATTAGTAGTTGTAGTGATAAGTTCCAGATGTAATATTTGTGAAATGTTATTGATGAAGTCTCTTTTAGTTTGTAAGTTGATTTTTGTTAATATTATATTGATGAAATATCTTGTTTTTGTAAAAAAAATGGTTTATAATATAGAATATTTCTTGTTGTACATAAAATCTCATAAGTTGTGTTTCAGTTTGTGTAAATGATAACTTGATGTAATGGAAAACAATGTCTTTTTTTTAAAGAAAAAAAAGAGAAAAATGTGTAAACTCAGTGCTTGTTGTAATAAGTTGTAGCTCTTTTTCCATATAAATGAGAATGTGTGTTTTAATATGTGTAAAAAAAGTGATTGATTGATGACTTTTACTGTGAATAATTGCTTGTTGTAAATTCAATCATTTCTGTTGTGTGATATTGTAAATATGCAGGTTTAAGGAAAATTCTTGTATAAAGAATATTTATAATAAAATGTTTAAAAAATTAAGTGTGAGTTAATATTAATTTTTAAAACACCTTATATCACTAACTTTTTTCAATAGTATCTTATGTAAAATGAGAAAACAATGCTATGAGTAGATGTCTATCAGTATTGGTAAGCTAATGACGTGTTTAAATTTTATTAACTATTACTTGCTTTCACGAAGAAGAAAATGTACTTTTCTTAACTTACAACACTTGCATAGACTTTGAAGGGCCGAGGGGAAATTAAAAAACATATGGAGAAAATCGAACATAGCTGAATGAATGAATTAAGTTTTTTTCAAAGGAATAAGGAAACAGGTTAGTACGTTTAGAGGACATTGGTCCACTCTGGTTATTCAACTTGAAAGTTGGAGCAGGACATGGTGGTCTGCTGCCCAACTTTTGTGACATCCCAGGGGAATCTATTGAAAGCAAAGCCCTGCATACCTTCACAGATGTAGGAAGCAAAAACCTCCATCCCTCCTTGACTTCAATCTACGTTTTACACCAAACACGGTCCAGCAACATTTAAAAAATACTTCATTTTACAGACAAAAACTCAAATTACAAGAGTTCCTGTTCAAGATACAACACAATGATGTCTGGAGAAGAAGATATATATAATATATTTAAACTAGTTTTTAAATAAAATCCAACTCATGTTATGTAACAATACCAGTATATTTTTCCCATAAATTTACAAGAATCTGACCTATCGACATCTCTAATGATAGCCGAGATTTACATAGTATTTTATCAGGAAAATATAAATTTTTGTGTGTTAAGACCAGATCGATATACTGCATTTGCGATAAGATTTTCATTTTCTGTGTTCGGTAGACGAAAATACTGATTGTGTTAACAACTCACGTTTTTGGTTACCAAGTAACGTGAATTTCACAGATTTTATGGAAATTTGTAGTATGTGTCTATAAAGTGTTGCACGAATACGCTTTGCCGGCTTAAGTACTTCTTCATGTCATCCGAGTGTGTCTATGCTTCGACGGAAATAATTCGTGTTAAAAGTAAATTATTCTGAAAATAGTGAAACTTTAGATATATATATGTATATATATATCGTTTCGTTGTCTGTTGTAGGACGAATGCAGAGTTTTTCTCGTAAATTTCAAATCATTTGTCTATTGGCTTCGCTACACGTATATAATCAGGCTCTCCACACACACAGCTTATAAGACGGCATAATTTCTACGCTGGACTCCACATCAAACGGACGTATTTTAAAAAATACTCACGATATGTACAAGAGGCGTTGAGTAGTGTACATGTATTTCTATTATGCTATTGTGTCTGGTTAAAATCTTATTCACAGGCTGAATGGTGTAAAATTGTTATTTATTCATACTGAGTAGCTGGATTTCGTTTCTAATATTCCTCTTCGCCAGTCTCACAGGCAGACTGACATGTAAGGTATGTGTCAGAGGCATCACATATATCTTGTTCGCTTAATTTATAGGGACATTTTGTTGTATATAGTTGATTCCACACTCACGTAATTGTCAAAATTTAGCACTTGTGGACACCAGATGTTATTCACATAGTTAAAATTCTCTCTTGTGTAAATTATTTTTTTAAACTCTGGACTAACATAATTCCACTTATTATTCACGTAGTCGTTTGAAATTTCCGATTTTATGCATGTAATTTATTCATATGTATAAACCTTTCAAATTATCTAACGTTTCATTGCATTCTGAAAACAGATCGCGTAACATGTAAATCGCATCTTTCAAAGTCGCATATCTACGATATACATCCACCCAAAAAATATAACATTTACACTTAGGTAACTCTTTGAAATCGTTTTAACACTCTGAAATTCTTTCGTGTGTTAAATAGAATCGTGAAAATCGCCTATCTACCACCAACATCCCTCCAAACACGTCAAAATTAGAAAAATTAGAAAAAATTGGCCTTAGCACACTCTTGCACTCAACTCTACACCTATATAAAACATTGCAACCCACCACTCTGGCCAGTGGCCTCCACGACATCACACCGTCAACATCGGACAGAGCTCCTGGCCTCCCCCCCCCCCCAATCCAAAAAGAAAAAAGAAAGTAAATCAAGAAAAAAAATTCCTGATTAAAAATTAACCCTTTTCGATTAACCCTTGTTTAATTAACCCTTTCAATTAAATTTAACCCTTTCAATTTTTTTTTATCGGATTAGTATCGGATTAAAGATTAATCCTTTGAATCAAATCGATAATCCGACAATTGTTCCCAATTAATCCCGGGTGAAGTGAAACAATTACGCCCCTACTACTTCACTTGATCATTTAAGCTAAGGTATGGTGCGGTGCCCATGCCTCATAGGGAGTGTTAAACGATGGCCGCAATATGTGCTGCAATATGTCTTATTAGCAGAGACGTGGAAAATTCGCGTTATTATTTAAGGACAAACTGAATTCCAAGTTACTGAGCGTTTGACCAACTTTAACCATTGGCCAAAGCATGTTTGGCATGCCTCCAAAAACTTCTGAGCGAGTGATATAAGTTAAGCTGTGGAGTGGCCAACATCTTTTGAGGAGGTCAAGCAGATACGCGATGTTGATTACTCTGAGGCAGCCAACGAAACAATAAACTGTGGTCACGTGTTTATAAGGCAACGGAATCTATTATGTCACCGAAACTGTAGAAAAAGAACACGCTCGACTTCAGTAACATATCGATGGCCTGAAAGTTTACCCTGCTCAGAACATGACTTGTTCTTTAGTCGTAACTAATGAAGAGACATTTATGAACAAGCGTCTGATACTCAGGTTCATCACTGCGGCGCCAGGTCCGAAAGCGACCATCGTCAGCAACCATAGTGATGAGCGACTCGTCGAAAAAAACAACACGATGTCCATCGCTGCACCCACTCCCGACCTTCAGGGCACCACTGTACCCTTATAACAGGATGGCACAGAGTGAAATGCAGTCGGTGCATTGGACGTCTTGGCTGTAGCCCACGCTCGTTCAATCGCGGGAAGATAATCCTCGGGGTCACTGCGCCATTTAGTGTAGGCTCTACAGATGCCAGAATCTAGGATGATGATGGAGTAGCGTCGGCAGCTGCATTTGTTTGGATACGGCTGTCCTCACAGTCTGTAGTTCGACGTATACGGGCAGAAACTTGTTTACGCAATGTACGGTATCGGTGCATTTACTCCCAAATACACAGAACGGCCAAGACGATAGGTCATTCATCGAACTGCCCCACCACCGGCTTCATGCAGTCACACTATTACAGGGAGAGTCATTTAAAAGAGGTCCCGCGGGACATGTGTGTAACGGAGCGAGGTACTGAGGAAATACAGTCTAGTGTTACAACAAAATACCTAGAGCAGGTGCTGGAAGTTGCCGCCATTGATCTATAAGTACTCAAAAAACAAACACACACATACGCAACGGAAATGAATCGATATAAAAAAATTACACAGCATATAAAGAGAGGGTTTATTATTTTTACTATTGCACAAAGGGAGCTCGTATTTCCAAACGTGTCAATCTTCAGGGAAGATATTTCATTATACAGTTGCATTAAAAAAAATATATGAAAACGAATGACAGCCAAAACCAAACACTGCACGCACCACACAGCCTTGTAAATAACTCGTGATGAACGAGTAACAAAACGTTCAAGTTTAAAAGGCTGCAAGTTCATCCGTTCATCCGTCAAAAGTTAAAGTATGTAAGGTTTTGAAGGACGGACGGACGGACGGACGGAGAGAATTAAGGGGAATAGTGCACGAAAACCGCATATTTACATAATTTTTGCAACAGTTTGTTTCACAGAGGATTTTTCGTAGCGCATATACCCTCCGATAAGATAATTTCAACATTGGAAGTACCCAATGAATCTACGAAGCACCAATATCGCTATTGAATAAGATACAAAGCAGATTCGCAATATCTGCGTATAGTAACCAATTATCACGAGGTATTTGGACATTATGTTTCGGTTGCGAGTTAAACTTATTTTTTATAATTTTCATGTTCGGTGGGCGCAGTCAGCTCAACCCTACAATGACATTGGAAATACCTTTGTCGCGTTTTGGTATTTCCAGTTTTCATTTAAACTGAAAGCTGTTTATAATAATATTAATTTGTGTGCAAGTTAATCTCGTGGAATACGATGAAAAGTCTGGCCAATTTTTTAGTGCTGTTCTTTCTCACCGAAACAGCTTCTTCAAGAGATCGATATTGGCAGCCTTAAAGGAAGTACTGTATCGTTGAACAGTATAGTCCTATTGTCCATTTCATGTAAGTGGGGTAAATTTCGACAATTTTAGAATGTTTTGAGTCCAATGCACACATAGGTTGGCATTCCAACTTGTTTTATTTTCGTAACTACAGAGTTAAATTTGTTGGGGTTCCGTTTATTTGTTTCGAGGGAAAATGGAAACTATTTTGTGGAGGGGGGAGGAGGATTTAGTTTTACGTCTTTCTTGAGAGGGCATTATTTTGATATTCCTACGAGTGTGTGGCATTTTGAGTTGCATATTGTTTTGATGGTGGAGCAATGGAAAATTTTTCTCGTATGGAAATCTTCAAAAATTTCAACGTACGTCGCTGTTCGTATTGGTACAGATCCGGCAATATATACTCGCACACATACCTTACACTGGTTGAATTTACGATGTAGACCAATAAACAAATATTATTCATTCACTAAAAAAGTGTGGAAAGTGCGGCTTTTTCAGGTCACGTGCATTTGAGTAATTGCGTGAACAATTTACAAACACATTTGAAAATCACGCAAACTTACTGTTGGTAAAATTTGCAACCTCTTGAACACGTTTTTTTTAATGGCAATCCTTGCCAAATTTACTTAACTAAAATCACGTTTGTTCGTCACGAGCATTAAATAATTTATTTGCAGAATTATTCATAAAAATCAACACTGCGCACCTTTACTGATGCAAACAAACTTAGATAAGTAAATGATATTCGTGTCACTTAGTTGTGGAAGGCGGTAAGGACAACTCTGGAAGGGACGTGGTCAACACGTGCCGATAATGTTACATTTCAGTCAAGAAAACGCACAACGGTACCTACAACCAACTATGCTGGAAAAAATCAAATAAAAAATAATTAACTACCGATTAAATATTCCCACAACACCAACAACATATTCGCATACAACATATTCGCATAATAAACACGACGAGAATAAAACACACGCCAACGGCCGTTTACCGGGCTGGAAACTGGAGACGTAAACATGGCTAGCCATTGGCTGGAAACGTTTACTGTTCGTACGTGTCGACATACTCTGTCAAATTCTAAAGATGTTTTTAAAATCCAGTCACTAATAGCCAAGAAAAATGTAATATTGCTTTAAAAACATAATTTAAACTATAAATGTTGTAAATACAATAAAGATTTTAAATTTCAACTTTTAGTTCTGAGTACTATTTTCTTCCAAAGCCATCATACAAATTGCCAACTTAACGACACGGTTCCCGCAGCAGTTCATCAGCTGATACAATACTGTACTAATAAGAGCATTTACTGTTTACATAGAGTGTAGATTGGTCACATTGTCTGTCAGATTTTACCCCACTTATATGAAATTGATAATAACTGTGGACTCGTGATATACTATAATGAATTTCGGACGACCCACTGAGATTTATTTCTATTAAATGACAACTCTTGATACCATTATTTACATTCTGTTGAAGTGACAAGCAACACGACACCAAACAATGCTACAAGTCATGAGCCCGCATAGCAAAGTTTCTTGTAGCATTGGCGTAGTTGATTAGGATGATGAAGTCATTACTTCGGATCCCTGGAAAAACATTGATACATTTTAAGTTTCGCGCGTGTAAGTGGTCTCCTTCCCCCTGTCTCGCGATAAATCCACAAACATAACTCGAGGGTGTTAAAAAAAAAAAAAAAAAACGCAAAAAAAAAAGGAATATGTGTTATCTATAAAATAAAATAGCTTTTTCTTGTGAAACTTAATTTTCCCGCCCAACAAATGCTATCTGTGCTAAAATTAGATGAAATACTGCGAACTCAGGGCGGTTTTTATTTTCATGGTATACGATATTTGTTCGTAAGCTGTTTTATATATTATAATTAAGGAATTATTTTGTTCCTTCAGCAAAGCAAAAAATGCCAGTCAAAATAATAATAAAATATATGAAGAAAATTTCTCATAAAGAAGATAACAGTTAAGCAGATATTTCAGTTTTGTTTGACAGTGTTTCCAGAAACACTTTAGCTAACAGAAGTTGAGCAAACTTTGAACAAAATGTGCTTGCTACTTTTCTTCCTCTCGGATAATCTGAAACTTGCAAAGTAGGAGAGGTGCAAGGAAGGAAATGGCAATCTTTCTTACCAGGATGAGTTCTTGAATTATTTAAAACAGCCAGTTATAAAGAGTCTTCCATTCCTACCGTACGAACTACAATGTTCCGAAACGAAACACACAAATAACTTTCACGTAATGTCTGAAGGCATCTTAAAAATGCAAAACAGAAGTTTTATTATCTGAGTGGATGATGAGACTTAAAACAGTATGCTATTAATTTTTTAAGTTTTTATTTTCTTTTCAAAAAACGTATCTTAACTGATTCACGTCTTGTGAAAGAATACATTATCATTTAATTTCTGGGGTTTTAAATTTCTGACTCCACGCGTATTTAGTGCGTACGATTTTTTATTTAGGAAGTATTGTTTAGGTACTTGCAGAGTTATGAAGTTTCTGTATTTAATATCATTATACATTAGTATTTTATTCAAACATTTAAAAATCAGGATGTCTTAAAATTATCAACATTGCCTTTTATTAAGCTTTTCAGTGAATTAAAACAGTTTTTAATTTATGATAAATTGAGTATGCAAAGAGTTTAATTTTAAAACTTTTTTTACAAGAAAATTTTAACAACTGGGAAAAGATAATTTTTAATTACTTTGTAATTATTACAGTCCATATTTGTGAACTTAACTTCATTTTTCAGGAAATAAATGAAAACCACTAAAAAATTCATTTCCTTTTTACAAGACCGTTTTGCTATACATTAAACTTAAGTTCGTACAAGCACTTTTCTGTTATCCAGAAATGTATTTTATCTAAGGGAATGTGTTTCGGAAAATAAGGCGTCGCATGAACAGAAGAGAGAACTAAGACATGCACTTCGCCCTCTTGGCAGTGGCAAGACGTGACCTTGAATATCTTATAGTGGATTGCTTTGAGCGCAGCCCCCTGCATTATGGATAGTCACGAACGCACACCTTATGAAAATCCTTTGTCAAGCCAAAGTATTATCAGTGAATTTTGTTTGGAGCCACACCTTCAGTGGGGAGATAATCACACGTGATTACGTGTTATAACTCTATAAATATCTTATAAAATTACTGCAGGCTATATAAATATCTTATAAAATTACTGCAGGATTGGAGTTATACATTCATCACTACGTAAACAGATAGTTTACTTGTGCGAAGTCCTTGATTGAAATAAATTTCTATAATTACAAGTATATCAATTGAGTTAAAAAAAATGCTATAATTGAAGAGTTTTCAGAGACATAATACTTTAACGAGAAACTTAATAGCATTTAATTTCCCCCTGATAGTGTTACCTTTATCCATGCTCTGATGATTACACGGCTTAAAGAAATATCACATAACAATTTATATCATTCGTACCGTCTGTCAGCTATGAAAAGGAAACTTTCTCGATCCAGGAAAAAGTTGAATAAATTTGTGTTTTTTTTTTCTTTTCTTTTTTTTTTTTCGGTAACGGCTGATTTTACTGAAAAAATTATATTTCTATTTTGTGAAATTCAAACTACTAATAACATACAGACTTATGCGAAACCACCATATCATGCCTCTATAGCCATATAATACATAGAAAGTTCATTGAAAGCTTTTGAGATGTTTACATTGTGTATAGTAGAGCAACATTGAATAAAACTGACTTTTGAAGTAAAAATATGTATAACAATATATTCGTGAAATGAAGTTAAATCCCAAATATCGTCTGAATCTTTTTTTATTCTTTTTGCAATAGAAGCTTAGGTGTTAGTCGGTGCATATGATCGTAAACGTACTGTCGATAGAAAAAGAAGATCGTCTTAAGACTAATCGAAAGAAGTGTAATATATGTTCACAAATGCATAGCAGCGACTGATTTATCTATAGTATGTGCATAAAGTAAGAACAAATGTGGGTATGTGTACCTGTGCATATACATAAAAGAACATTCATATGTCCATAACGTGTTTTTATTTTGCGTTTGCGTCAAATTTTAAAGCTGTCATATATTATTTATCCCCATTACTTGGTCAGTGATCGATTTCTCTGCCTATAGTTTTCCTAAATAGATGTAGAAATGAATAAATTTCTGGGAAGAAATTCTCAAGTGTTTATGGTACTGTACTTCAAACTCTATTCATTAATTTGAATAGCATAAAAGGTTTTGTTTAAAGCAGCCATCATTTTGAAACCTATCACAGCAGTCTGCTTGTTACTAGGATTATTAGCGAATCTTATTGCGGGGTAGTGGTATATTTGTAATCAACCTCATTACTAAGACATTAAATAAAATGTAGGCAATTATAAAATATATCCCCGTGATTCACTACACCTAAAATTTATTTTGGCGATTATTCCTAAAACAATTTATTACAAAGCGTTTCAGCGGTTTGAAAGTAACCAGAGGGTGGCATACAGAGATGTACGATAATTGCATTGGCCTAAAATTACATGTAAAGTCATGTGCTAAAACAGTGACATAAAAATTTAGTTTAAATTAAACAAGTAATGACGAATTCAGTCGTACTGACACCTGAATGTTTCTAAGCCCTCAGAGTCAGTCTTCAGTAGTCTTTTCAATAAAATTTGAAGTCATTGTTACCAATTTATCATATGAAATTTATCCGAAATCGATACATGCTGTATCAGAATGTAAATTAAAGTTGTGGGTAACAGCCCCTAAATAATTTTTATATTGAAGATGCCAAAAAATATTTGTTGGAGAGTACTATTTCCGTAATAACTGATATATGTATTACACTACAAATTTATTTTGTATGAGTCTACATTATCAAAATATATTCAACAAAATATTTCGCAATAACCGAATTTAATGACTATCTGTCGTCATGTATGCTGGACTCTCGCAAGGGATTAAAAATCTTCTTGGTCGCAGAAATCGTGGCAAACTTATGTATGACTTGGAGTGTAAACATAATATAGCCATCCCGTTAACTCTGCACTTGTGGGAATCAATTCGTGAGGCAACCAGTAATATCCACGATCCTCGAATCTCCTCCGACCCGAGTCAACCGACTAAAGATTGCACTAGTTCATCGTGCACAACATCGTACAATAGAGTAACCACTGCTGTTATTTATTTAAATTCTGGTTGTATGACATGTTGTAATAGATGATCCATCTGGATGATATATCTTCTCCCAATACCTTATCACGCATAAAATTTTATCGTCAAAATTTTATTCTTTCTATGAACAGTAGGGGCTGCGTTGGTGTAGTGGTTTAGACTACTCGCCTCCCGCGTACGCGAACCGGGTTCGACTCCCTGCGGGATCGCGCCCGGACTTTCGCACGTGGGAATCGTGCCAGGCGATGCCGCTGGTCAGCGGGTGCTCTCGGGAGTCTCCCGTTTCCACCGCCCTTGCATTCCAGCACCGCTCCATACTCACATCACTTCAACCTCATCGGTTCTCAAGACCTCGATGTTAAGAGCCGCCCAAATATCTCCACTCCACTTCACAACCCCCCCCCCCCCCCCCACGCACAAAAACACCCTCATAATTCTATGAATAACATTGTTTACTATTTGACACGTAACTCCTAAAATCATGTTCTACAGGAAATAATGAACACACTGCGAGTTCTGAAAGCATACATTTTCACGTTAGTTAAAAAATTATATTGGTTAGGATTTAATTCCAATAATACTGTCACCAATGTAAGAGAAATAATTGATTCAAAGAACTTCAGTAAATACAGATTAATAAGTGCCAACTTTCTTAATGCCTGAAAATTGCTATGAGCTTTAATTATATGAGGTAGCCAAGCCTACCGCCAGTCTATGAGCGTTTAGTATTTCACTTATTTGCTACGCATAGATAAATAATTACCATAATACAAGTTCGGCCCTTCTGATGTATATGTAAGATTGCAATTCAGCGTAGGACTATTATTCATTCAGAGACAACAATATCAAAACGTATTAATATCTCACGAATATATCAAGAATTAGTTACTATACAATATTCGTAAAAATAGAATCTATCAAAATATATTTTTTTTATTGCCTTATTTCGATATAAAGTACTTGGGATTTACTTTTGTGGACCATCACAGCTAAGTTCTTATGTCTAACGTCAAACTACGAATGTCACACAATTTCCGTGGCAATAAATGAATGTGTCTTCTAATATTAGAACTCATAATTAGTTTGAAATTTGATCAGCGTGGAAAACACAAATGACCACTAAGAAAATATAATATAGATGTATTCTAATGACTTGCAACTCGTGTCCTAGGGTGTACATATTTACAATTATGCGCCACCGACTTGAATTGGAAAAAATGTGAAAGTTTACATATATTATAAAAAGAATATAGTTGTATGACTTTCTAATTCACGACATGGGTAATAATTCACTGCAAATTCTTAGGTGAGAAAATCAATCAATTGCCTTTTCAAAAACTGTGACAATATTTAGGATAAAAAATCTCTATAAGGCAAAGCTATATAATTTCTTTGCAGTAAATGATGAAAGCTAGGTTTACGAGGGTTATAAAATTAAATAATTTTTGTTTTGTCAAACGAGAACGTTAGGTGAATACTTTCAGCAACTGCGGAAAACAAAATGTGTTTAGGCCTGCATTATAGACTATATGGGCGTGCTTTCGTTAACTACGTGGAGAAACTTTTGGCAGTGTACAATTAGCTCACGTTATTTTATGTGAATGATTTCCTCATACTTATACACTTCCAGGCTGGACTGTATCTCACCAACTATATATATATATATATATATATATATATAATATATATATATATATATATATTAAATGTTATAGAAATCCTTCAGTTAGAAATATTAAAGCTCTAAAATTTAAGCGTGAACACTTTATAAATATTTCACCCAAAAAATAGTTTCACGATAGCACCACGGTACTTATATTTGTTCCTACTTATCACAGCATCCTTTTGGCCATACCGAGTCTTGAACTAGTAACAGTATCGGAAGTTGGGGCAGTCTATAACAGAGCAACACTCCACAAAAAAAAAAAAAGAGTAAAATAACTTGTATAGTCTCTTCGCGGTTTCTTCATAATGTTGAAACATCATCCTATGTATAACGTGTTTAAGTATTCCTACATATGTCGTGTATAACACACGTTTTATACCGCTGTTAACGTAAAATATTTTATATTTTGTTAAAATAAAATTTTAACCATATTTAATTTATTAGAAAAAATATTTTATTAATAATAAATATATTAATAATATCAGTGAGAAAACAAAAATGTTGGTAGCACCCAGTAATAAATAGTTCTCATGCAAAATACAGGACGAGTATAAAAGAATACCCCAACTTTGAACGTATATAATATCGAAACCAAACAACCTACAACCTTCGTTGACCAATCAAATGAACTGTGGAACCATGAAGTTTGTTTACCATGTCTTCATAAATGTTTAATGTGACCACCACGAGTGGCCCGAACGACATCTACGCAATACTCAAACTCGTTCTACACTCTTGCCAGCATGTCTCTCTCGTGTTACGGTTTGGATGGAGTCCGTAATTCTCGTTTTGAGGTTGTCACTGTTGCCCGGCAATGGTAGACGAAACACTTGATCCTTTATGTATCCCCATAGAAAAAGGACGCACGGGGTAAGATCCGGGCTTCTTGGGGGCCAGTGATGAAGAGCCTGGTCACCAGCTGCTCCGCGACCAATCCAGTGTTGGGGGTGTTCAGGTATCCATGACGTTCCATACAGATGGTAAGGAGAACCGGCACAAGGTGCGGATATGGGGTCAGGAGCATCCACATGAAACCACGGGACACGAGTGCGCTTCCCCCAAAGTAAATGTGTTTTGCGCTGTACCCAAAGACACTGTTTTCAGCCCTTTATTTTTCCACGAGCCCACTGTTACTGGAATCCCTTATTCGGACATGCTTACCGAGTGGTCGTTTCCTTAGTTAGAAAAGGCATTAGGGGACTTCATTTTACAGCCGCTCGTGGTGGTCACATTGAAAATTTATGAAGATGTGGTAAACAAACATCACGCTCCCACGGTTCATTTCATTGGTCAACGAAGGTTGTAGGTTATTTGGTTTTGATATTATATACCTTCAAAGTTGGGGTATCCTTTTATACTCGCCCTGTATCATTACAACTGTCTGCGCACGAATTCGGTACGTTGTCCTTTGGCGAAATTTTCTAGACTTAAGACACGCTTAGTTTGGACGAGGCGGAGGAATATCCTGGAAGTATAACTTTAGCATGGCTTCAGAAAAGCGTGAATAAACCGTGAATGGATTATATGCTAATAATGACCATTTAATAAATATAATAGATCTAGCCTTGTTTCAGTGTCATGTGGCACGTCGTACCATGTTTCTTTCTCTGTAAGAACATTATTACGCTCTCGCTTCCTTTGATCTGTCCTGAGCGAGCGGGCGGGCGGAAGAGGACAGAGGAGTGATATTATAGCCGGGGGGGGGGGGGCGAGACATGAAGGAACGTTTGATTGACAGGCGAGCGAACGATAATCATACCAGAGTTTTAAGTTAGAAAGGCGTGCCGCCGCGCATTCTTCTTCTTGCCGCCGTGATAAACCTTTTTGCGGCCCGCGCGCTCCTGACCTTCGGCGGATAGAGTTTCTGGGTTTATCTGAAGAAAGTTCTAGGTTTAATGACCGAGTATCTTTAAGCGTGTTTCGGGGTGCTGTGAACCCTCCAGATTGGGCGACTGAAACAATACAAGAGCGATAGGCCTCCAAATCTTGAGTTTTTTTTTGCAGAGTGAAGAGTTTGGATGATTCTGGCGACCTTGAGCGTTAGATGACTAGTCAGGAGAGCAGCGAGAGGCGACGGAGGTGACCATCGGGAGTAAAATCAGCAACTGCGAGCATCGGTACAGTGAAGGGTGCGACTGACAGGCTGGGCTATTGGACTGGATGCGTGGGTGAAAGAAATTCCAAATGACGGCAATGGACAGAATGAACATGTGTAATGACGAATGTGAGTTAATGTACTACATGGCGAAACACAGAATTTGAGAAGCACTTTGATTAGAGTTGAGATAGGCATTATTACTGTGCTCAGTGAGAAATTCAAAAAGTAATAATGTAGACTGATATATGAACGCTGTAAATGATAGATGTGTGAATAAATTAAAAATCAAATTTAGTGGTTTTATTTTTATTAAGACCTCCATCCTTCACGAACTCGCATACGCCCCTCAAGCATCTTGTAACAATACATTATTATTACCGAACAAATGATTCTTATAGTAAACATTTGAACTAACGAATCACCGATGGCGGTGCATGCTGATTATTCACGCCCATTTGACGACCGGATGACGATTGTTCACAGTTCACCGTTGTTACGGCTCAAATGACGAGTTAGAGTCTGTCGTCATGTGGTTTTAATTGTAATCTCGGTGGTCCCACGACAAAAGTAAAACCAAAATACTCGGAAAATGATTCATTTACAAGCTGTTCGTATTTAACTGAGCAGTTTTCAAATCCCTGCTTAGGATACACTCGTTGCTTCAATTTTTGTCCTTGGCACGCAGGTTGGAAGGACCAGTGTAACGCCTGCATACTTAACACCTATGCTTTCCGCTAATATCCCAACTGACCACACACTTCCTGCCTCGTGTTCTCACTACATCTCTAGTTAGGAGCCTACTTGGGGTATAGCTAATAATGTCGGTTTTTCAATGAAAGATGGCGATTCAACTAAACATATTTATTACACTACTTTGGCTATAACAGAACAATGCTTTAACACAATACTACAATAAGATCCTCCACACAATTACCTACTTTACTAACTTTGATATGACAAGATAATTATAGGAACATAAAGGAATGCAGTTATACAAGGAATGGTAAGTTAATTACGAGAATATAGGAGAATATGGCCATACAAAGACCCTAGCCTTGCCACGTGATTATTAGGCCTTTAGAACGGGACCTCGAGATCGGGAATGCCGCCCTACTGCCTGGCCTGGATTTATGCTCAGTAACAGCAGCTTGGAACGTAGATAGCCGGAGCTCCTCCGGATTCTCTGTGGCCTTCTCCTCCGTGACGTCGACACAGATCAAACTCCCCCGGATGCCTGGGGGCTAAATGGGTAAACGATATGCTTGCTACGTCGTGGGTCAGTTAAGTAAAAATGCGAAATTGTTAGGAACCTTCAGTATATTACTGCTATACAATCTCGTTCTGTAATATTTACAAACCTAGTGATTACCATACATATGAACACTATAGTTCATTCACGGTTACTTCAAGCTTTTCTGAAGCACTGCTAAAGTTCTACTTTCAGGATATTCTTCCGCCTCGTGCAAATAAAGCTTAACCGAGTCTAGAAAATTTAAATAAAGGTACCACGCTACTCATTCGTGCGCACTCAGTGTAATAATATTTTGCAATAAGAACTATTTATTACTAGCCATTACCAAAACACATTTTCTTCTCTCTGTTTTTAGTCATGTAAATTGGTAATGAAATATTTCATTTATAAGTAAAATTTCTTTTTTATATATATAAAAAAAGGTACCTTGATTTTGACTCAAGTATAAAATGCACGACACACATTGCATAATGAGGATACAACCAAAGGAAACATAGATAAGTTGATTTTTCAAAAGTTTGATTTAAAAAGTGTGAAGAAATTGTGAAGAGACTATTTACACTTGCAAAACAAAGCAAATACTTACAGCTATTTTACTTGATTTACTGCCAACGCAACTGGAATTATGGATAAAGGCGGTTCAAGGTAAAGTGAGCCGTTCGAAAGCCCTGCTTAAGATCTGCTTGCATTCACGTTGTTCATTTTCCCAAATTGTGCACAATTAACATTACCATGGGCCTGATCACTTTATTCATGCGTCGGGCAAGCGGAGCTGTTAAATTATTAGCAAAGTAAATATTTCACAAATTTGCTGCTTCTTACACTTATATGCGTTAAAAAAAACCAGAAATTTAAATTATTAATTTTAATATTCGCTAATGCTTACCTGACTTAATTTAACGCTTAGTCGTGGAACTACTTTCTCTCATTCGCTGCCAACGCAGATGGGCGCAGTGATATTTTTCGAAAGTGCTCACTTTACCGTGAACAGCTTTTATAGGCTGGTCACAATAAAGTGAGTACTTTTGAAATCAACTTTTGAAAAATTCCACTATCTCTACACGCGTGTATTTTCAACGGGCACACGTAGTGGAACGCTCCCAGTTAAGTTGGCAACGACGGAGTGATAGTAGTTCCATATCTCAACGTTGAATTACAAGTGCTGGTTAAAGATTCGTCAGTAGTACAATTATTTATTTTTATTTCTGAATGTTTTAATCCATATAAGTGTAGGGATGAGAAAATTTGTAGAATGTTTACTTTTATAATAATTTCGCGGTTTCCCTTTACTCGCGTATGAATAAAGTGATCATGTCCACGGCAATGTTGATTTTACATATGGCGAAAGGATACAGAATACACTTGAAAGTAGATATCGAGAAGGGCTTTCAAAAGTGCTCATTTTTTACCGTGACAACCTATATCTGAGTGCACAGCAGCGTAAATATAGTGAACGTGCATTGATTATTTTTCCAAAAGGTTAATATTTAAAGAGGCGACTTTGCTGTGAGCAGCCAGCAAACAGATACTTAAGGTCACAATAACGCCGATTCCAGTCGCTCAGGTAATTGTTCATTTTGTCGGCAGTTCCGTTCGATGAGGGACGTGGTGTTCGTTGCGCCTGCAGGGCGCGGAGGCATTATGAGATCCGTGCGGAGTACATGTTTCTCCCCGGGTTTACATTCCCGACTCCGCTGTTGTCAAAGAGCGCGCTGCCCGCGGGGGGCATAATTGGCGCGTTATCCCCCTATCCGGGCGATTTGCACCCCCTCCGGACCTGACGAGCGAACAGCGACGGCCATTAATTGCGACTTAGAATCAACGTTTTCCACTGCTCCGGGAAGCTGCTAATCGTATTACCCCTCGCGCGATCCTCCAAATGGGAAAACTCATAAATAAATAATGTGCTCGCTCTCAGTATCTCGGCGAATGTGGAGAGTATAACAGTCCGAGGGGGTTGGTTGGCGAGGGGGTTGGTTGGTGAAGGGGAGGGGGGAAGGGGGCGGGGGAGATAGCCCCGTGTGACTGCGGATGCAGGGACGACGCCCTCTTCGAGTTGGAAATGGGAACTGCCGGCTGCAGAGCAAATAGAATTAAATTTGCAGTTCTAGGCAAACTTGCCGAGAAATTGGATCGGTTAAAGATAAATAAATAAATTTCACACGTCTCTGAAACTTGTCTGTGCGCGTGCGCGTGCGCGTGCGTGCGTGCGCATATTTCCACACAATATTATAGTCGATAATTATTTTCGTACCAGACTTTTACAGGGAAATTGGGGGGGAGGGGGGGACTTTTATATTAGTATGTCACAAAATGTATATGAATTTCGAAAACTTCGTAAATATGTCTTTAATTTAGAAAATGTATTTGTATGTCTGCTGTACCTAAGCTTCTCTCATTTCAGTTGTATAGTCCATTCACAGTTACTTCCAACTTTTCTGAAGCCCTACTGAAGTTATACTTTCAGGCTATCCCTCCGCCTCGTGCAGACATAGCTAAACCCAGTCTACAAGCAATTTTTACACTCCGATGCATTAAAAAAACAGGAAGTGGAAGAAGTTATTCACAAATGGTTACCTAACGCTTTTATATTCGACGTTAAGATATGGCATTACTTCGCTCCATTGTTACCAATTTTACTAGGCGCATATCACTCAGTGCGCCCGTTAAAATATTATGCAGGTAGGAGCAGTGACTTTTTTTCTAAGGTGGATTTCAAAAGTGCTCACTCTATCGTGAACAGCCTTTAGAAAACTACATCAAAATTACAACGCAGCGCATTCGCCGACTCAGTGTAACAATAGTTTGCATTAGAACTATTTCTTACTTGGCGAGTGTTTGAGTGAAGAGATTTGGACGGCTCTTAACATACAGGTCTTGAGAGCCGATGAGGGGGATCGAGGCGTGTCTGGAGCAACGCCGGTATGAAAGGGGCGGAGGAAAAGGGAGATCCCCGAGTAAACCCTCCGATCAATTGCATCGGCCGGCACGATTCGCACTTGCAAAAATCCGGAGTGTCCCGGCCGGGGATTCTTACTTGGTATTACCAACACACTTATTTTCGCTCCGCTTTTATCTATATGAATTATAAATTAAATATTATAATTTGTAAATAAAATGTAAGTAAATATTCAGGTTACTCAACACATGTATAAATCTCTTGTGATACACGGCATATTTAGGAAACAATCAAGCTCGCCATACATGGTCATTTTTCAAAAGTTTGATTTAAAAAATTGTGTAAAAACCACGGACAGCCCATACCAGTAGACAATGGAATTGTATCCGTGGAAGGAAATGAAGCACATGGTTCTCATGCACGTTGCATAGTAGTCGCCCTCCGTGCCCCAACATTGAACTACTTTTTTTGCCAACAGAACAACCAAACACCACACGCATAGCGCAGTCGGTTGGTGCGCCACCGATCTGGGGTGCGGGAGCCTCTGGGTTCGAATCCCGGGCAAGGCAGGGGCGTTGATTTAACTTAGTTTATAAGTTAGTCTGTAAGCTATCCCCTGCCAAGCTTTCAAGAATAAAACCCGGGGGACGTTAAAAAGCCCTTTACAATACATTACGTATCACACGCATAGGATTTGTGGTCAGAGATCGTTTTATGCAAGCAGATTGCTTTGCAATATTTGTGCGTGTCCTCTAACCTCGTTTCGATGCACCTCGATTACGTTCAATTCAATCCAAGTGTTTCATTCATGTAAAAGGGCGCGTGTGTTGAAATTTTAAACGTTAAGAAACTCGTTCATCGCCCTTGACCATGTGACTGACAGATGTATTGGCAGTGTGCGAACTAATATCGGGGACATTCGCAGAATGACCAACAAAATTTTATTGATCGCCACAAAATTCTTCTGTCAATATAGACCTCACAAAAATGTAGCACCAACGCAAGGTTTTCTTCATTTCAGTACTTAGTAACGACTACAAAATGAAGTTTGTGGTCGTCAACAATTATAAACTGATATAAACCCTGTCAGGAGCAGGACTCGATCCATGGAACTTTCAGACGTCAGTTTAGCGAGTTGCCGTCGAACCACTTTTCTCAGCATTTTTCCAATTATCTGGAACATGTAGTTTAATACGTGGCACACATGACAAGGCCTTCATACTTCACCTCGTGGTAAGCTAATTTTCTGGAATCATTTACGTATAACATTCGATTAGTTAGAAGATTAGGAATGATACAAACGATGTTAAGAATATCCCTGATGAACTACTTCGTAATCCTGATGCGAAGGAACGACAATGGATAAATATGGCGTCGTGGCCAGACGGAAGGTGGCCGCTTACAATAGGTCAGCCAGAGCGCACGCGCACATTATAATGGATGTAGTTTCACAGTCGCAGCAGAATTTTATTACTGCGGACGACATTAATGCTATTGCTGCCAACTAAATGTTTTGGTGGTAGCCACTAAATTTATTATTAATACACAAATATGTTGGTGAGCACTGATTATCGATGGTACTTATAAATCTACGTGTTTTTGAGCACAAAAACTGTTCTTTACCAGCAACAAAATTTCGCCTTTGAAAGTATCAACCAAACAGTTTTTATAGCACTAACTAATCATTTCTTTCAGTCCCAAAATAGATCCACCTCGTGTTTAGTCTATCCTTGCATCAGTCTAAGTATCACTATCACTACAGTTAAAGAATGCTTACGGTAAATTTAATTGTTTACATTTACACAGTTTCTGTAATCGCACTATTATTTCGGTGGATACGTTATACTCGTATTGATTTTCGTATAAGCTTAGTTGCAATTATATTGCAGTCTTTTGTTTAATTGTTATGATTATGATGGCTTATGGCAGCCACCATGCAGCTATGAAAAAATTAACGCAGCATTTCCTGAATTGTATTTTCTCAAGAGGAATACATATTTTTTTCAACAAATTGTATCACTTTTCCGGAGCAATTTTTGATATATTTTGTACCTCTTCGACCCATAACCTATGATGCCCCACGACAATGAAGTAGCTAGAAAAAGTTTGAATAGTTTCAACGGCTCAGTCGTTTTTAAGCCCAGAGTATTTTATATTTTGGCTAGCAAATTTTCGTAAACCCAGGTAACTAAGGAAAAGGCATGTATGTAGTAAATTCGAAAATTATATTCACATGTCAATGTCTAGTCTAAAAGCACGGGTCTTATCCCTTTTGTTTTAATGTGTACCACAGCATTGGCCTAAAGATGCAATAAATTGCGAGTGGGATACATCTCGTAATGTATAATTGTGTCTTGAGTCCAATGCAGTGTCTCGACAAAAAAAATGGTAGATATCAACACGCCTGCAAAAACAGACCGTGTCGTAATATCTCGTTTTGTGTATTGAAAGATTTTCCTTTTACGTTTACGGTATTTTACGATACCTTTATGTGTGAGCTTATCGTGGACGTGAAAGTCCTACAGATACGAGTTTCAGACATTTTATTTCACACGCTAGTCCTGGGCAATAATTCAATATTTCCCTCGTATAAAAATATTCTAGCAAGACAAAATAGACATTTTACAGATGTTAAAGTGTGTGTAACACAACGTCTCAAGTACAATTCTTATAACGAGATGCCATACAGTTTGTCGGAATCGGAAAAATCGTAAATTTAACGAACAGTTAAACAAATTTAACGAGCAACCTCGAGCGTGTTACTCAGATTAGAATTTTGTCTTATCACAAAATATGTCATATATTTCTATTTTTATTATTTCAATAATATTTATTTTCTTCTAGTAGTTATCTGACGAATTAAAACAAAAATTCTAATCACACTCATTTGAGAGTGTTGCTGTACAACTTGTCATGCAGATATTTTCCTTTATTTATATGCATCTTACAACCAGAGTTCTCATCTTGAGAAGTTTCATTCTAATCTGTCCTCCAACGTAGCGCATTTTGACACACCCGATTTGCACCATGAGACTGCAAGACAGCTGTGACTGCAAGACAGCTGTGACTGATACTTAGCCATAACATTTTATCAAAGGCCACAACACCGTGCTCTATCAAATTGCACAACGCGAGAGAAGTTCTAGTAACGAGACTTGTCATGAATATATCCTGTAAGTTCTGCCAAAGCGAAAAGCTATTCGACAATAACGAAAGAATTTATGAAATAAATGATTACGCTACAATACCGTTCATTCAAGTATGATTTCAGATAAGTGCGCAGATATTATATATATATATATATATATATATATATATATATATATATATATATACATACAAACACATTCTGGTAGAAAATTGTTAACGTGTTGTATTTTAAATTTTTTAACATCTCTTACCTGTCAGCTTAAACATAGACGCACTTTATTCTGCAGAATTACTTCAATAATAATTGGCCCCAGTATAAATTTCTTAAGTTCCAAATTACGGATAGAAAACCCAGCCCACCTCTTTGAGTTAAGTGGTGATGGCATTATGTACGTAACCGAAGTTTTCTTCCACACTATAACAAAACATATGCCCTATTCATATTGCAACATGATTGCTCGTCCTTAGCTCCTAGAGTGAGCTAGAGCAGCTTACGCCACTGCACGCAGTTGAACTCTACACTGGTCGTTAAATACATATTTTAGTTTGAAAGTGTTGGAATCAGTGCAGTTATTGTTGCAAGCATGTTTAGTTATAGTTGAAACGGATGTGCTGTTCTCCAAACTAGGTTGATATTATTCCGACTTTGTACGTTCAAATTCACTTGGCTAAAAACTATTCACGTGGTTTAAACAGGAGCTCCAATACAATGCACGCAAAGTAGAACTTTTAAATATTTCGAAATCCGCTCTCGAAGGCATCGTTGTCCAAGTGCAAAAAATAATTCTCTATCGGTATTATGCACTTCCGGCTCAAAAAGCTCCGATAGCTAAAGTCGATATCTTTGATCAACACGCACGCCTAATTACATCATACGTCATATTTAATATTGCAAGTGGAAGGATTCACTATCCCACAGTTGCATTATCCCGCATTTAATTTCATCACGATTGCTGCACTAGAAATATTGCAACTAGAGTTCTATCAAGAAAGATAAAATCCTAAATTATATTTCTACAGCATACTACCTATAGGCTGTTCACGTTAAAATAAGCATTTCTGAAAGACCTTCTTAAGATCTACTTGTATACACGTTGTGTATTCTTCCGCCTTATGTGAAATTAACATTGCCATGGGCCGCATCACTTTATTCATGCGTCGGTCAAATGAAACTGTGAAATTATTAAGATAGTAAATACTTTATAAATCTGCTCATTTTTGCACTTCGATGCATTAAAAAACAGAAAGCTAAGTATATAATTTGAAGTTATCACAAAACGTTGTTTAACTCTTTTTATTCGATGTTAAGATATGGAACTACTTTCCAGCCATCGTTACCAACTTTACTGGGCGAATGCCACTAAGTACGCCCATTAAAATATGTGCATGCAGGGGCAGTGACTTTTTTCTAGGGTTCATTTATAAAGTGCTCACTTCATCGTGAACAGCTTTTAACAGGCGAGACGATAACTTTAAATGGGTGCACAGATCGGTTTCCTCTATGCTCTTTTTTGTGGCGGGTCGAAAGTTGCTATGTCTCTCCTTGTGACACTGGGCCTCCATAAAATATGCATGAACTTTAGCACGTCAATAAATTTAAAAATAAATCCACATATCTTTCAGAAAATTAGGAAATCAACTTAATAACCTGGCCATGTTATTAGGGGAAAGGTTCCATCAATGGACCTGGTAAGCATTTTGTGTTACAGCATAATTAATGATTAATACACATCGTTGAAAAAAATAGTACACATACATGAGTAAACACTACTAGTTAATACCCATAAAAAATTTATAAATGTATTAATTAGGTTATACAAAAATATTTTATAAAATATATGTGAAAATGGTCCACAATTGGATGTAGGGTTCCATGAATGGACCAAGTAGGTTCCATGAATGGACCACTCTAAATATCTGATATATTTACAATACATTTGAGTAATACTTGTTGTACTGCATAATTCAAACCATAAACAGATATTGTCTTCTTTTCATTAGGTACAATGAAGAGAAAATGTAATAATATAACTTCCATTTTCCTAAGCTTTTACATTTTTAATCTCAAGACATAGCGTGTCATTAATTGCAGGTTTATTTCAAGTTTTGTACTGATAACAACGCTGAGTGAAGACACATTAAAACATGTAAGGAAAAAATAGCATTATTGACAAGTGTTGCAGAAGAACTTTATTTTCCTTTTCCACGCCAACACAATATACATGAAACCACTTTTTGCATGACGTACACCGTATCATGTCTTCTTCCCTTACAGATTCACAAATATCACAAAACCATGATTCTTTAACTGTGCAAAGTCTCTAGTTTTTTAGGGCGTGGGTGTTCACAATTTTGTTTAGCAGCATGCTTTTTGGAAGGTTTTTGGGATGATTCGAGGGCGGCTTTGTATAAGCTGTTCACGGTAAAGTGAGCACTTTTGAGGCACTACTTATTTTTTCCTTTCAGCCATTTTTTTTAGCATTTAACCACATTTTAAAAATAAATATTGCCATGTAAGTAATAAACACAGAGCGTATATTCCACCACTCTGGGATGTTAACGTCTAAGGCTAACATAATATACATTTAATTAATTTTTATTCCAAATGAGAGGGCTTCCAAAAGTGCTCACTTTATCGTGAACAGCCTATAGGGAGACGAAGTAAATACAGCTGCTCTCTGTGTTCCTGTTTTCTTCTTGCTTTAGAAGAGAACGGGAGATGTTTTTGGAAGTGGAAATATTTGCTTGACTGACACAACGAGAGACGATGATGTAGTTCTGAAGCTTGGTGAAGGAACAGTTATTTCTCCAGCTTCTTGTTGGGTGAGAATCACTTGACTTGTACTTGATTGAGGGGGTATGTACTTACAGCTGTGTCTGTATGTGTACCAGGGGGGTTGACGAATGACGCAACATAATTATGATCTTGAAAAACATCTCTGTTTACCGTCCATACCTCTATAGCTCTGAAAGCATTCACTGCTGTACCCACTGTAGCAGCTCTTCCATATGCAAGACCGAACAACATTGCCACTTTTGACGGAGTGATGCACCGACCTGGATTCGCCCTTAGCAACTTTTACATTTCGTCAGTATAATATATATTCAAGGGCTTGAAGAAGGCAACATCCAGGGGTTGGAGGCGATGTGTGCCGTGGCCTGGCAATGATGACATTAAAAAAAAACCATTTTCACGAACGATGCGCAAAGCTTCAATGTCCTTGGTGTGCGGTGAGTGCCCATCCAAAAAAAAAAGGACTTTTTCCTGCACGCTAGGTTTAACGCAATTAATAAAATGCTGCAACCATTTAACAAACAGATCTTTGTTTATGTAGCTGATTTCGGGATTGTATTAAAAAACAGTACAAGGCGGAGCTCCATCTTTGAAATCGTCACATGCCCTTCCCCGTTTGTATATCAACATGAGAGGGAAATAAGAACCTGCAGCGCTGATGCAGCATACAGAAGCTGTGTTCATTCCACGCTCCCGCTGGATATTGCCACCACTTGAGAATTTCCCTTCGGAGCAATTGTCTTCCTTGGCTTCTTCTGAACAATTGTTAACCCTGTCTCGTCAACATTAAATATGCGAGTAGCATCAATGTTGTTTTCTTCTACTAATTTTTCAAGTAGATAATAGAATTTGCTCACTCTCTCTCTCTCTCTTTTTATTGAATCCCGATGCACGTGCCATAGATGTAGATTCAGGTTGACTAAGGCTGAGCTGTGGACGTCTCTTCATAAATTAGCTATACTACTTTTTACCAAAAGCTTGTTTGTCCTTATTAAACCTATGTGGTATTTGGTTTGCTTCAGCAATTTGAAAAGCCAAATGACGCAAATCTGAGCCAGTTATACCAAATAACACTTTTTTAAGTCTAATACATGCTGAACCAGTTCTTCTTCCAATTGCTGTGGGATATCTCCCATACAGCTAATTACCTGGGAACTTTCAATAGCAAAATCATTTTTACTTTCGAAGTGTCTCTTCAGTGTTGCTTTAGGAACTGAATACTCACGAGCAGCTGCGTTCAACCCGAAGTCACCATTTCTGACTGCTGCAAGAGCTCTTTCCATGTTTTCAGGTGTCCACTGCCTGTACTTCACGTTCAATGGCATTCTGTAACAAAATTCACAATATACTGTATGTAGCTATCGGCTTTTCAGTAAGTAACGTACTATCTCATGTATAATTTAATTTAACATAGGACTGAATGTATATCACCTGCTCCACCCTTACTTTCTCAAACAATGTTTTAATTTTTAACACTTAATTGATTTTATTTTGTTATTTAGCTTGTTAGTACCATTAAAGTTCGTTACTTAACTCTCTGGAAACTCTTAATTTAAACATGACATACACAGTAAAAAATGTAAAATAAGAATTGCATTTTTTTCTAAAATGGTATTGTGCATATCTAAGCTCATCAATTATGTTTTACTTAGGAAATCAGTGGTAAAATGTTGGAAAAATATTTTTGACGGCATAAATGCATATCTCCATCAACTTTCTAATGTTTTTTTTCCTTTATACTTTAATGTTATGGAGATAGGACATTACACTTTTTGTTAATACCAAAACTTATTAAAAGAAACTACGGTGGTGTACTTGTTTTGCCAATTTAATAGATTAAAAACACATCAACAATGTTACACAAGTGCATTGCCAATTTGTGGCTGCCATGGAACTAATTCGTGGTCCAACCATAGCACTAACGCCATTTTATTTTGAGCGCGATGCAGTGTCTCGCGAACATAAAACACAAAACATTTACAATATTGGAACATATTACACCGGAAACAAACTTCCATATACTGTACGAGTTATAACTCTGTCGTAATTGTGTTCATGAACACAAGCCTTGCAAGAAAACGTAAAATTAACAACTAATTATAATAAACATACCCTGACGACGCCCTGAAAACACCAGTCTTCACACAAGTCTGAAACTTCTCCAACAGGTAGCGGCTCGGTCGCGTCTACTCCATTGCGTCCCACGAGAATGCGCTGTGTGCACAGTTTCTGAAATTTTGAAGTGGTCCAACGATGGCGCTGGTCCATTGATAGCACCTTGCCCCTAACAAAATCACCACGTTTGAGTCGTATTGAGGAAAGTAAATAAAGCCAGAACAAAATATTTATGGCTGCTCCTCTCGATTTTTCTTTATTTGCAAGTACATACTCGGGATTACACACGCCAGTGGTTTTATTAATACAAATATGAAGTTCCTTATTTCAGAAAAATTTTCAGCGCACTGTTGGGTGGTAGTATTGTTCTCTAGACCTTGTGTCAGTGAGCATAAGTGTCAGCGTATTCCAACATTGTGATATAAATTCAACGTATATTTTGTTTTAAACATTTATTTTTATCCAGATACACGAGTCTGCGTATTTTATTTTCCACAGCTAGAATCAAAATGTATTTATTTCTCCCCCCGTTTTTTCCCTCTTTCCGCTTTAATAAATTAATGCTCTCTTTTTTTTTTCGTTTGGTTTTTTTACCCTAGTCGCTCACCAGTTCCGCTGGATACGCGAATGCGTGATTGGTTAAATCCGTAGCTGTCACGTAGTGATTTTCGAATGTATACCTCAAAACACATGGCACACACTACTGCAGTTTTCAACTTACCCATGGTTGCGAAAAAAAAAATTAGAGTTCTAAAGTCACTTGTATATTGAATTGTAATTTCAATATATCACGCATGTTATATAATAGTTATTTTGGAGCACTCCAACATCGCTACAAATCGCTTTCTCAGGCTGCCGTATCTAAAAATATGTACCCGGATAAAGGCAATACTACAATAGAAACCTATATTTTATTTTGCTGTAGACTTTCCATCAATCAAATGAAAGCGTCACGGCTTATAACCCCATCGACACACGCAACACGACAAGAGATTGCACGCCGGTGTGGAGGCGCGCACTTGATGCATGTGGCAATGTCGTCATTATGCTTCTGAGCCACATACGCGAAAACAGCTCCAGGCAGATAATCGACTTAAACATTTGTTATAAAATTTTTTTAACAAGAAAATGTTGTTCAGCAGACGTCACTTTGTTTACGGAACCCAAGAGAGAGAGAGAGAGAGAGTATAACATATATGCAGCAGCCAATGGAAAAACGACGCACGTTTCGGAGTGAAGTTCAGCTTGATTGCGAATAATAACGCAAATTTTGCATTCTGTAACAACGTGAATACAAGTAGATCTTGAGCAAGGTTTTCAAATGTGCTCAGTTTAACTTGAACAGCCTTTAGCCAAATATATGAATGGGCAAAAATATCTGGACTTTCATTTCTGTTATGTAAAAAATATTAATATATTCCGTATATATATTTTTTTTAATCGGGCGGGGATGTGTCGGGGGCACGACCGTTGGTTTAACGTGAAACGTCTACGGCAGAGAATTACTGATGATGATATCCATCCGCTCGGAGACGTCTTCGACATATGTATGGGCGTTATGTTCACTCGCTTATGTCTACCGGGTCTTGTACAGCGGACGTAGAGCTGCTTGCGTCGCCGTTCACTGAGCGCGCCGCGTCAAATTTACGACGCCCTAGAAATAGTCTCGCTCGCTCGGCGCCGGACATTGAGGCATGGGCTGTTCACGGTGAAATGAGCACTTTCGAAAGCCCTGTCTAAGATCTACTTGTATGCAAGTTGTGTATTCTTTCACCTTATGTAAAATTAACATTGCCATGGGCCTCATCCCTTTATCCACGCGTCGGTCAAGCGAAACTGTAAAATTGTTAGGAAAGTTAACACATTATAAAGCTCCAAATTTTTACACGCTCAGGCATTAAAAAAACAGAAAGCGTAAGAAACAATTTCAATTATCGCAAATTGTACCCAACACTTTTTTTCGAAGTTAGCATATGGAACTACTCCCTATCTATCGTTACCAACTTTATCAAGCGCATGCCAGTCAGTGCGCCCGTTAAAATAAATGCAGACTGTGGCAGTGACATTTTTCTAAGGTTGATTTGCAAAGTGCTCATTTTATCGTGAGCAGGCTTTACCTGTCCGTAGTCCAGAATCTCCTCTTTCCAACGATATGCGTGATCTTTGTTTTCGGCTGGCTCTTGCGCGTGCTGAGGCGGACATATTGAATTGTATAGTATTTTTTTGGACACTTACTTGAAGTTTTTATATAGAAATATTGTACGAGATACACTTCTCATCACTTAAATCAATAGATCTCGACGAATTCTATACACAAACACCCGAATCACCGCGCTACCACTCCTGGGTCGTGAGTTACACTGAATGGAACGAAGCGAGTGCGCCGGTTTTGACCGGTTAGCGCTGCGCACCCTCCCCCTCTCCTATCGTCAAACAATCCGCGGCCCACTCGCCCGCGACGCAAACTCCAGGTCGTATTAGCAAACTGATCATATATGGTAACAAACGACACCGCACTTGCGTCTCTAAGGATAACAGTTATGGCGTTATTAAGGCGAGACCATATATACTTTTTCGTTGCGGTCGTAATTTATATCCTGGTCCCCGTATGTTTCGGTCTGATTTTAAAGACGTTCGACGTCAACAATTTTAATAGACTATTCCTTACACCGAGACCTGTAAAAACAACTAGGAAGGCGACTTATTTTTCGTTTTTATATAATTGCGCCAACATGAGCCTGGAATGTAAAAAGCCAGCCGGGGAGTTTTGCGAGTATTTCGTAGACCAGAGCAGCGTGAAATTGCACGTTGTTATAAATATGCCCTTGGGTATTTACACTGCTGGGTTTGTCCCACCTTGAGTAGAGTTCCGAGGCTGTTGGAAATGACGATACGGCGGCGGCACAGCTGATCTCTGTAGTGGTCCTTCATTGGTCGGCGTCACGATGAGAAAGAAAATATGGCCGCCACTACGAATATAGTCTATTCACAGTTTCTTCGCCCTTTTTGAATCAATTCTTTGAAATATCTCCCCATGTATGACATGCTTGGTTGTTTCCAACATATGCCACGTATCACATGCATTTTATACTTGTGTTAACATAAAAGTTACTTTTTTTTCTGTTAAATTGAAATATCATTAATTTTTTATATACAAATGATATTACTTTATTCATAAATAAATTGAATAAAAAAAAAGAGTTAGAAAACATGCGTGTTGATAGCACATAGTAAGAAATAGTTTTTTAACAAAATTCTGTTACAACAAAGTGCGCACGAATCCGGTGCGTTGTCCCTCTGGTGTAATCATCCCTACTTAGTTAAGATTAGTTCGCACGAGGCGGAGAAATATCCTGGAAATAGACCTTTATCAGGTCTTCAGAAAAGGCCGAAGATACCGTGAATCAACTATAGCTATATATTGGCGTCGCAGTGGTGCGATACACCCTGGTTCTTGGTTCAGTAGCTGGGGGGGGGGGGGTTGGGGGGTCCTGCTTGCAGTAATTTGGCAAAGTTCCCAGTGGAACCGGCGCTGTCCTCTCCAAACCTCCCCTCCAGGTGGCCGATACCTATTAAAAGGTCATACCTGGAGCGCTCCTTTCTATCCAAGCTACTTTAGCCCCCACAAACAAAAGCTAAAATCGGCTCTTTTGACCTCAGGAACCACCGGGAACTTTGCAATTTTGACACCGCCATGCTGTCCGAAATTGAAAATGAATACTACAATAAACTACTCACTCACACAAACTAACTACATTCCACGAACTGCGTATATCCTTACTCGATTGAATTTAAGCATGACGGTTTGCCCATAACTGCCATCTCGGCTCACTACGCCCGGTTTGTGCAGGACTTAGTTTTGGGGGATGTCCGGCAACCAGGAACATTCCCCTCCACCACGCCTCCGGACGCAAAGAGCTTGTGTCTATACTCAGGACTGTTCCACGTTACGGCACTCATGCACACATACACACATCCATGTCCATCGCTGCGCTCATTCGCTTTGCATTATATCCATCAATAAAATTTCAAACAGGTACAAATAACTTTGTCATTTTAGGTTAAAAATGCCAGAGCCTAGCTCTATAGCATCAAGTCTCATCAGGGATTGTCTGATCCGGTATTATGTTGACTGGCCAGGTGGCTGGAGGCTCAATGGGGAAGAGTTCTTGTTTTCTTTACCATATTTGCTTCTTCCAAGATCGTAAGTTTCTTAACTCACCGATCTTTTCCTCCCCAGTTCCTCCCTCCACCCGGCCAGACCCCTCTCAGGGGAGGGGCATGTCACATTTCGTGTGGCGTATCCAAAACTGTTGGTAGGATGCCCTCCGAAATTGGAGGACTAGTACTTGACCACAGTGTACCCATAGAAGGGCTTGCTGTAGTCAAAAGGACGCCTCCCGTATGTACGGATGGCTTCATAAAGGACGTCAGATTCATCGAATCTTTCGCCGCTACTCTACGATGTAATTTATAGGCGCCTTCACGCCGGCGTAACAACGTCCACGGGGGATTTTTCAAGTGTACGCAGTTGCATTACAACACAATTTGACCCTCTTGCATGCATTTGCATTAATCCTTAATTCAATCTTAATCCGACCGATTTTTTTAATTCTCGTCGAATAAAATGGTATGTTGATTTGACTGATTGCTCCAATTAATTTAATAGAATTAATAAATCAAAAATAGTTGTTTGATATGTGTATAGTTGTACTTTATTATTTTCTTTCTTTTTGTGGGGTGAAGAGAAGCTGTGGTAAGTCCTCACCCTTGGAGCTCTGGCACTCGATGAGGTGTCACGTGTTGGCGACAGGGTATATATATATTTATATATATAGAGTTTTGTGCAAGAGTGGCATAAGTATTTTTTGGATGGGATATTGCTCGTAAACCACATATAGGCGATTTTTTGTTAATTAAACAGAAATAGATGTATAGTTAACACAGGAGAGTAATAATTTCATCGAGTTCTACCTATGAATAAATTACACTCATCGAATCGCAAATTTCAAAACGAACACAACTATGTGAATAACATCTGGTGTCGACAAGTGCTAAACCATCACAATTGCAGGACTCTGCAGTGTGGAATTAATTAAAGATCTACAGCGAATCAAAAAATGTTCCTATAAATTAAACATCTAACGCACACAATAACAAGATATATGTAACACTACTTGATGCCTCTCGTATATACCTGGCAATATTTTTAAACAAGTCCGTCTGCCTGTGAGACTAGTGAGGAACTTCCGAAATGGAATCTTCCAGTTAAAAGAATTTAATTGATTAACACTCATAAAAAACATTTAATATAGGTCCATTAGTTCGGGAGGTTACTACAGCACTGACTTGGATATAGGACTTACGTTAACATATAACCTATGTTTGATTATAGACTGAGGTGAAAAACTCGGAAATTTGAATGAAAATACAAAACGGCCAACGAACACAAGTACATGAAAATGACTAAACACGTAATGAAATCGCACAAGGAGCTCCCCCAAAACACATGCGTGCGCCTCGGAGGCCGGTGAATCAATGAAGCGAACTTACGCCCAGAGCCTGACTCTATATACGTGGAGTGTGGTCAGAGGCTGACAAGCGACTAAGGTTATAGCTACTCGGAAATAGATGTGAATACGATTTATGCGACAAATGGATAAAAATTATGTTTATGATGCACGTACTAATATATAAATAAGAGTATTTGAAATAATAATGAATTTAAAAAAAAGTAGTTAAATCGCACCTCTCCCAAAACACATGTCCGCCTCGGAGGTCAGTCAATGAATGACTGGATTGTATGACGTGCACCAGTTTATAAGCTGTTATATACGTGGATCGCGGCTGAGTTGAAATTTACGACTGACAGAGCCTATTTCCTTACCAAGCTACTATTAACGACTCGATTATACTATTCGTCCTACAACAGACAACAAAATGATAATTTTTTTTACCAAAGTTTCACTATTGAAAGAATAATTCACTTTTAGTGATAGAGATGATTTGTTTTAAAGAAGTTTTCAGTTATGTTTTCTGAGTTTGTATAAAGTATGAGTGTTTTTTTTCACCACCAGAGATGATCGTGTTGAATCTCCAGCTGCAGCAGTTGTAATCTATTTTATGTGAGAAAAATATTTTTATTTCAAAGTTTGTTGGTTTCTCCCAGCTGTAGAGTTGCAGGACAGCGGAAAACTTTTTGTGGTGTGACGTTAAGGGCTATTTCTATCTGGCCCTGAAAAGGTATTTGTGGGGCTCTCTGTTTTGTTAAATTCCCTAGGGTTCTTGAACTTGACCAGCAGCCTGGCAATCGAGATAAGAGTCTGGTCACGGTCCTTTCAAATTCATCCATTCATTCAGACATGTTCGTTTCTCTCGAACATTTAATTTGCTATTTTCACTTCAAAGTGTGTTTTTATTAAATTTTAATTAATATATTTGTTTTTTCTCTGTCCACAAATTGAAAGCAAACAATATATATTTTTTCACATAATTGTGATCGTTTAGCACCTGTCGACACCAGATATTATTCATGTAGGTGAGTGCATTCAAAATTTACGATTCAATGAGTGTAATTTATTCATAGATAGAAATCACTGAAAGTATTTCTTTCATATGTTAACTATATGTCTCTTCCTCTTTAATTAACAAAAAATCGCCTATATATGGTTTACGAGCTATATCACATCCAAAAAATACTTATTCCACTCTTGCACAAAACTCACTATATATATATATATACACACACACACACACACACACACACAGTCCCCAACACTTCACACCTCATCGAGTGCCAGAGCTCCAAGGGTGAGGACTTACCACAGCTGCTCCCCACCCCACAAAAAAAAAGAAAATATTAAAGTAAAACTATGCACTTATCACATAACTATTTTTGATAGATTAATTCAATTCAATTAATTGGATCAATCAATAAAATCAACATACCATTTTATCTTATGAGAATCTAAAAAATTGGATCGGATTAAAGAGTAATCCAAAAATTTCACCAGATTAAAACAGGATTGACAATTTTTGATCGGATTAAAATCGGACTAAGGATTAACACTTTTGATATCAATTTGATATGAAAGGGTTAATCCATTTAATCAAAAGTAGGGTAGTACAGACACACCCCTATACTATAGGCTTATGTTAAAATAACATGTCACAGTAAATTCTTCTTGGTTATCTATGCTTTGTTTCTTTTAAGCTCATTACTCTAGAAAAGTTAATATGAATAAATAATAAGAAAATGTCACTGACAAAGATCACAAACGAACAATTTACAACTTCTTGTAGGCACTGCACACTCACAGTTAGCCCACGAATTCTACTGCACGCACTGGATTGATGATGCTCTTTGCTATGATATAGAGAGCAAATCTTCGCAGTATAAGCAGGGAACATCTTCATCAGCATGTTACTTTAGCCTTCTGGAATTAGGCCTAAAAATCAATTTCTTCTTTACAGTCGTAACTGATTTCCCTACTTTTTGTGATTTTGCTTGTGATTTTGTCCAACATTTTGAGGTATGGACTACAAGTCATCTCAACTGCGCCTTCACTTTTGCGTTTTCTTTGTTGACTTCCTTCAACTGTGGCTATTGGGATTGGCTAAAGTTCTTCTGCTGTTACCTTCGTGCTTGTGCTGTGTTTTGATGTGACGACGCTTATCGCTTTTAAGGGGGCTAGAATACAAAGAACTTGTTGCAGAAGGATAAGGCTGAGTAAAAGTGAAAGTTGTATTTGTGCTATGCACTTCTGCAGTAGGCTTATCTACCTGTAGGCCTGCAGCTGATGTTATAGAGATACGAGCTGTGGTCGAAGATCAGAATCTGAAGGAAATGTAGGTTCTACAGCAGACTCTGGATATGATAAAGACTGCAGCATTGACAAAGGTGCTTGAGGCTCTAACTCACATGCCAGATCAGTTTCGTTTTGCTCAGTGGTGGGGCGATTTTCTGTCTCACTGGTAACTAATAGGTTATATTTAAAAATGTCAGGATTAATTAGAAAGAGAGCAGTTTACTCAAATCCACTTACAGCGATTTTCATTGTAACAGATTTCCCATAGACTACTGCAAAAATTCTACTGACTTGTTACTGGGTCATAACTCTTCCATCGTGAGCCCTAACCTATTTTGATATCTCTCGGACGTAGAAAGTTTTAAGTGGCCTATAAAATACCCACATCCAGTGGCTGTAGTCTACGTGTGCAGTGTGGCGGGAGGCACACAATGACAATACCATTTTCTTCGGCGAACTCGATGACTTCCGAGCTCTTGTGACTGGAGTGACCATTTACTATCAATAGAACTGTGTCCCCTTTACTTGGATTTACATTATGTGCAGAATGTCGCAGCCATTGTAAAAAGACCTCACCAGCCATCCAGCCATTATCATGTATGAGTCCTATGCTACCAGTAGGTGCTCTATCGATGAGCTTATTTCCCCACTTTTTACAAACAAAAATTAGAGAAGGCAGGACAAAATGTCCTGTTGTTCCATGCAGCACACTAGTGTCACGTGCTGCCCTCTTCAGGCACTAGTTAAATTGCCTACGTGTTTTTTTTTTCAGCTTGAGCAAAAATTTAACTGGACTTTGAACTGTAGACAAAGCTCTTTCATCCACATTGTAAATCTGTGTTGGCTGAACGTTATTGTCTGAGAAAGCTTTCGTGTCAATTTGCAAAAGCCCATTTATTTCAGGTATATTCAAAGCCATAGCATAGGCAGCACTGGTAGGTTCTGACTTTCTTAATGATATATATGGATTACGATTACGAAATACAGATAACCAATCGCAACCTGCCAAAAGGGTCTCTTTGTTGAAACGATGATCTATCCCATTTTTTTTTGGTACAACTCAAAGCTAGTCTCCTTACATATGGAGCTGTTAAACCAAAAAATGTGGGATTCAAACTATTTAATGCGATCCCCAAGTTCCCTTCTGGTATTGGACACAAAAATTGCTTGATAACATCCTACCCCTTTAACCTTGAAATATCATATTTTTACCATTCCTGCACGGTCTTCTCAGTGTAGCTTGAGGGACACTAAACATCTTGGATACTTTCAGTCAGCGCAACTCGTTCTCGACTGCCCGAATAGCTCGAGTCATTGATTCGCTACTCCAGCTTTGCCTCATAGTTGTCATCTTATATTTTCCAACCAGCTGTAAACAGATTATTAAATACAATTAAATTTCTTAATTAGCAGAAACAATCTAGCAATAGGCCGATCAGGCATTGTATTAATTGTTTGTAATGGTAAATATTTAAATGAACCTATCACAGTTAGTGAAATCGCGTATTCAGGGTAAAACATACCACTATGTACTTTTACCCAAAACACGTTTGTTAATTTGCCTTGACAGTCGTTTTAATTGAATAGCCAGTAATAATTCTGGCGGAACAAAATCCTATTGATGTAACTGTTTTTGGTAGTAAAATGCCTACTGTTTCTCTTAATATATAACACTGATAATATATCTTAAAAAAATAACTATAAGTGAAATAAAGCAATCATTTTTAAAGTTAAGGATACCCACACTTCATTTTTCGTTTATCGAGCAAAAAATAAACAACCACTCCATCTGCCATAAACACAGTGTCACTACTGCCAACCATGGAATAATTTATATCTGTTGCAACATTTGCCCCTAGTGTGGATTTCAGTAAACGCTCACTATGTCATTTTGTCCGAGTATATCATTATAGGCCGATTTCCCCCATATAGAGTGGCCCGTAACCAAGCACCATGAAATGGAAATGTTTTCAATTAACCTATCAGATTTTATTATAAACTGTGTCAAAGATTTCTGGTTGGCTAACAAATAAATTTAAAAACACCACTGTAATATGTTCTCACTGGAAATTAACATTTCTAATGACCGTGTTTAATTTTAGTTTCAAAGCTACTGCATACCTTTGTTAAAAATATTCGTTTACCACTGACAAACTGCTAAGCCAACTATGATTTTCCGTTCATATTCTTCTAATATTACGTATGGGAATTTTATAGCATCGATTTCATACTCCAAGTCTACACAGCGTAGGTATTTTTGAAAAGAAATAAAATGAAAAATTCACTATTTTGCTGTAGGATATTTATTTAAGGGAAACATATATTGTGATTTACTGTAAATGAGTCACTTTAGACAACGTAATAATATTTTGAAACGTTGTAGAGAGTTTGAAATCTGCGCTTTTTGTTTACGAAACGTGGGTTTGTCAATTAAATTCTAAGCATTATTGCTATTAGATTTTAATAAAACGAAACAGACTGGATAAGAAATATTACACATAAAAGTATAAAAAGATGTTTTAAAGATGTATAAAAATATGTTTTAAGGAACACTTTTCATTTTACTCCTCCCTTAGCGCATAAAAGCAAACGCATAAAAGTCTCTGAAAATTATTTACGAACTTCGGCATAATGCAAGTTTAAATTCTTCCATAAATTCGAGTGGCCCGCGCCTTCCCATCCTGAAAATTTCCACGAATTTATGTCTGGGGGAGACGAGTGTTTTAAAAATTGTTATCGTCGTTCAAAGCTTGCGGGCGGGTTAGACTCGTAACCGGTTACGATCGAAGGGGTGGAGCTGAGTGTGGGTCACGCGAAGGGGTGGAAATATTGCTCGGAGAGGGGGGTTGGAAAGGAGGAGAGATGATGACCGGTGCTGACCCTTTCCATTTTCTCCCACATTCCCGCCGTCCACCACCCCCAACACCCCTTGGGGCAGTCGGTGCTTGCACTCCCATCCCGACCAACCATCCCTAGCGCGTACGCTCTCAAACCACACTCATAACTCACGTTTATGGAGGGGTGGAGGCGAGCGCTAGAGGGAGGTTTTCCTTCGGTGCCCGGCAGGACACGCGCTTCCATCCTCCTGGGGGGGGGGGGGGGCATCGGTGCTCGGGAAAGCTGCTCGTGCCACCACCGTGGTGGAAAAATTCACGCCATACACCCTAAATCTGAACCAGTGAGAACTGAGCGCAATAAGTGAAAACCAGAGAAAATTGAGCTATTGTCTATTCGCGGTTTCTTCATACTTTTTTTTAAAAACAAACCTTTGAAAAATCACCCCATGTATGACGTGTCCAGTTATTTCCAAAATATGCCACATATCACAAGCGTTTTAATATTGTGATAACAAAAGCAACTTTATCTTGGTTAAACTGAAATGTTATTTATGTTCTATCTATACGTTATATTGCTTCGTTTACAATTACTTAATATGAACAAAAACAGTGAGAAAACACGTATGTTGGTACCGACTAGTAAGGAATAGTTTTCATGCGTCATATCATTACAACTGAGTGCGCACGAATGCGGTGCGTTGTCCTTTGGTGCATTTTTTTTTTCAGACTTTGTGAATCTTAGTTTGGACGAGGCGGAGGAATATCCTGGAAGCAGAACTTTAGGAGAACTTCAGAAAATTGTGAAGTAAGCGTGTGTGGATTATGCTAATAATTATTGCTCGATGACTGATTGAGATAATGGCTGAATTTCACTTATTTATTTGTAATTCCCACTTAATGTTGAGAATTACACTGCCATAAGTCACTTGTTCCCAGTTCATTCTGCTGCGGTGTAGGCAAGCAATATATGGAGGGGTGACTTGCCAGGGACACTTCCCACGCAGAGGCGACAAACGACAGTATTTAGGGCGAGGCCACGGACAGCGAGAAGTTTGGAAAACAGCAGCATAGTTCGTAAACCGTGCGGGAATACTTGAACGCCGCCAGGGTCACGGAGCGCTGTCTTCCTGCGCCAGCTGCCAGCCCGTCGAGATGGAACGATGCAGGGCGTACAGTGAGGCCGGGTTCACACTTGCGTTGAAGTGACGCGCGTCACTACAACGCGGCCAGAACCACCGTTGCCGAGATGTGAAGCAGCCTTCGGCAACAGACAAGGTGATATCAGTCCAGCGGTTCATGTAGGGATCAAAGGCGTTAGATAATAGCGTGGCTAAACTTCAGTAACTCGGGTGTTTAATATTAATTACATTGAACCCCCCCGGTTCTAGTGTAAAATAACTTTTTGTAAAGATATGTAAAGAAATGGTATTAAACTAAATGATGCAGTGAAATGATATTGTGTCGTCTACCGTACTTGAGTTACGCAACCAAAGCTGTTTGGTAAGTAATCAGAACAATTTGCTCGACTTACGAGTCGGCACTAGCTTATCAACAGACTTTCAGTGAATATTATTTCACTCATTGATATCACTGATTCGGCTATGGGGTGCAGAGCAGCGGTTCTCAAGTTTTGCTGAGCCATGGACATGGACCACTAGGTGGTCTTGTTAAACTAACACGAGGACCACTTCGTCGTAACATCTTACGTACAAGTAGCGAAACGTAGGATTAATTATTTACATGCTGTTCACGATAAACTGAGCACTTTTTAAAGCCCTGCTGATGATCCACTTGTATGCACATTGTGTATTATTTCACTATACTTAAAATTAACATGACTGAAAAATTATTTTAAAAGTGATTATTATAACAATATGTAAATTCTTACACTTACATGCTTTTAAAAAGCGAAAGGAAAATAAATAATTTCACTAGTCACAAATGTTTACCTAACTCTTTTTATTCAACGTTGAGACGGGGAACTATTTTGCTACGTATAGTATGTTCACGGTAAAGTGAGAACTTTTGAGGTCCTAGTTACTTTTTTACTTTCAGCCGTTTTTTTTTATCCTTTAACCACCTTTTTAAATAAATATTGCCATGCAAGTAATAAACACTGTATGTATATTCCATTATACTCATAATTTAAGGTCGAATGATAAAATAACATATATTTATTTATTATTATTCCAACTGAGACGTCTTTCAAAAGTGCTCACTTTGCCGTGAATAGCCTATACAAATAAAGGGGCGGTGACATTTTTAAAAGGTTGATTTCAAAAGACGTCAACTAGGTGTGAACGGTCTATAAGAACACGTTAAAATGTATTACCGCCAGGAAAATCTACAAATCTCTCGTGCCAGCCGTCACTACATGCTGACACATGCGAACATCTAAACACTGTTTACGGCGAGTTCTTCCATTAGGAAGCTTGAGAAAAGTCATACATATTTCGTACTTTGAACAAAAATAATTTGTCTAGTCCGTACGAAAGTGTTCTTAACTTCGGCAAAGTGGTCCTGCATAACTACGGCGTCGACTGGGTCCTGCATAACTACGGCGTCGACTGGGTCCTGCATAACTACGGCGTCGACTGTGTGGCATGAGAGTGTTACTGTCAAAATTCCTCTTCAGAATATTTGTTTAGGTTTTGGCGGTTTATTTTTGCCTGCTCCGACGCGTGCACGCACACACGCACGCAAGATCTCTGTCGTTCTCTTTCTTTTACTATCGCTCATGCGCACGCATAACTACGCGAGCACGAGCACCCAATTCACATAGCGCGCGCACATTGACACATTCTTACACAGCGCTCGAACATTGACACATAGTTTTACATAGCTCGCACACATTGACACATATTTTACATAACGCGCACACATCGACACATACTTTACATAGCGCGCACACATTAACATATACATTACATAACGCGCGCACATTGTCACATACTTTAAATAGCGCACGCACATTAACACAAACTTTACAAAAAGGGCCTAGTTTAGTGACAAAAAAAAACATTATTGCTACCTGGTGTTTTAACAACTTTTGCCAATATAAATATTTATTGTAGCACGAGTAAACGTAATCTGTATTTATATTTTCTTTAGAGCTGCAGTTAAAGTTTGTAATTCTGTTATGGTTTTATAAATTCTTGTGATTCGTTGAACATTCTTGGCTATCTCCGCCCATGTCTTTGGTTTATAATTGTTCAAAATATCTACCGAAATTATTAATTCCTTAATTTTTTAAAATAGATTTTGAACCTTGAAACCCTACTTGTCCAAAAAATGCTGCAGATTATGAAACTTTTTTAGCTTACGTAATAATACGTGTTTTTTTATGTTAGGGAAAAAATATACATTTTTTTGTTTTAAACATATGAAGTTAAGTAACCAGTTAATGCAAATTAACTTATAACAACTTTGAGTGTTTTCGTATATAGAAAAACGATAGAGAAGACATAACATCAGTTATTTATTTAACTTTGGTCCAACGATATGCCAAGAAAACTTGTTTAGATTTGCATTAAATTAAAATTTCTTTTCAAAATTTGAGCTTATATGTGGCAGTTTAGGAAGTTTCATATTAGTAACTAAGATTGGTTTTGCCAATTTCTTTGGTTGAAAGTGTTTTTAACTGTAGATGTAGAATCTGTGTCATTGCTATTGTTTTGCAGTAGATGGTAGATCAACTTTAATTATCAACTTAACAATATAAGGAGTAATGTTTCAATAGGAATTGAAAATAATTCTGTCATCTCTTCTACTTTCGAGTTGCAAATATGTTTTTGGTTTGTGGTGATCCAAAATCGCTTTAAAAAATTGCAAAGATAAAATGCGAAAAAATAATTTAAAAAATCTAAAAGGAATTAAGCCGCATATCATGAGGGTTTATTTTACTTTAGTAAATAGCAAGAATACATTGGAGGTAACTTTTTTCCGGTTGGTTTATGCATGTTTCTGTTAAATTTGTGAGCACAGTAACATATGATAGGCGAATCCTTGATACAGCGTACTTTCGTGCAAGCAAGTCAAAATAAACTATTTTCGTGCAGTCGATGCAATTTTCCTACCACGATAAAGTGAGCACTCTTCGAATTTACCTTAGAAATCAGTCACTGCCCCTGCCTCCATATATTTTAACGGACGTACTGAGTGACATGCGCCGAGTAAAGTTGGTAATGATGGATGGAAAGCAGTTATATATCTTAATGCTGAATAAAAAGTGAGAGGTAACCATTTGTGATCACAAAATTATTTTATTTCCCTTTGTTTTTTTAATGCATCGAAGTATAATATTGAGCAAATTTGTAACTTATTTACTTTTCCAATAATCCCACTGTTTTACCTGACCAACGTATGAATAAAGTGATGAGGCCAATGGCAATGTTCATTTTACAAAAGACGAAAGAATCCACTACGTGCATACAAGTAGATCTTACGCAGGGCTTCCAAAACTGCTCTTTTTACCGTAAACAGCCTATGGAAAGCAAGGAACGTAACTGAGTATTAGATTTTGATAGAATATTATGTATACAAGTAGTTTTAAAACGATTTTATCAGTAAGAAGACAATAATAACGTTTTAAATCTGCGCTTAGTAACTCTATAGCTGAAAAAGTGATTTCAATCAGAGGAACGTTTTCCACTAAAAATTGAGTTAAGAGAAAATACGTGGGACGTGCTGGGATACAGTGACTGGGATAAGTGGAATTAACAGGAAATTGGTGGAAATCACTCAGAAATAAAATATTTCCTGTCAATTGTTAGAGATTGGTGATACCTGTAGATAATTTCGAGTTACTTCTAGGTTAAAATTCGCCTATATATGGCATTTTTTAGCCACCATTTCATTATTAGAATGTATAAAAACAATCTAAGATGTAAAACGAGATTATTATCCTGCAACTACTACAGTATGACAGGTTGAGTGAATACATTATTTTCTGTCTTATAAATAAGGAAATTACATGTAATACGTATATGAGAAATATTGTAAAATTCAAGTGAACTCCGGGATATTTTACTAAAGTTCTGTTTCGTCCAAAATTAATTACTTTCTGTTTCAGGGTACTGAGGTACAGTTGTATTCGTACTACTGGCCGTTAAAGCTTAGTTAATTAGATTCTTTAATTTACTAATTTACAAAGTTGAAATTTATATCTAGTTTGTTTCTCTGAAGTCGAATATACTGAGACTTGATGTATCGAAGTGTAAAAATAAGCAGATTTTTAAAATACTTACTTTTCTTGTAATTTCACCGTTTCACTTGACCCCAGGCATGAATAAAGTGATGAGGTACATGGCAAAGTAATATTACATTACGTGGAAGAATGCACACTTGCATGCAAGTAGATATTAAGCAGGACATTCAAAAGTGCTCATTTTACACTAAACATACTATATTCCGTTATTAACACTACTCGTGGCTTAGCCGCTTCTTCTGCAGAAAATAAATAGAAAATGTTTTCTCTGAGTTACCAAGTACTGTTTACGCCAAAAAAATTCCTTCATTTGCAAAAGTTGAGAAGAAGAATTAATGCTAACGTTAAGGGATTGGACGTATATATCCAAGTGCGAAACGCATATATCCAAATACGAAAAAAAAAAAATTAACCTAATTCAACCTTACGCCTAACCATCGAAACAATAATACCACAACTTCATGTTTCCAGTAAATGCGTTGAGCCAACTTGATATCCGTATTTGTAGGTGATATTAATTTTTTGATTTGCCTGCCACGGATAGCTAGGATTTCCGTCAATGCTGGTGACATCGGAACGGCAAAAGGAATATTTAACTGCCTACATCAGCGAGTGCGGAATCCGTGCATTGAAGTCTACGACGCACGCTTCGAGCACATACAGCAAGCTTCTGCAAATTGTGTTCAAGGCATTTAATAACGACGGTTCAATATTCGCTGCCGTTTGTTTGTTCGTGTCAAGGAATCGTCCTGTGATGCAAACAACTCGTGAAATTTAATGTCGCTAGGTCTGGTCATTTCAAAATGTGCTACCCGAGATCGTGATTTACCATTCCTGAACGCTCGGAGCGACCGTTTGCTGGGGTGATGTTTGAGTGAATTTGCTAATTGCTAAACATGAATACACATCCCTTTCACTGGCGCGTAACTCACTCGGGATTCTAGTATACCAAACGTCACATACATATATACGAGGTGTGTATATACTGTATATGTACGCGTGTATGTATAGTGCGATAGTATTTATATTTCACTGGTTACTCCGGCAAATGCAGAGTTCTCAAGATAGGCCTATTATAAAGTTGTAGGTTGCTAAGTAAATTATTTTTATTTAAAGAGAGAATAAAGCTGAAGAGTGATGTTCTTTAGCTGTGGCTGCCTCGATCCTAGCTCAGTAGCTACAACAAGCTTCTATAGGCTCTTCACGGAAAAGTGAGCACTTTTGAAAGCCCCACATTTGGAATAATAGTCAACAAATATATTTTATTTCAGCCGTAGACATTAACTTCCAAGTTCGGTGGAATATACACACTGTGTATTACTAACATGACAACATTAAAAAAAAAAGTGGTTTAAGGGTAAAATATAGATGAAAGGTAAGGTAACTAGGGCCTCAGTTTACCGTGAACAGCCTATAACTTCAAGAGCACTGGTAAAAAGAGAGTTAGGCTGATCGAGAGAAATTCTACCATTGAGGTTCCCGAATCTGGAATAAGGCATTTCACTCCACTTAAAACAGTTCATCCTCTTGCTGTACCAAACGGCCGAACTTGCAGCCCACTAAAAATTTACGCGCATGCGACAAAAATCTTAGTGAAAAAGTGCAAAATATGTGTGTGTTGGCTCCTACGTCACGCTCGATTACACTGAAACATTGAGAACGCTCCCTTAGTTTCATTGTTCGTTTGCAAAAGTTATCTCCAGTCTTACCGCGCACACTCAGAGAAAATCGAGCAAAATTTTTTTTGTATAGGGCCAAATATATATTTGTTTGCCCTAACAAAATATATTGATGGGCAAACAAAATCTGAAAAGTAACAAAATTACTTTTGTTCTTCTAACAAAATCTTTGTGCTGGGTGGAAAAAAAAATTAGACTGTCAACTAAATATTTTATTGAATAAATTGTATATATTTGTTTGGCCACTCATTTGACTGCCTCCGTTCGAAAACACAGCTCGAAAGTTTTTGTTTGTATTTTTTGTGACAATTAGGACAGTAACCGTGTTCCTTAGTGCATCTTATTGATGCTTAACAATCGTATAAACACATCAATAAAACCATGCAACAAGAAACTGAGTAGTAAAGCTGTAAAACTTGAAAACTTGAAATATTTCTTTGCACACGTTGCCCAGTATTTGTAGTATATCTATTCAAAAGCTTTCAAATGTTCTCAGTTGTCCCATTAGCTGGGATTACTAAGGCGCAGCGCTCCAACGTAGGTGATCAGGGTTCGAAACAGTCGCCAACTTCCCTTCTCCACTGCTGGCCATGCGGCTCGCTGCTCTATCACTATGAACTCAGCCACCCATTCCTTCATCAGCTCCAACTCCACTCCACTCAAACTCGTGGCCCGGAGGCCTGCTGCGATATTTATAGAGCTCAGGCGACCATCTGGAAGGTTCAACGCACCCCGAGACGCGCTGGGAGAACGAAGTCAGTAATCCAGAACATTCTTCAGATATCGGCCTAAAACAATAGGGCCAGAGTCTGCGGTGCGCACATATAATTCGATACCCGGCATTGCCTCCCGCCGCTATCATATTACAACTCTATCTCCCTCTCTTCCCTTACTCGCTCCCGCACTGCCGGCGAAGAGGCGAGCACGCAACAGTATGTTGCAATAGTTTATCTTATATTAATTTTAAATGTTGTCTGTGAAAAAAAAAACGCGCAATCAGAAGGGACCTAGGAGTTTCGAGGGGTTAATTTGACGGCTAGATTGAACTTGTCAATTCTGTATACACACTAGGCGCTGTTATTAGTATATTGGCCAGTACCTCCACGTTGACAACTTTATGCTGTGAACTAGGTTGTATAATCCATTCATGGTTACTTCACACTCTTCTGAAGCCCTGCTAAAGTTATACTTCCAGAATATTCCTCCGCCTCGTGCAAGCTGAAAATTAGACCATACTTTCCTGCGCACTCAGTTGTAATATAATTTATTATTAGGCGCTACCGACACAGATTGGTCTTGTGTTTACTATAAAAGTATTATTATAATGTATAAATAAAATATTGGTAAGCCTTCAATTTAACGCAAACATAAGATACGTCTGTGTTTACAGAGGTATAGAAGGCTTGATACATGACATATTTACGAAATAACTAGAAAGTACAATCCTATTATACCGTTGAATCAAATAATATTTGTTTGCTGCAACCAAATTATTTGTTTGTATAGGGTCAATGAAATATTTTGTTGCTGAAACCAAATTATTTTCTTGTTCTCGGTTGCCCCAAACTGTAAGATTTGGTTGGTGCAACTAAAGAATTGTTTGGCTACACGTACATTAAACAGTTTGGCCGATAAAAAAATGAACGTAAAACTTGAAATATTTCTTTGGCCAATCATTTTTATTTGAATCGTATGTGTTTATAAAAAAAAATATTTCTCCTTCACCAGTAGTCACCCCAGCTGAGATTACTATGACGTAATGTTCGGGTGTAGATGATACAGGTTCGAATCTTGGCAGGGCCTTAATTATTTATTAAACGCAACTGCTTAACGTACGTAGAACCAAACTAATATTTAGGTGCACTAACGAAATCTTTGTTTGGTTCAACCAAATAAGAACAACTAAATAATTTGGTTTCAACAACCAAATATTTCATTGCCCTTGTACAGATTATTAATTTGGTTGCGACATACAAACATTGCTTGGTTCAAGAAACTCTTTTCTTCGGTGCGGAGAAGCGAATTGCAGCTGACGTATTTCGGGCTATCTGCGACACAGGCGCTTTGCGAACTGAGCCGAATCTCCATCAAAACACTGCTATTGGCGCATTTGACACCGCTGTAATCCCAGATCCGGTTACGCGCACGTCTAGTGGATTAGAGCACAGTTCGCGCCATCCAGCTTTATGTTGCCCTAACTAGGGGGCGTCCAACCATGCATCAAGATAATCAGGAGGCATTCCTGCGTAACACATGCTTTGTATTTGATCTGCGGTCGGGTTTGCTTCAGTCATAATGTATGGCTAAGAAAATTTCGTGCTGGAAATATGAACATCGTTTTGGGTACTGTCATTTAAAAATGCTTTAAATGATTAGTGTGTCAGTGTATTTGATTTATTACAGAAAGTTGCGGTAAAGATTTATTTAGGGACAAAATTCATTTTATAGGTGATAATTCCAAAAGGTTATTGACTACGTGTACGTAATTTAAACATTAAAGCGGCAATTAAAATATAATTCTCTGTGCAGAAAGAAAATATGTTACAATTGTATACATTTATTTTTTCGTATGTTTACGATTTAAGAAATACCCAAATTTTGCAAAAAAAAAAATCACACTTCATAGCCTATAAAAATTATAGGTAGCTTTAGTGATTCAATTTTATTTCATATCTCTCGTGGATTCTTATATAAATCATGGCCTATCAGTTTCGAATGAAATTAACTGTGAGAACTCCATTAATGCAAACCAGAGTGTAAGTAGTTAAATAAATATTGAGGTATATATTTACTCTTAAAATTCAAAGCTGTGTTAGTAAAATTTTTATAAATATTGTCCCCGTGAATTTTTGAAAATAAGCTATACTGTGCTAAATGGAATCAGGATTACTGTCGCAGATATTAGAATATAATTTTCAATTATCAGAATAGTCACTTTCACTACAAAATTTCTAGGCGTATAAAGCCTTACAAAACGTGAAATGTGAGTATATTCACAAAGCGGAATAACATTATTCCCATCAAGCAGTCTTCCTACTCTGATAAATAAAATCGTGTGCTAAAATAATAAATAATAATAGTGGAATGCAGAGACATATTATACCTTTCGTACCCACGATAAAACTGTAACGCGTTTAGTTTACGATCTGTCTTCACAGATAGCGTCTACTTAAGACGAAGAACGACACTGTAAAGGCGACAAGAGACAGGCAGTTTCAGCGCTGCAATAGGCTGAACAGACTAGCGTGGTTTTTGTGTGTATCCTAGACGTGCAAGAGATTACGCATTCGACTGCAGCAGATCAAAGAACCCATGCATAAGTAAAAATATGCGCGAGAAATATTCCTAGCGACTGGAAGCACGCCACATTCGAGAGGAGGTATTGCAAGCTCCACACGTCCCAGAGTGTCAATTCAAGGTATAACGGATATAGGCGCCTGCCTTAAAAGGAAACGAGGGCGCGAGACCCCAAGAAACTATTTCTCGGCGGACTATGCCCCTCAGGATATAATATAGAAATGGAAAAAATTTATCTAATAAACTTAATTTTTTCTATTAGCACTTAGCTCCATTAATTTTATTAATATAAATGCTGCATCACAGTTTTTATTAGGCCAATTTTCGTTTTCATGAAAAATGTAAAATATTTATTTGAAAGCTGAAAATGCATGTAGGTGTAATAATTATTTAATTACAAGAACCTTAACTTAATATCATAATTTGTAACACATACATATTCCGACTTGTATCCAAAAGTGCGTGTGTTCCCTATTTATCATGTGTTCTGTTTCCTGGTCCCGCGCGACGAATAATGATTAATCCCACTCCCACCTCGCGCCCCCAAGGAAAAATACAAAGGTCGGAGCATGTGCTGACCGAGTTTCCGAGAGGGTTCAAATGTCAGTCGATGCTTCATGAACACACGTCTAAATAGTGCAATGCCATGAGAGAGTAGTTACGACGAACTTGTTAGGGACCCGAGAAAAGTACAAAGGAACAAATTGTACACATATAGTTACACTCGGCTCTCTTCAATACGCAATTTTGGGTAACACGAAAGCCAAACACGCATGCTCGACAAGAGGGTAGCAGACTGTTTGAAAACTGTTTTTAAAAACAGAGCCGAAATGTTGGAAGTTTAAATAAGCTGGACAACTGGCCGAAGCATGGGCAACATGTAGGTCCAGCTGACTGTTAAAAGTGATAAAATATTATCAGCAATCTGGAGTTAAACTCCACATGCAAACCACGTCACAACCAATCACAATGAAGAAGTGATGCAGCAGGAGGAGTGGGGTGAGATGAGGGAAGTGTCTGCCGGCTGGCTACCAACGACCTGGGTCGCTCCTAAATTTTTGCACATGGGAATCGTGCCGGCCGATGCCGCTGGTCGGCGGGTTTTCTCGGGGACATCCCGTTTCCCCAGCCATCGCGTTCCCGCGCTGCTATATAGCCACCTCGCATCAATCCTCATCGTCTCTCAAGGCCTCGCTGTTAAGAGCCGCCCAAACCTCTGCACTCTCCGCTTTCCACCAACGACCTGGATACCAACTCTTTTCCTGGGCGGCGAGCGATAGTGAATTCGAGGTTGGGCGAGTCCCTTTTCTTATTATATTTCTCGGTCTTCCTTTTGTCTATTTATTCTCTTTAAAATGAGAGAACGCTCTTTGTTTCAAGCATTAACGTTTATTGCAATAATTTTTCAATTATTTCTTTCTCCCAATTCCTATAGGTATTTACTCTTATAGTGCTTGTGACATAGCCTATTGATCTTCAAAAAGGGGAACATAACAGTTTGCTTGCACCAAGGAAGACTGTATTCTCACAGACCTGCTAGATCAATATAGCTGGTCGATGCCTCCCGAAAAAAAAAAAAAAGCTATATCAGCGCGGTGCAAAGAACTTCGAACGTGACACATGTAACAGTGGTGCTGAGTCGCAGAATACAGAAGCGAAAAAGCAGCTTATACCGCGAACCCACGCCAGAAAAACGGCATCTTTGGCTACAAACATGCATTTAAGTTCCTAGTAACAGTTGCCACCCGGCAGTCCACGCCGCAGAGAAGCTTTCGCAAAACACAGCGGACAGGCGGACTCGAGGGCCTGTTTCCAGAGTTTCACGCAGCGATTCAGAGAATGGGTAAGCCGCGACGTCAAGGAAACCGCCACATAATTTCGCTTTTGCATCTTTACCATTTCTGTGGCCGCATCCTCTTCACGGAAAAGCCCAGGTTCAGTCTTCGCAGTTTCCGCCCCCCCCCCCTCTCCCGCGTGTTTAAAGATGGGTAACTGCAGAAGGCATCTTCTTGTTGTGTGACGGATTAGTGTTGATCACACGTACACCCCTTATTGTGTTTGATCGTGTGTGCGTAACATGTCAGTGTGTACAGAGATGGTAATCCTTCAACTGAATGTTCGGCTTTTCATGGCTGTAGTATGCGCACATTCCCTTCTGATGAAATTCACACCAATCCACATCGGCTTGCATGTGTAGATTACCAACTTGGATCACAGATCGTCACTTTTTCGGATTGGCCTTCCAGGTCTTCTGATCTCACAGCTCTTGAGCATGCTTGAGACGGACTTGAACGTCATGGTGCAGGTATTCGAGTACCTGTATGAACTATTCAAGTGCTTTTGGGTAACCTTGGTACAGGGCTGTGACTCCGAATCTCATAAGACTAAAAAATTCGCTGGACTTTCTTTTCTCGGTTGTCCAGCGCTGATGAGATAAGCGACAAGAAACACATAAATCGTACGAAATGAAAATGCAATATAAACGCTAAAATTGGAAACCAAATTTTAACAAAAATCGTGCAAAATAAATGTGCAAAAAATCATCCATTTTTCATTAAGGACCCGTTATGCATCTGTCAATCAGGCCATGAAACTTCAAAATCATAACCCATGTCTTAAGTTACCATAATTTAACCTCGTTGTTCTGCTATTGTGCTGCTTGCAGTGTCTACAAGATATACCGACTCTTTGTTACATTTGTTTTAAGTCAGTTGTTCAATTTGGGCGTCGTGCACCAGACGGACTTCCGAAAGGATGTTGAACAAAAAAATCTGTCATCAATTTCTTCAGATTTGCTGCTGAGCTAAGCTGATAGAGTACGTAGTCGATAATCTCGAAGGACTTACTCTAACCTACGGTTTCTTAAGCCCTTTCAAACACACTTTAATTCACGGTTTCAGGTGTCACAAATCAGAAATTCTATGACGCGTGCTGTACTTAAGTCAACACAACTCTTGATTCGTTGTCACAGCGAAATAACTATGTCTTGTTCTCTGCTACAGTTATATGAACCAATCATATCTTAGACCAGTTACTGTTAGCGGATCAGTTTCCCGCAGCCACCGAGCTTTGCAATACACACTAAATATCACCTTTATACGCGTTACGTACAAAAATGTATGTACCTCAAAGGCAAGGTGTTGTAACTCCAGATTAAATAAATTGAGTTACGACACACCTTACCTATGATGTACAGAATTGTGTACAGTAGGATTGGATGGCTTAACATTTGCACATAAGTGTGTCAGAGCACACATTTATTTTAAGTAAATTAACGTCTCCAACGCTGCCATTTTCGCCCTGAGACGAGAATCCTGTAGCGCTTATTTCGTAAACAGCCCGCATTTGCTTAGGTTCGGAAGCCAAATGCGGCAATGTTTTATTCACGAACGCGTAGATATTTACTTGTACACTAAACTGTGCAAATTTATACGGTGCGCACTATTCTCCCTTCAGTGACAAACATGAAAATTAACTAGCTTCCGCTCCGAAACTTGGAGTTACTCCTGCGACAGGACTATCTTCCGAAAGTCAACAAGTTGGCGCGGAGACGTCGTTATCCTCAGCTAACAACTAAGGAGCCTAACTCCATAGTGCTACATTAATATTTGTTATGAAATGTTTAAGATCACACTATGCATTGCTTATTATTTGGATTAGGGCTTGAAAATGAATAATTTAAGTTTGATGTTTTGATTTTAGTTATGTTAGAGTCTTATTTCATAACAGGCCTAATTGTCGGAAAAATATATAAAAATGCCCTCGTAAATTTTATAAACAAATTTAAAACATACTTTTAGAATACCATACGTCGTGTTCTTATTGAAAAATAAATAAATAATATTTATACTGCTTTTTGGCTTTCTAACTAGACGGCCACAAATAATCACCTCATTAAAAATATTTATTACAACGTTAAGATACATGGCTATGCTACTGACAGTGATCCTGGGTTTCAAATTAAAAAGTTGCAACAGAACATTTCATGCCGTTTTGTTTTGGTCATTTTTTTTGCATGCAGCGGTACATCCTGTATATCCAAAGTAATGAACATACATTTTGTGCATGAACTTAGTGCATAGAGGTAGATTTAAGGATTAAATAATAAGCAGCATTATATGAACTATATAGTTAATCTAAATAAAGACTATATGTAGAAGAACACTTTGTTTTGAAATTTTAATTTTGGCAAATTCTAACTTATTACTACTATTATTATTGTTAGAGTTATTATTATTTATGCACTTTGTTACAAATATACTCATGAATTTTGGTCAAATACATTTTAAATGCGGCATTTTAACGAAACTGTTAAATTTAGAAATAAATTGGTCACAAATTAATGTCTTCATTATAATGCGCAGAATTTAGTAACACCCTTTCAGTATTCAATACACAAAAAATTAACAAAACCGTTCACATTTTTAGGAAAGGAACTACCTTTATTAGTACGTAAAAGTATCGTTCTGTTGCAACAATCATTCAAAAGGAAAATATTTCCGGTTTAGTTATATCCGAGTGAATACATGAACATATTCTGAAAAAATTAAACGGTGTATTTTTCCATAAAACAAGTGATTTCAAGAAATTACATGTGCAATATTTAACAAGTATCATCTTGGTATGCTTTATAAAAATTTACATTTGTTATTCATCGTAAACAATTAATTTCCACATTAGTTAAGTAATAAATAACGGATTCATTCCTTTACTAATTAAATTTATTTGTCTTTGTGCAAAAATTTCTTATGGAAAGTATGAATTTCTAAACGTCTAATAACGTTTCTTCTTGAATAAATTTCAAGTATATTTATTAGATGAATATAATATATATAATGAAAACGTTTTAAAGATACACGATTTATTTATAGTTACGAATTATAAAATTTTCAATCACTATATAAAATATACGACCACAGAGTTATATGTTCACAGTAGTATGCGAAAGTATAAATTTGCTTATAAAAAATGTTGTGGCATTAAAAATTTTTGCATCTATTCATGACTTTTACAAGTTCAACTTAAATGCTTTATTAATAATTAAATGTATAGAATGCATATCCCCGTGTATTAACCTTTTACATATTTCCGTGTTTAAAACAAAAATCAATGAAACAGATATCAGTTATGTTTAATATATCAGCGTTAATGCATTAGTTTTGCAGGTGTCCGGTAAAAATGTAAAATCAAGCACCAACGTTTTGTTATTTTCCACACTACTTCTTATCAAAATGCACTCTTATACGTGCCGCATAAATGAAGCAAATAAGGTTATGGTTAGCCAGAGTAAAAATTAATAATTTCCCTTAGTCTGTGTTACAAACATCAGTTTTACTTCAAGTTAAGGCAAATTATTTCCTGTAATTTATCATAGACTCTCATCTATCATAGACACACGCCCAGTTGAAAGAACTTTTGGCCATATCTGTTCAGTTGCACAAAATATATTTCGAATTACACTATATTAAAAGTATTTAAAACTACAACAATGTATGAAATAAATTATTTATTGAATATTGTGCAAGAGAGTTTAAGAAGAATACATTTTCGTAGTCAAAAGTGGTTAAGTGTTGTTAAAGGAGTTACTTCAGCAAACACCGGCGTTACTTTTAATGGGTTGGTAAGCAATATTCGGAGCACAGAAGAGAGAAGATCGAGAGGCAGTGGTGCCTTACCTTTATGAAGACACCCCGTGGTGGGGCCGTGATGCAAGGCCTTTCACCCTACACCCCAGGCCGGGGAGAGAAGATACGGCGAGAAGTCAAAGTGCCCCTGCGCGTGTAGGCTACCCCGCGTAGCGTTAGTGCGCGGCGGGACTGCTTCGCGAGCGCCCCGTTCGGACGCCGTAAGCCGACTGACGCCGAGGCGCCGTAGGGAGTCACTCCTGCGCGCCACCCCCCCCCCTTTTTTTCACTACCTCACACACCCCTCCCCTATTCCCCCACGGCCCCTCTTTCCCCCTTTCACATCTCTCTCCGTGGGACACGAAGTTTTAAAACAAATAACGCCACGCACGAATAATTTATGGCCCGCGCGCCGTTTATAGATTGTCTCCAAGTTTACCCCCAGTTCCCAGAGAATTTGCCTTATTTATTGACCCTCTCCACCCACCTCCTCCCACACTTCCCTTCTTCCTTGTTGCCCCCTCCCCAAGTTCTAGCAACTGGAGAGGACACACGCGTTCTCTGATACCGGAGTTGTGTTTTATCTCAGGTTTCCCCGGACCTCCCAAGAAGGATTTATAGTCGCTTCTATTCTCAACTTACCCTGTAAATTTTAAACACGAGGATCTATAACCGCGTGCCTTCGCGTCAGCTCTAGAAGTTCAGTATTTAAAAGTCTCCTCTGCCTCTTTTATATAAACATGCAATTCTGCGCCAAATGTAACGAGAATTATGTCAGGTACATCAAAAGCTGCGGAAAAAAATTCTAACTTCTGAAGAATAGTACAATTTCACTTTCCCTTTTTTAATTTTGGAGAAGTATATTTTCTGTGTTTAATATATTGAGTTGCCACATCTCTTTAAAGAAACATGTTTCAGGTTCATTAAAACCTTTTGACATATAAAGTGAAAGCATTAATGTGCTAATATTTTGTTTGTAAAATTTATATAAGTATTTAAAAACATTAACACTTACATATTAATATCCATATTAAGAACTGTGTTTAGCGTGTGTTTTAAATTCAATAATTTCGTTCCAATACTTAAAAATTAACCATTCCCTGTGCAATAAGATCTGCTGGATTGTTAATTCAGTATTTATCACAGGTTATTTTAATGATTTGCGGATTCATTTGAGGACGGGACGAGTTAAATTTCAGCCTAATGTACATAAGAGTATCTGCTTCTGTTCGGCCGCAGTTTGTTAGACATATCCCGAATCACCTTCAATCAATAACGACCCTGCTAAGAAAACGAGGACCGAATCACGTGCTACGTGGTTGGAGTTAAACTGAAGCAGCAGCCAATGAACAACTAAAAGAAGGCCGAATACACATGCCATTGTGGAGGCTAGCTTTTTTCAAAATAAGTGAGATTTCCGGGTTCTCTAATGATTATTTTCAGGAACTTTGGGTATTTTACTAATTTTACTCTGTATCATTTCGTTTCACATTCAAAAGTCACGTAGTTGAAGTCTCTTCTAAGAGAGCTACGTTGATTGTGAACGTCCTTTCACCGATATGGTTCCGAATGGATATTCTGGATATTCAGATACCTGATATGGCAGTAAATATATTTTTGAAGGGGGCTTGTCATGTCGGGAGCGTGGCGTACACTGTCCTAGTGTGGGAGCTTTCTCGGAATGCTCCCGTTTCTTCACGTTATTCATTGTGCTGCTCTCTCTCTCTCATTCATAACCTCATTCTTCCTAGAAGTTGCCGGAACGACAGGTCTGTAGGACAGCCTGATCCGCCTGAGCGGCAAAGATAGAAATAATTGGATGTTACCAGTTTTTGAGTCACAGAAAGTATTCAGAGTTCGTTATTTTGTAATGTCTTCTTTGGCGGGGCATAGCGTACCACTCAGATACTTGAATAACTGTTTTATATTCTTGCACATTGTAATTCATTATTTATTTTGTTTTGAGAACTACAGAAGGGGTAGCAGTACAAGAATTCTAACAATAATTGTCTCTGAAATATAATTAAATAATGTTATATTTTTCAACAAAGTCACTTTTACAAAAAATATTCACAAATATAAGAAATGGTAAGAAAATGCAAATTAAACATTTTATCTAATTCTCCACTTTAACGCCAGTCTCCTCTTATTTGTAGCGACTCGGTCTGAAAATATGAATAAAGTGCATGTTTTTTTAATTGTAAAGCTATTTGTAGCCCCGAATTATTTTTACAGTTCTGTTTAATACTTGTGTATTTGTTTTATATCTAATTAAACAAGATGGAATTCGATACACGGAAATACAGAGAAAAACATTTATTGTAGGTTAGTCCGAAAGGATACGTTCTTATAAAACAAAGAAATATTTGGCTGTAATTCATACTGTGTTTGGAAATTCGTGTAGATATTTATGGTTTATCCGCATTACAGAAATACTAAAATCTTACAGTTTTAACACGCGTAATCTCATCACGAGATCACCTGTTCAAACACTAGCTGTTACATTTATCACCACTTAGCTTGTGCTGAGAAGTTCAGAATATCCCATACTGTTGGGATCACAAAAGCGAAGTTAAAACCCAACCGCATGAATTAAATGTATGTGAAATACTCATAAAGAGTAGATACCGTCACGTGGAATAATAAGCGTGTTATTGTACCATGTAAATATATTTAAAATTTGTATGCAATTTTCATGGTATTTAGTAATGTATCGAATGAAATTCCAATATATAATAGAAAATAATGTTCCCTCCAGCTTATTTTAAAAAAATGTATAAAATTGTATTTCATACTACCTCCGTCGTTTTTGCGCGTTTTGACACATGCATAACCAATGCACTGAACTGTGTACATGTGACAGAGGCTCAATGCATAAAAACTTGCATGTAAATGTTTCGTAAACCATGCGTCTGTTCTACATTATGAATAGTTATTATTATTAGAGCCGAAGAAAAAGACTACAGCGCAATGTCTGTGACAGCGAAACAAGATCTGGATCAGCTCAAGGAAAACACGTGACCAAATGTTTTATTTTTAGGGACTGGAAAATTTCGTGGAATTCCTTCTATAACAAGCTATATTTCAAACACATGCGTATTTGTGTTATGTTGGCAACTGGATCACAGTTTATTAGACACGCCCAGGTTAACTGTGAGCCAATAAGATAGCAAGGAAACAAACGCCGAATCCCGTGCCACCTAGTCTTAGGTATAACTGGCTACTCACCGGGGCAGCAGCCAATGAACAGAAAGCTGGGTCTGTAAAATACATAGTACAGTGGAGTCTAGCATGTAGGTAGTTTACAACACGAAATTTTTCTGTCCTTTCTTGTTTGCAATGTCATAAATTGAAGTATATTTTTTTTGTGAGCGTGTATATTACTTCATAGTAGATGTACAGTTAGAAGCAGTCAAAGTATATGGATCGCATGTGCTATTACGTTGTCGCTATGGAAATAACTCATAACATGAGGGCAGTAGTCTAGTTGAGTGGTAAATATATCTTACAAATTGTTGTTCCTGAAGCATAAATATTCGTAACGGTTGTAACCAGTGGCGTGTGGTGAACTGTTGCAAGGTGAGCTGGCGTTAGCTCTGTGCTGTACCATGTTGCTTGCTAGTTTACACTTCCACCAGTAAAACGTAGCCCAACAGCTGACGCCACAGGACGGGTGTAATGGGTCCCTTTCCGATCGCTTGTGATCGGTAGGAATGCATTCAGCATCTCTAGACTGCACGGTGGTTACCGGCTCCTGCCACGTGCACCGAGAATGTACAGATGTGAGCAATCTCCAGCTTACCTTGCGACGGTTTGCCACGCGCCACTGGTTGTCACATCATCGACGTTTACCTACACGAATATTAACAAGTTTCGAGCTACGTGTGTCATGCCTACGTGGAGGATGGAGGCTGGCGGAGACTTCGAACGTACCTGAGGCGATAGCTTACGAAGGGACCACCCCACCACCCTCCCGCGAGCTGGCTCACATATGGTCACGTGGGCACTGTGCTCCCCCCCCCCCAGTTCCCCTCTCATGAAGCCTTCTGCGGGGTATACGTACTGCCTGTGACGTCAAGAAGAACCACCAACCGCGTCAAAGAATTATTGAAAATTGTTGTGGTTGTCACTTAAGGCGACTAGCACAGCTTAGAGGTTGATAGGAGAGAATGTGAAATAAAATAAGTAATAAAGATACTGCTTCCCTTTAATGATAATTAAAACAATTACAATGTAATAGGAGTAGGATTAGGTTGGGCAAGGACAGATGAGGGTATTTGACTATCCCTCACTAACTCGCCCCTGAAGATGGCCGGAATCGGCACCCTCGTTCTCTGCGCTCGCCTCACGTCGCCGACGCACCAGGAATACGACGTTTCCAGGTTCGGATCACTCGGCCACATTTCTCGCCTCCCTTCTGGTAACGGGTTGTAACTCCTTCCCTATTCGCCGATAGTTTGACGTGGGCGGAGTTAAAGTTGCCGGCCGATGCCCCTTACGCCTGTGTCAGCCAGACCTAATTACAATGAACCAACTTGCAGGTATGTATCGAACGATTCCACTTCCGCAGTGCAGCTCATGGTGATCCAGACCCTGAGTTGGCTGCCGGTGACCGCCTTACATCTGGGCGCACAGCGTGGCTGGTGTCGCAATTATAACGTGGAGGATTTTTGTAAACGGTATGTGGAAGAAATAGGGGTGTCTTTATACATTCGGGCACAGAATACCAAGAGATTCTTAAAAGCAGCGTATGCCAAAACTTATGATACGACCGGGTAGGGGTTGGGTGGAAAGAGGTATGGGTACCTAGTCAGATAGTATAATAGTTTAAGATAAGTAGTATTTCTATTCGAGTTTTATATATATGTAAAGGGGTTTCACGGTTTTTTTGACGTTTTAAGATTCTCCAATTTTAATGCGCTTAGTATTTGAGCCCGCCTTTGCCTTAGCTCAGGTGGGTCAATCACTACCCCAACTTTCCCGCTCTGGCTTCATTTTATCATGGGATAGGATGGGGATGGGGTCATCTTAACTTTCAGCAGAAGAATCACAAAATCTCAAAAAATACCCAGGTATGAGTATTGTGCAATTCACAAGATCGTGCCGAGTCCGCTCCATAACATCACATAGCTTCAGGAGAAGGTAACTACACTACAGCAAAGCATAAGACACAAAAACTTTTTTTTAAATCTAAAGATGTACTTAAAACATCAAGTATCCAAGTAAAATAGGGCTCCTAAATTGCCCACCTACGAATTACTATGGCCCCCAAAAGCCACCCCAAAAAGTATCATATACTTCAGTTTGAAAACACAGGCTACAACAGTCATCTTACATTTCTCCTCTTACGCTCACCACTAAGCCCAGGGCTTCTCACAAACTTCCATTCTGGATAAAAAAACCCCATTAAAATTAACAAAAAGCACAAAGGGGTTTTCTACCGTATTTTCACCAAAATTATAATCTTTTAAACAATCTTCCCCTTATAAAACTCGCCGAGGTCTGGTTCTTAGTAGGGGTTCACTCTTACTAAACATTCCCAACTTCCTAAGCCTGAACAAACTCCATTAACGATAACTACCCTCACACTCGTATTGCACGTCTGAGCTTTCAAACAGGTCACCATTCAGGTCCAGAACCCAAGAATACTCTTCCCACCGGTTATGACTGGTACTGAGCCTCCGCACTCTCATATCAACTCTGCCAACTCAGGGTGAGGATATTCTCCTCATCGGTAGCCGAGGTTACCCTGAACTGACTTTCAATCGCTCTCTCACACACACGCCACTGGAAAAAGAGTAGGGCTGAGGATATTGTCCCTACACTTTCCTGCAAACGGCGGTACTTCCCTCTCCTTTACCCAAACACACCAACACCACATACACACATATCCAAAAACCACCCTTAAGCTTCTCTTTCTCACAACATTCCATATAACCAATACATCCAGATCTCCACCGATTCGATCTTCTATAGCTCCCTCGTAGCCGTCTCCCCAACTTCAACTTGCCGGATCACTTCTTAACTAGAACGTCTCCAGAGTTTCCAACGATTCTCACTTGAGGAAACTGTTCCCTTAACACTGTCAATAGCCTAGTAGGGAGCCAACCTTTACAAGAGCCCCACACACATTCTGGGCCTACCGCGATGATGAGTTCATAAACTCCAACACGCCGCACTGCGTGATCAAGCTTCAAAACTCTATCTCGCATTTCCTCGCCCAATGCCAAAAAAATTGCCAGCTTAGATAAAGTTCCTCTCACACATAAGTTCCCCGGCCCCAACTCCGAATAGGAAAATCTGTAAACACATTAAATTTCCTTCCAAACGCAGGAAACAACTAAGTCCACTAACGCCATGCACCAAAAAGTCATATTTCCGAAATTCTCCATAATTATTCACTGTGGCGTTCGGGTCCCATCTGGCATAAACTATGTCCCCGCTCGTAGTGGCTTTCCAACAACATAGCCCCAGAAACAATATGGTGACGAAATTCTAATTCCCGATACTAGGAACCCTGCTATCTTCCACTAAGACCGAATTCTCTCCGTCGTTCATCTAAGTCCAACTCCGACTACCTGGTTAATTTTCAAAGCCCCACATCCTACTGTCGATCGGAGCGACCTCTACAGCATCCCGATGTCGATTTACTTATCTTGGAATCTGCGAATCAGCATCCCGTTCCAAGGGCGGATAACTACTCAGGCCCAAGGAACCCCGCTCACTGGTGGGCAACGTATTCCAATACTAAGGCGCGCCTATCCCTTCTCAAGCCTACCCCCTCCCAGGAGCCAGACCCCTGCTTCCCCTATATGCCAGCAGCACAGTCTTTACCACCCAAGCACTCTTTTCACTTGACATGCCAGCTACAATCACACAAATACTCTGCAAGCACACGAACTCTCGCCGCCAATAGGAGCTTCGCACTCGAACAGAAGCCGAGTTCTGATAACACTGCACCTTGCCAAACATTTGTGATGGCGGGTTGCCCACTCACTCGGGATGGAATAACTCCGTCACATATTTTCAAACTGAATTATCTGCATGTTCTCTTATTTTAATCAAGTTTTTTATATATTTTTCTCTACATGTTGTTTTACGAGAATTTTATAGGGCATTTTGTTATGAAAAAAAAATTTAGGCACCAAATATAACAAGTAAAACTAGGACACCTGTGTGTTCTAATGGTCACAAATGTTTTCCGAAAATATTATCACATTGTACCTCCTGGCGTGTTTTTGCGTTTAGACTCTGCTGCTAATGTTTCATAAAGTAAGAAATTATTTTCACTGATGGAAGGAGAGATGGAGTGTTTGTCACTGGTATCTGAAACTTTCCGGCACTAATTTCAGCGCTTCTAGCTTCTTTGCTTGACAGCAAACGAGGTCCTTAATGGAACTCTCTTCGTGCTTCTGAAAGGGCTAACTGTAACGGACAGGTAATACTGACTATAAGAATAGAAAGGGAGTGACGCTAAATTAAATAGCTCAGAGATTTCAGAGTATTGTGAAGGAATTGTACCTCCGCGCCAAGTGTTGAAGAAATAACAAAGATAAAGGTACTAGTTAAGTGGTTATCTGAGGACATTTCAAAGGATTTCTTAGTTCCGTCTTTCCACGGCTGTGTGGCGGTAAGAAAACTCGCCTCTTCCCACCGCGAACCGGGTTCGAATCTCGTCGAGGTCACACCCGGGAGTTTTCCTGTGTGGGAAGCGTGGCAGATGCTGCTGCTGGTACACTAGCATCCCGCTTTGCTCCCCTTCGTTGTATCGTCTCCAATTCATTTCATCACCATCACTGCTAAAGGCCTCCGTGGTTATGGTAGATGGAGAGCGAGTTACAAGCTGGGTACCACGTCGGACTTAAAATGCAGAACTCATGAAAAAGTAGCGCACACACACACATTGTCAGAAATGTAGGTTTTATGTTGCACGTGGAAAATAATACATATGAATAACGCCAAAAATTAATCGAATTTTGGAAATTTTAAAGAAAATATTTACCAAACGTTTCCAAAGTGCTCAAGCATTGATAAAATGCAATCTATATAGTTGAATATGGAGCCCTTCTGATGATATGGAACCTCCGTAATATCTGGAGACAAACTGCGCTTTAGTGATGAGGACTGGAACTTACATATTTAGTTGTCCCAATTTCCACAAGAGCGCTGGCGTAGCCAGTTGTGCAAGTTTGAATGGGTTGAGAAGACATTTCCCATTCGTCAGTTTTCGAATGTTAAAAATATGTGTAAAAGTTGACATGGGCAGCATGTTCCGTACATATAGCGGCTGGCTGTGTAGGTTGCAGACTGCAATATACCAGCAGGGTTTTAATTTTTTTTTGTTTGTTAAAGTGTGTGTGAATGAGTGAAGAGATTTGGGTAGAGGTATTGATAGCCGAGCAGGGTGAATCGAGGCAAGTATGGTGCAACGCCAGAATGAAGGGGCGGGGAAAATGGGAGATCACAGAGAAAATCCGCTGACCAGCGGCGCCATCCGGCACGATTCCCACATGCGAAAATAAGGAGTGACTCCACCGGGAATAGAGCCCAGTTCACCTATAGGCTGTTCACGGTAAAATGAGCACTTTTGAAAGACCTGCTTACGATCTACTTCTATACACGTTGTGTATTCCTCCGCCTTATACAAAATTAACGTTGCTATGTGACTCATCACTTTATTCATGCGTCGGCCAAATGAAACTGTGAAATGATTAAGAAAGTAAATACTTTTCAAATCTACTCATTTTTACACTTCGATTATTTATAAAAAAAAAAAAAAAAAAATCACAAATGGTTACCTAAGACTTTCTATTTGATGTTAAGATATGGAACTACTTTCCATCCATCGTTACCAACTTTACAGGGCGAATGTCACTCAGTGTGCCCATTAAAATATATTAATGCAGGGGCAGCGACTTTTTCCTAATGTTCATATCTAAAGTGCTCACTTTATCATAAACAGACTTTAGGTGAGAGGCAACTAGTCCAACCAAAAGAAACCCCGCGGCTACCTATTTGTAAAAGAGCGATGTTTGTATTTTAGAACCTCCTTGCTTCTGTTAATACATAATACGGATCGGATTATACAATACTTACAAGAGATGTAAATAAAGGTATTTATTTTGTATTTTTTATGTATATATGGTGTTTTGAACGTTGAAATATTTACCAAGGATTTATAAAAATTGTGATGGTATTGGAGCACCGTACATCCGGAATTAATATCAGTGCAGTACATTGAACGTCATGACACGGGGTAGATCGACGTGGACGTTGTTACCCACGTGGCTGCGTAGCTTGGCAGGCGAGCACAGGCTGTCGGCGTGGAGCCTTGAAGCTACCCCCACCACTTACCCCCAGCCCCGATGCATACCCTATCCATTTTCAACGTGTATGGATGGCACCCAGCAACCGTCCAACGCTACCTTCGACGTCATGAAGATTTAAATGTTACTGGACTAGAACCAACAAAACGTTCTGCCATGTTCCTCAATGCCCTAGTCGACGTGTTTCTCAACTGTAAAAAGGAGTTTTCTTTCATCTTAGGGAAGATAATGGATAAGTACCTCATGATCAGAACGTTATAATATGGCAGAAGGCATATACTGCCATGTTTGACGAGAGCATTTTATAGGGCATATATAGGGAAAAATTTTAAGATAAGTTTGTTTATATGCTGTAATTTTGCAATGTTGCGATATTTTGTAAATGCGTACTTTTAACACCAGCTAGTTTACTTGTTTCTGAGTTACTATTTCCACATAAAGATTTTAAAGTCCATTTAAAACATTCCCCAAGATTTAATGGTAAATTGGATTTAAAAAGTTCTGCAGTAGCCCTATGTAAATGTGGATTATTGTGTGTTATTTAATCCTTCATTTAATTTATATATATTATTGTGTATAAAAAGTATATTATTTAATGCACAAAGAAAATTATATTGAATTTGGTGAAATTAATTTCTTGTTAAATTTCAATGATTATATATAATAAATATTTAAAGGAATATGTCAATTAAGTCCACAATGCCCAGTATTATTAAAATACACACGTGAAGTTAGGATATTCTCCTATCTAATAATACAGAAAATCTAAACAAAAGTCTGATAAATTTAAGCGGTAATTTAGTGGACGACACAATCACGTGGAAAAGAAAGTCAGCTGGCTCAGTAAAATCACAACTTTGCAGAAAGAAAGGTTCTAACCCGATCATCGGCAGATCTATGTGGATACCGCTAGGCAGAGGAAAGAGAATTGTCTGTGAAAGGGTGTGCAGGGTGGCGAAATAAAAAAAAAAAAAGTTTTCCCCTGGCGAGAGACGAGACACCCCACTCCGGACCATCGCGTGAGGGAACAATGCGTGGTTGTAATTCGTCGAGGGTTGGTTGCGACGAGAGGGTGAGAGAGGTAGCGGTGCGTTTGTCGTACTGGCTGGCGGTTGTTTCGTCAGGTGGGCCGATGAAACTCCACGTCGCATGCGCCATCGCGATATTCAGGCCACGAAAAAAAAAAAAAAAAAAAATTTACCCCTTCTCCCCACCCACTACCCTCATCATCACCCCTCCCAGCCTCCTCCTTCACCCACCCTTCCCCCACCCCTCCGTCACGGGGTGCTGGACCGGGCTGCTGCCGTCAGTTTTCCGCGCAGTTGAACCTTTGAAAACAAGCCATCCGTTGCGAATATTATTTCCACCTGGCGACAGCTTATCGAGAATGACAGGCCAGAGCCGTTCCCGGCATTCGTATCCCGTTCCAACTTCCAACCCCCCCTCGTGTTAGTCATATCCGGAAAAAAAAAAAAATACCGCCAATGCCTTTTCCTTCTGCTGCTCCCCCCCCCCCCCCCCCCCCCCCTCATACAAATGTTTCTGACATTTTTTTCCCCCAGAGCTAGAGGAAAAAATTCCCCGCCGTCATTTTCAATGCTCTTTGTAGACGGAATTTAACTGCCAGAGCAGTTGTACATAACGGGGTACTCAGATGTGAAGAAAAAAAATCCTCCACAATTGCGTTGCCGAAATAAAATTTTGGAAACTATGCGGCACGAACAACGGCGTGAGACATCAATACGCCCTGGAACGGGAAAAAATAACACCTGCTTATAAATAAGTAGATTCGTATATACTAACTTTCAAAACATATGTATAATAGTTCAGAGATAAAAGCCTAGAGAATTAGCACGCATTTGCCCTTTACTCAGTTCGTCGTACAAAAAGTAATTAAAAAACGCAACTACGTATTTTTTTCGGAGAAACAGCTTAACCCAGCCACTTCCGAAGAAGCCAATAATATACGCGAATTATTTAAAAATGCCAATAATGATGATGAAAAGATCTTTAAAAATAGCTTCAAACGTACCGAAATGTAATATATTATATTAGTACGTTCTGTGCAATCCAACGAGACTCCAATAGAGTACGAATTGGGTCTCTGGATGAGCTCGTCCTTGTTTTACAATTTTACACCTCCTCCTGTGATTGGAAGATAACCTGCATTTTTTTTACAAAAAAAAAGATTTGATGTTAGATGAAGAGATCTTTGGAAAAAGTTCACGCAAATCATTGTCGTGATATGTAAATAACTTCGGTATCGATAAGGCCATTCACAGCGAAATACACATACAATCCGTAATGGACGATTAGCGGTCCCCGCCTCCTGACGTCATGGTATCACGTGACGGATGTAAACTGTGGGACACAAAGAGTGCACTATGAACGCTGTCATACGGCCTTTACTATGATAATTTCTTACCTGAATGTTATTGAGTTAAAGTATAACATGTGGCTGTTAAATGTACACTGGGTAGAACAACCAACAGAATATTCGTTTGTATAGCGACAGAAATATATTTAGTTGTCCCAAAAAAAATTTTTTTATTGAATAAGCCAAATTTGAATAGCAACAACATTAACGTTGTTCGTCTAACGAAATACAAGCTTAATTTAACAAAACCTGTGTGTTCGGCCAAACAAAATTATAAACTGTAAACAAAAAATGTGGTTGAACCTAATGCACATATTTGTTCGGTTCACTAATTTGACTTTCTTCGTTCGAAAATACATCAGCTCGAGAGTTTGTTCGAGCGTTTAGTGTCACTTAGGATAATAATAGTGTTTGTTAGTTCACTTATCGATCCTTATCAATGGTATAAACATCCTAATAAGACAAGTTCAACAGGAACCTAAAAAGTAAAGCTGTAAAATTTGAAACTTTTATTTGCGCACGTTGCCCAGTTTTTAAATGTTATATATTTATGAGCATTCCGATTTTATCAGCAGTCACTTGAACTGAGGTATCTAAGGTGTGCGCACTCGGACACACATAAATTAGTTTTGGATCTCGATTGCGTTTCAGTTTGCTTTGTATTAACAGAAACTATTGAATGTGTGTAGAGTCAAAAACTATTTAGTTGCATCAACCAAATCTTAGTTTGGGACAACCATATAAAGAACAACAAAATAATTTGTGTTCAACAACATGTTTCACTGCCCCTATACAAACAATTAATTTGTTTGCGCCAAGCAAACTTTGTTAGATTCAACAAAACCTTGTTCTCAGTGTAGTAATATATCACTGTAGCGTCATTTCGCACTGTTCTACATGAAACAGACTGTTTACACTGCTATGTTTTAAACATCTCGTACAGTCTCGTTACAGAACAGCGCCAAGTCGCAGTAGATTTCGCCGAAAAAATTTATAAATGCCGCTGTATCACTTCCATCTCTCGGGAACCATTTAACCGATTTTAGACAAATCTCGTATGTTGACAATGCACGATGGAACCACTGAATTTACAAACCTATAATTCTCTTATTCCGCCATTTTGGATGATAGTGCTAATTGAGGAAATTAAACTTTACAATTATTAATTGGGAACGATTTAACCGATTTGAACAGAATATGGCACTTTGCTAGTGCATGATGTAAGCATTTTATTTATAATCCACGATAATTTTACTGGCGCACAATTTTGGAAAATAATGTCAATTGAAAAATATAGCTTTTACATTATATGTCGGTAACCATTTAACAAGTTTAAACGAAATTTGGTACCTTGGTTATACATTATGTAGGTATTGAATTTTTAAGTGATGCATTAATCTGCCATTTTAGAAGGTAGTATGCCATGAAAAATAAAGATTTTACATTATACCTCGGAAATTATACAACCGATTCCTGATATATGACATAGATCTATAAGTAATTCTATTGTAGGCCGTGTTCATGTATGCAATCTAAATGGATTATATATAAAGTGGTTAATTTGCAATATCTACAGTACCGTTTGAAATATTTTGAACAAAATTGTTATAATGAAAGTATCTTTTACGACAGCCAAATGTCTCCAAACATAGCCTCTTTTGTCTGCCATTTTGAAATATAGTCTATCGTTAAGTGTTAACGCAATATCTCGGGAAACAATCAACCGATTACTACTTAATTTAACAGTTATGTAATATTTGAGTACGTCGATTAAACTGGCAGGTTATTGTGGGTCAGACTGGAGGTGTGCCATGATATCGTAGCGACAAGCGACCGTAAGTCTGCTACTGGCTATACTGCGCACTGCTGGCACTGGCCAATAGCGTGAATGCGCCTGGTCACGGCTTATTTGCATTCAATAAGAATACTAGGGGCTTACTGCAAGTTCGTCCCTTTATTTTTTTCGACCAGTAATGAAACAGTATAGTAATATGTGGCATATGAAAGCTTCGCACGCAAACAGCACACGGCAAAATCATAAAATGCTAAATTTCTGAGGCAAAATGTGTTGATGCGTCAGGCGACCGTATGCGGCGAGCGACCGTTGAACCTCTGCTTTGAGGCAGAATAGCCTAAGTTCAAACACACTTTCCCCGTTCATTGCTACATGCAATGTTTCGCCTAACCCTGTTATTTCTCCATGTACGTCGGATGCATTGTAATAAACGTGACCAGTATTTATTATGAAGTTTATAAATGCAAAAATTTTAGTTTTATTAATATTTTACTTTAGTTAATAAGCAGCTTGATGTTTATAAACATTGTGCTCGAACTATAGCACTGAAAATATTATGTACGAGTTTAATTCGACGCCAGATGGAAATCACTGGTAGTAAAATTATTATTGCTTTAAACATCCAGGGTTTGTAGATCGTTGCAATGACGGAATGGTTATCGTGGTCGTTAGGGCACTCTCTGCGAGAGGTTTTAAGCAGTTGGCGAGAAATATTAAACAGGTTATTATTTATCCGTTACAGAGATACGTATACCAAGCTAAAATAAATTTTTTTTTATATATTTCTCATTAGTATTAATAAAGTTTATATATATATATATATATATATATATATATATATATATATATATATATATATATATATATATGCGGCAAATAATATTTTATGAAGAGTGTTACGAAATAAGACTCCTGCCAAGAGCAATTTGCATTTGAAAAGGTAAAGAAAATTTGAACAAGTAATAATATGGAGAGTGTGAATGTCTAATACGTTGTGGTTTTTACAGATCTTGAAATTTGCGGGTAAGTATAACCAATAAAAATTGTAGTCTCTAATTTAACCTCATTGGGGAAATTAAGTATTCTTAACATAAATAATACTTATTAAATCGCTTTAAAGTTGTTAGAAATATGATAAGAAACAATGTTTTTGATACCAGTTCGATTATGAAATGATGTGTAAATTATTAGAAAACATGAACTAACATAATATTATTCAAGAAGGATTCACGAGGAGTTACCGCTCCGACATGGCTTATTCCTCAAGTCATTTGGAGCAAAAACTGTGATATGAATGCGGGCCGTAATCCCAATATTTACAGACCAATAGGAAAAATTGGAAACGCAATGCAGTGAACAGCTCCACTATATTATTGCGTGAGGGGATTGATGAAAGATACTGTGTACCAAAGGACTGCACAAACACGTGAGGAGCTACTTGCGTGTACCGTGCATGCCGTTACAGAGACAGTCGTGTGCAGCTACGTAGAGCGACACGTGTACCATGCATGCCGTTACAGACACAGTCGTGTGCAGATACGTAGAGCGACACGTGTACTATGCATGACGTTACAGAGACAGTCGTGTTCAGCTACGTAGCGACACGTGTACCATGCATTAGGTACAGAGACAGTCGTGTGCAGCTACGTAGAGGGACACGTGTACCATGCATTAGGTACAGAGACAGTCGTGTGCAGCTACGTATAGCGACATGTGCGATTCATGGGCGTGCCAGCCAAGTGTATGGAAGTAGACGGAAACGTGTTTTGTAAATTTGTTAAGACTCAATATTGATGCTCAACTGAAAAAAAGTAGAGTCTGTAATTACACAAAAGTAGCTACTTCGACAAGGGTTATTGTTTTTACTTCATCTATCCAATTTTACGAAATATTGTGTAAATATTGCGAATAGGACAGACATTCACATGACGCATTTTACTCCACATGACTTGAGGAATAAGCCCTGTGAGGGGCATAACTCCTCGTGAATCACTCTGTATTTTAAAATGTTTGTAATATTTAAACTTTTCTGCATTCTCGACGTTTGTATTTATGGTAAAATGTCTAGGAAAGATTTTTATAAAGCGAAGAAAATCAGTTGATTGGCTTTAATTTTGGGGGAATACAACTTACTAGGTGGATTAAGGGTTCAGTATTTAAAGGCTAACATAACTTCGGAACTTTTGTTTCTTTAACGGGTACACTTTTCGATGTTTTTACTTCATTTCATCGTGTAAATAATACGTCATGTTAGTAAGGCGGGCGTCATTCAAACACATGCGTGAATGGGATACATCCTTAACATGCCGTAATTTGCAGTCTATAATTAAAATACCAAAACTATTATATAGACAACCAACTTGCAGAGGCAAGATTTTGACAGTTAGAGGAAAGTAGTGCCGATATTGTGTTTTTTATTTAACATAACCTTCATTCCTCGTTAGGTGTCACGACACATAAAGCCATATTGTTTACGTTTCTATTGGCTGTTGGCTACATTTCCCTAAAAAAAATTACTCCCTATGCTAGTGACTATGAGGTTTTGCCGTTTTCAAGAAGAAAAATTTCCCTGGTTAGTGAATTCAAAAAGCAAGTGGGGAGGATTTGTTTTAATTTATGAGCACATTAATTTCGTTCATATCTTTTTTAAATCCATAATGGTTTTCCTCATAAAAAATAAAACTATTTATTAAAATTGTTAAGTGATTGCATTTATTCCTTCATTTTCCACCGCGATTAGGCTATATATACATATATTCACGTGTGTATATATATATATATATATATATATATATATATATATATATATATATATAAAGACAGTGAAAATTAACTCATTGGGGATGGTTGGGCCAATATTATTTACATGTTTCTATACACGCACATAGGAGAGGAGGGAACCAAGTAAATCTGATTTTAACATGATTGACGGCATCGTTAAAAGATTAGATTTCGGAACCACAAAATTGCCTACGAACAGGAGCAGTAGAACATAGATTCTTACACGACACAGCTCGTGGCTCAGGCCACCATCTTGCAATTCTTCCCTCAAATTCCCTTTTTCCCCTAAACATTTCCCATTTTCCTCGGGTAGTCTAGCAACTGAGTCACCGCAGCACCTTTTGGTTGTCAAATCACTGAATCACAGCGGCACCTTGGGTAGTCTAGCCACTAAATCACTGTCGCACCTCGGGTAATCTAGTAACCGAGACACTCCGGCACCACAGCGAATCTAGCCACTGAGACAATGCGGCACCTTTAGGTTGTCTAGCCACTGAGAAATTTCGGCAGCTTGGTAAGTCTAGCCACTAAGTCACAGCGACAGCTTTTGGTTTTCTAAACCCAAAAACACCGTGGCACCTCTGACAGTCTAGCCACTGAGTCACCGCGGCACATTCTGGTTGTCTAGCCATTGAAACACCGCGGCACCTCGGGATGTCCAGCAGCTGAATCACCCCGTCACCTCGGGTAATATAGCCACCTAGACAACGCGGCAACTCGGGTAGTCTAGCAACTGAGACACCCCGGCACCTCGGGGAATCTAGCAGCCGAATCATCAGGTCACCTTGGGTAGTCTAGCCACTGAGACACAGCGGTGTCTAGCTACCTTAAGGTACCGCGGTTACGCAGAGGCAAGACTAAACAAGGTGCCGCGGTGTCTCAGTGACTAGAATACCCGAAGTGCCGCGGTGATTAAGTGGTAAGATCACCCGAGGTATCGCGCTGATTCAGTGGCAACATAACCCATGGTGCAGCGGTGATACAGTGGCTAGACTGTGCGATGTGCCACGGTGATTCAGTGGCTACACTACCCAAAGTGCAGCGTTGATACAGAGGCAAGACAATCTAAAGGTTCTGCGGTGTCTCAGTGGCTAAACAACATAAGGATGCCACGGTGTCTCAGTGGCTAGATTACCCGAGGTGCCGCGGTATCTCAGTGGGTAGATTACCCGAGGTTCCACGGTGTGTCAGTGGCTAGATTACCCGAGGTGCCGCGGTGTCTATGTGGTTAGACTATCCGAGGTTCCGCGGTGTCTCAGTTACTAGAATATCCGAGGTTCCACTGTATGTCATTGGCCAGAATACCTGATATACCTCGGAGTCTCGGTATATAGATTACACGATGTGCCGCGGGGACTAAGTGATTAGACTACCCGTGTGCAGCGTTGTTTCAGTGCCTAGACTACCTGAGATTCCACGGTGTCTCAGTAGCTAGACTACCGGAGGTTCCAGGGTGTTTCAGTAGTTAGATTACCTGAGATGCCGCGGTGTATCAGTGGCGAGATTACAATATGTGCCGTGGTGTCTAAGTGGTTAGATTTCCGGGGTGCCGCTATGTTTCAGTGCCTAAACTACCTGAGGTGCCGCGGTGTCTCAATGGCAAGACTACCTGAGGTGGCGCGGTTTCTCAGTACTACACTATCCGAGGTGCCGCGGTGTTTCAGTGCCTAGACTATCCGAGGTGCAGCGGTATCTCAGTGGCAAGACTACCTGAGGTGCCGCGGTATCTCAGTGGCAAGGCTACCAAGGGTGCCGCGGTGTATCATTGACTACACTACCTGAGGTGCCGCGGTATCTCAGTGGCAAGACTACCAAGGGTGCCGCGGTGTATCATTGACTACACTACCTGAGGTGCCGCGGTGTATCATTGACTAGACTATCCGAGGTGCCGCTGTATCTCAGTGGCAAGACTACCAAGGGTGCCGCGGTGTATCATTGACTACACTACCTGAGGTGCCGCGGTGTATCAGTGACTACACTACCTGAGGTGCCGCGGTGTATCAGTGACTAGACTATCCGAGGTGCCGCGGTGTCTCAGTGGCAAGGCTACCAAGGGTGCCGCGGTGTATCATTGACTACACTACCTGAGGTGCCGCGGTGTATCAGTGACTAGACTATCCGAGGTGCCGCGGTGTATCAGTGACAAGACTATCCGAGGTGCCGCGGTGTCTCAGTGGCAAGGCTACCAAGGGTGCCGCGGTGTATCATTGACTACACTGAGGTGCCGCGGTGTGTCAGTGACTAGACTATCCGAGGTGCTGCGGTGTGTCAGTGACTAGACTATCCGAGGTGCTGCGGTGTGTCAGAGGCAAGATTACCTGAGGTGAAAGGTTTTAATTTAATTTTGTTGTTAATTACACACCAAAGTTGTATAGTATCAATATCATCTTGCAGATTTCCAGTCATTTGTATTCGCAGAATGTTGGAATGTTAATTACGTTTATGAAACAATTTGTTAATTCATTACATAATAATGGAGACAATGCAAGTTAATGCGTGACACCTGATCACAGCTAGTAGGTAGTCTAGAATGTGTTTGTAACTCTAATAATTAAATAATGGTCGCGTAAAAACTATTAAAGCAATTTACGCAGCTCATTGAAATACTAAAATCAATACTCATACAGGTAGAAGAACTATGTTGAACAATATCAGAAGCCTTACTGGAGTAAAATTGGCATCACTGTTAGCTTATTGTAGCATCTACGGAACTTCTGTTCATTAAAGTAAGTGGTTTGTAGATATAGTCCTGCCTCTTGTAAGTACGTGCTGACCTTTAGAGGAATTTTTTTATAAAATTGAATGATGTAATTTTTTCTCGTATTTTAGGAAAATCACTTAATATAGATTTAAACATTGGTGGTAATTTAAGATATTCTGTGATAAAACATTTTAAATCTGACACTCAGATTTCCCATTGTAGAGATACCACAAAATTGATTTTTTTTTTCGGACAGTTCAGTAACAGATCAGGCGTGCCTATATCATATAATATTATACAATAAATTCACATTTAGGTAACTGGATACCGCTTATTATAACAAGTCGCACAATATTTCAAAATGTTGTCTCAATATGATAGAAAATTTAGTCACATAATGCATGTAGTATCAGGATAATATATCGGAAGATTTTCATGCTTAAATGTCTTCAAGTGTCTGAGTGTCTAATTATCATACTTGTCATGTGTATATTCTCGTGTCAGATCAACGAGAATCGTTGTCGAGATCATTCAGCCCATACTTGCAGCCTATTTTGCAGCTTCAATCCCGAAATTGTCAAGTATAGAGTGTGCAGTTTCATAACAAAGTGCCTCACGTACTTCCTCTGCGTTAATAAACAACAACAATTTACAGTTAATTTAATTTATTTCGTAGTGAATATATCAGAAATATACGTGCATATAATTAAATATATTTTATACCAAACAAATCCCATGTTTTTCGTGAAAGCACTCATTAACGACATGTGTTGAATCAAACTGGGCTTCGTGTACTGTAAATATAAACTATGTTGACAGAAGTATTACAGAAAAAAAAATATTGAGCTGTCTCTTACAGTGTGGCAACCGCAGATAAGCTCCTTTTGCTAGCCCAGTGCATTTTCTGTTCCTGGAACCTCTTCCATTCTCCTCTCACTAGACAACGCTGTGTCTGACGTGTCCAGTACGGTCTGGTGGCAGGCAATAGAGTCGCGGTGCAATACGGTTGGGTGACGCGAGCGGTTCTTTTGGCGTTTAGGCATTTGTTCGTCTAGCCTTAATGCCTTTTAAGCTAAGGGAAGGCCCTCCAGCTTTCATTCCTATTGGTCGAAGAATGTAAGAAACCGTTTCCTCCTAGCGATTTCAAAAAAACTCGCTGGATTTGTCAAGAGAAAAGCACGCGGAGAAAGCAACTGGCCCGTTGTTGGATATTGCCTTTACCTGAGCGGTGTTTAAAAACGTGTCACTTGTCGCTACGAGGAGATGACGTACCACCGGTCAGACTATTATTTTTAAAATGACTACATAAATATTACATACTACTATGCTATATGAAGGAAACCATGTAACCAATTATAACTTAACTTGATATGCTGACAGTGTCTATACAATCGTCAAAAGAGCTAATACATAAACTCATTTGCAAGCCATTTTGGAATATAGCACTGTTTTGAGTGTGTCTGGCTTTATTTACACTACAACATTCATGTGAATTATTTATATAAGTTGGTCATATATATATATATATATATATATATACATATACATATATATATATATATATTAAACAATTTAACCGCTTTCAATTAAAGCTGGTATGCTGATAGTGGCCATTAGAAGTATCAAATATGCTTACAGAGATCATCTTCTGCCAACTTCTTGTAACATAGAGGCAGGTTATAAAATGCATAGTTTATTCCATATCTCAGGAATCAATAATCGAATTCCCACTAAATTGTGCACATAGTATAACTACATTGAACCATGTAAACTTATGTCCTTTAAATTGGTAAGAAATGTTATTCAAAATTGAACTAAATTAATTATTTAGATGATTTAATAATATCTATTAAATAATTATACAAATTTTAAACTGACGTATTATATTGACATTATATATGAGATGCATCAGATAGATATTCGTATAGAGAACCTGTTTTTAGGCCTTTTTGTACGATAGCGCCGATTGAGAAATAAACTAAATATTTAATGCCATGTTTCAATCAGTTAACCCTATTTCCACCCAATTCTGCACACAAGTATTGCTACTGTCGACGACGTAATCTTACATGATTTAAGTAATTCACACACTTGTTTTCAAAATGATGTCCCTGTAGATAACTGAATTTTTCTAAACCCAGTCTACCAGAACTTTAGACTGATTACTAACTAAGTTGATCCTCCGAATTCTACCTCTGTAATGTTGTTGGCTGCACAAGTTCTGTATCCGAGTTCCAGGTGAGGCGTGTATGTAATTGCAATTGTCTCACTAGCATGGCATTTATTTCTGGTTGCATCTCTAATTATATCCCTATTAACGAGCCGTCAAAACCCACCTACTATCTACCTGGTAAAAAAATGCCATGAAAATAATTTGGATACATGTAGAGGAAAAGAGGCTCATCCTATTGTATAATCTTATCCTATCCTATTATACAGGACGATCTCTGTCTGTATGCCGGTCTGTCCGTCTTTAATACTTCTAAGTCCCTTGAAACTCAACAGAAGTTCTTCAAATTTTGCAGAGCGAATCCTCAGGGTCAAATACAAGCCAAGTTCGGATTTCAGCGAGATCAGATTACGCAATAATGACTTTTGACCCAAAAATCTAATTTTTTAAGTACTTTCTTATATCAGAGTTTTGTATTAATGCATAGAGATATGAAGGTAATGGAATATCATTTTTGTTTAATTTAAATTTCTCGCTTCAATGTTGAGTTAATATCAAAGTGGGGCCGCAGTGGTATAGTGGATAGAGCGATTCCAAGTGAGACCGCAGTGACCCAGTGGATAGATATATATCAAATGGGGCCTTAGTGGCTCAGTGGATATAGAGATTGCAAGGGGGGCCAAAGTGGCTCAGTGGATAGAGTAATATCAAATGGGCCGCAGTCGTTTCAATGTTCCGCCGGATCAATGTTTTGAACCTAGTCTGTCGGGGTTGCAAACTAGTTTTGTAAACCCACATAAGCGAGTTAGAGGGACATCGGTTCCTGGTCTCGTGACAGCGCAGCCTTTCCGGGAGCAAATGAGAGATCGGCGGCGGCGTAATTTGGGGGCTTAAAACAACCGCGTACAGTGTAGGCAGAAATTACGTTTACGACTTCGTGTAGCCTACGAATTTATTTTTCTCTTGAGCTAATCAATTTTAAGTTTTTTAAATATTACAATTAATTCTACATATTACACCAACCAATCATACGGAACCTATTCAACAGTAAACAAACCTGTCAGTATATAAATGTACTTATGAATTTTATACAGATTAATTACATTTTCATTAATACAAAAACAGCAGGACAACTTAACCTCTGCTTCTTATGATACTAAATTTTATATCTATAAGTATCTGGCAGTAAATATAACTATATTCTAGAGTAAAAAAATCAAATTGAATTTTTTATTTTCTCACGAATATTGCGATACTGGTTTGTGCTATAATGTTTTGGGAAGGGGGAAAATCAATTTGACCTGACAACTCGTGTTAAGTGTAAAATTGTGTTCTTTGAATGGTTCTCAGTAAAGTTAAGCCACTAAATACACTATTATAAAGGACACACGCCATTGATTAATTCGCAAAGTATCTTTGTCATAAAACACACCAAACCACCCCGAGACTAGCTGTTGTCCACAGATACAAAATATTCAATCGCAAGAACTTCTCTTCTAACCTTCGCTTATGGTTTTGTTTTTCCTTGCTTTTATGCCATAATTCGTGTTTTTTAGCATGCAACAAATTTCTGCCGTCGGGTGTGTTCATTCGTGTGTGTGTGTATATATATATATATATATATATATATATATATATATATATATATATATATAATTATCTATAGTTAAATATAATGTTATACCAGCACTTTATTACCTAAATCTACTATGTATATTATTTGCGGCGGTAGGCAGCATTGGGCCTATACGTCGACTTGAGTGAAACGTTAATGGTGTGCTGCATCTATATGTTAAAAATGTAATCACGAATATTTACATTTGTCTGACCCTACTTATACAATCAGACAGTACAAATGGATAAGACCAACGATGACTGAGTGAGACTGATTTACTTTGGTATTTCACTGGCATCATTTACTTGTTTGTTACGGGACAAAACAATGTTGCAAGCACCACGAATATAGTACTCATAATTTAGCAATATAAATTCTTCGCGCATTAAAAAAAAAAAACACTGAAAAACTAAAGTAAAATACGTATTGATCTCAATTTTGAACTCAGGTTCGGCTAATCTGCGAACTCATTATAACACTAATTAATGAGAATGGTCTGAAGATTTGTAGTTCATACTTTGGATACCCAAAAACTAAGCGGTAATTAATGACGTAAAGTTAATTTGGGAAGTTCGTGAAAATACTGCTTCTGTCAAAAAAGAGCTTTCGGATATTCTGTCTGAAGTTCGCTTTAAAATTTCATTAATCATTCTATTCAGTGATTTTCTTGGATAGGACTGTCAGATAATTCGGTTAGCAGTAAGAATCCTATCGATAGTTCACTGGCATGCTGTACGTACATCTTAAACGTAAGGTTAAGATTAAAGTTTGCTTTCCTCCAAACTAATAACTGTACTAGAACGGCAAACTTGGCTGAGAAATTTGTAAATTATATTAAGGCGAGTTTTAAGTTCAGTGTAGTTAAAGCAGCTAGCCCAAGAACATTAAAGCTGAACGGAATGGAACTGTAAGAGGTATGAACTAACTTAAAAATGGCAGAACAGAAGCTGAGTATGCTGCATGGCAGGGTAAAAGGTTAAGCCAGAATGGGTTATTCTGTGTTTAATGTTGGTAGATACAGCGACAGTTAGTAGCAATGTTTACCCAAGACCAGGAAAAAGACGTAAACTACTTCCTGTCTTAGACAATTTTTCACCTAAAGAACCCTACAAAACTCTAGCTAAGAAGCACTTGAACGACAATGACAGAGTTTGTAGAGAATTTTAGGCTTATGCATCTGCTGTTTTGTGTACATTATAGATAGGGACACACGAATTTCTCGAAAAGATTTCACGACCAGTTGTACTTCACGAAACTTTATCTCAGATACGCTCTCGTGATTCTATGGTTTCCGTATTACGCTATTAGGTGTCTGCGTGCGAATTACATACGTACAGTATTATGGTTAACTATTTCTGATTGGCCAACCAAGTAGGAAGATTTCTTCTAACAAAGACACGCCGCCAATGAGGAAAAGAAAACTGCTGGTACGGCAGTAGGGTATTGAAATATAGCATGTGCAAAATATTTTCGCGAAATTCGGGTGTCCCTAATCATAGAGTGGTTAAAACCTGATATCGAATTCCTTCCTTACAACATTTTATAACTGCAGAAGAAGATCTAAGTATACAATTAAGACGGGTTAAATAAAATATCAGTTTCCACACGGAAAAAAGTTTAATCTCGCTGCAAACAAAAAAATGACTATTGAGGCATTTCTTTAATCATTTATGTTGTAGTAATATAAATAGTGTTGTGACAAAGTTACCTAATACTAACCATTTACAAAATCATGTAGTACTGTAATACAAACATACTGTTGAAGTGTTAATGTCAACAAAGCCTGTAAGTAACGTTGCCGTGACCAAAAGTGTATTACGCTAAAATTAACAGGAAGAACAAAATATTATTTTTTGCGACATTAAAGAAATGTCGAACGAACACAAGGTTGCTCTGACTTGGCGTTGTAAAAACAGTGGAAAGTATTCAAGAGCGATAACCTCCTAAAATGAAATAACTGTATTTAAATTTTAAAGCATAGATTGAAAACTAAATTTAACTTCGACCAGGTTTCAAGCCTTGCAAAGCACTTTAGGTATTGCAAAGCACTTTAGGTATTGCAATGCCCTTGCCTCCAAGGACGTGGTGAGGCGGACAAACGGTTCGCATATCAAAAAAACTCCCAAAGAGAAAAAAAACCCCTCGTAGAGTACAGTTGAAAAAACCTTAAATAAACATGATGTTTAAAACTTATAACCAGTCAAATTCATGAGTACTTTCGAGAGTATTTATTTGATTTTCTGTTACGTTTTATTTTCATAAATATTGCAATTAATACATCTTGCCATTTTTTCAATTAGAACACGACTATTGATAACCACCAAAGTGCTGATATGAAACAAATATTAAAATAGTAAATGGTTTTGCCAAAAGGCACGATGATTGTATAGAATTCAAGGAAAATCCTAGATTTCAATGTTTCTCTAACCACTATATATATATATATATATATATATACATACATACATACATACATACACACACACACACACATAATATGGGCATATAAGCCACCATGCTGATTAATTTGGGAAAATTTACAGTAAATATAAAAAGCAATCCGCCCTTCGCGACAATTCTCTATACCTACAGAAGTTCGCACTATATTGACAACTTTTTTTAAAATTTTTATGAGAATCTTTTATTATTCTGCTGTACTAGCATAAAGTTCCGCCATATATGGAAAAAGGCGGAAGCTAACTCTTTACTATTAATTCAGGAATATAATACAGAGATTTTTCTCTATCCTCAATGATCAGAGATTTTACACCAGAATTATATATATTAATCTTATAGGCCGACATATTAAATAATGGCCAAAATTTACAGAAGTTACTATTTTGATTCTTTATTCAAACTGATAACAAGATTTTAACTTTGATTTCAACCTTTATTGGGCAAACATTAAAAAAACAATTTAGGTAAAAAAATTATATTTTAGGTATTTTCCCAAAAATCTTTTAATAAATTAATCATGGCTTTATACGCTCTTCACGGGACCAATGACATGATGGCCCCTAATTAATTCTTACCAATTCCAGCAGAACACACCATTTTCTTTAAAAGTTTTAGCTGGATTAGACATTTTAGAATGTTAAACTGCCATGTAAATTGGGAAAAAACCAAGAAAATTCCCATTTTAAAACCATGTTGTACTTGGCGTATGACTAGCAAACAATTTAAAGATTGATTTAAAATTGCTGCCAAGTAATAACAGCATGGTGTTAATATTCTCAGCTTTTGCAAAGTTTAAATTTTTCTTGCCATCATGGCGCCTGTCTCCTACTCAGGACACCAAGTGTGCCTGCTGCTTGTGTCATAAGGGCTATGCAGAAAGTTTTTCTTACTGGAAATTACATAACTGGTGGCAAAGCGACTCCTCCTGGAGCAGTGGCAGAATCCGACCCAGAGCCAGAGGTACACCCACCATTTATACAAATCACAAAGCAATTTCCCCGAGAGGGGTGCGCAAATACCTCAACCAATAGGAAAGCATGTGTCCATTTAGGGAAAATTTCGTTGAAGGTAAGCATTGTCCCTTATAGGGGTGACTTCATTGCTGTCCAATCAGGTCTCCTAGAACCGCAACATGTCCAAATATGGGGGCGCACACGTGCTCACGCGTCACAAAACTCCCGACGTTCACGGAGGCTGTAGAAAGTGATGTGACAAGCGCGCGAAACCCCCAGGCGCCCAGGCTATTGGCCAGTTGAGCGTCACGACAGCCTCAGTAGTTCCTCGGAATGCCGCTAGTATGCGCGCACCAACGTCCAGCTGCCTTGCGCCCGCCACACGTGCTGAGAGGGAGCTGGAGGAAAGTTGATACCCCGAACAGCTGCTGAAATTCACGCCGCTGGTGATGACCTCGAATGGTACAGTCTACACCGGGCTGCGTCGTAACCAGGGACAAACAGCTGGTATGTGGTAGAAACCACATCGTCTTTGAAAAATTTCGGGCAGGTAGAAAACTGCAATTTCTCCATGATGAAAAGCAGCAGCTTTTCTTTTAAAGCGAACTCCGTGCTCAAAAAGACGCAATTTTCTGGCGAGGCGTCACAGTATGTTAATTTATCCATATCTTTACACAGCAAAGTATTTCCACGTAACGAAAGAGAGTTGCAGTTTGTCGTCGTTATGTTTGCATTAACACTTAGAATAAATAACTTATTTAGAAATGCCTGGATAGCTGGAGACCGGGGAAAATTCTCGAGTTCCATGACCTGCACGCTAAACTCAACAGTCTTATATACACATATGCCAATGTCAAACTGTGCATGGGTTGTCTGCTGTCACAGTGAAAGCCGACGACTGGACCCGCGTTTTTCAGGAGGTTCAAACATTGAGTGGGCCAATGGCTAAAGTTATATGAACACAACACGTGTTTTGAATTCTAACTTGTCCGAAAAGGAACCCGCGAATTCTTGAGGTCTGTATGGATAGCGCAGTTGGTAGGACGTTGGGTTTTGTAAAATGGAGAGTGATAATAGCTCACGGTGCAGGTTTGATTTCCCTCACATGTCTTTTTTTTTCACTGGTAATATTTCTTTTTGTGACAAAACCCTACTTAATCTATTTTACATAGGAATGTTTTTTCTAAAGTAAATACAAAAAAAAAAACATAAATCTTAAAATCAGGTCAACACAAAAATTGTTTTGTCCAACATAAATACCACCTTAAAGTTAACAGTACAGAAATGTCGTTAAGTTATTATATTAATGTTACATTGCCATTTTAACTTAACAGTACTTCAAATAAACTGTAACATTAGTTACTGACAGTTCACAGGCAACAAAACATAACAGTATTAATGTTTCTAAAACAGTAAACACAACATAAGACTTTTTCCGTGCACCCTATGGCATCAGAATAAAATCTACGTCTAACTGTAAGGAGTTTAAATAAAACATAAGTTTCAAAATACTTATATTTAAAATTGAAACATTTACTTTTTGAAACAAAATCAATCAATCTTTCTTCCTAAACTACGCTGGAAATATGTTTTACGACCATTTCTTATTTTCAGTGCACTAGAAAGAAGAACGTATAACTCTCAAACTCACAACTTTTATTAAAATTCCTTCAAGGAATCAACTGAACTGAAACCAAAATAGCCCTTCGCAATGATATTTTTGCCACCGAGAATTCTAGTCGCAAACTTAACATTTTTGTGACAAACTAAAAAAAAAAAAGTACTAATTCAGTTCTGGGATAGGTTCAGTAGCGTCTAGTTCAGATAGGTTTAGAGTTGAAGGAAAGCACTGCCACAAGTAAATAAATATGTACGCGTTCGTGATAACGTGACACTTTACTTACAACTGTTCAGTGTTTAGTTACGTTTATTTCTGTTTTCAAATTGAAGAAACGCAAGCCTGAATACAGAATACTCATTCGTGGCTGAAGTGAACCCATGACCCATAGAGCTTGTTATTCATTCAGATGATTGTCCTCGGGGATTAAATTTTTTTTTTTTTGTTCTGAAACTGAGACTTCGTCGAAGGCAAAGCGATGACCGACCCCTACAAAGGCTTACTTAAATCGCGGAAATGAAATTTTAAATCAATTTGAAAACACAGCGAAACTTGTGGCTTGAAATTGACATTTCTAAATGGGTCTCTTGACGTAGATGGGAGGTATTATTAATCGTGTTAGTGTTGGCTCTTGACACTTAAATCCCTGAACTTTTCCCTTGAAAAAATTACTTTAATTACATAACTTCAAAGTCAGAAAAAAAATTCCCTCGAGAAATGGCGAAGAAGACACTCACCGGTGGAAAAGAAAATAATAAAGTTGATCGGTTCCTCACCACAAACTCATTTTAATTTCTTTCAAGCCCTCTTTAATTGACAGTGTTAGGCGTTGCGAACAAAAAAAAATTATGTGTCCTGTACTTAAGTCGACACAACACTTGTTTCACTGTCAGAGCCAATGAGCTGTAAGCAATACGTTCGTCTACAGTAATATGGACCAATCATGAACTGGACTTGTAAGACGGTTTTGCGAATTACTGACCCACAGGGGAGATCATTGGTAATTGTGCTTCGTGGGGTTCAGTACTGACCAAAAATTACCTACACGCGCTTAATGTTCACAAATGTGTAAACCGGGTCTGCATCTGTTCGCCTGTAAGCTCTGAGAACATGTTGTATTAACTCTTTTAATAATTATTTTTTAAAAACAGGGCAGGTGTATAAAAACTGCAACTATGAATTAATTATTTTTTTATATTCCCTTATTACTAAGAGACCTCAAGAAATCGCGAGTTCCTTTTCAGGCTAGTTAGAATTCAAAATACGTGTGTTCATATAACTTTCGCCATTGGTCCACACAATGTTTGACACCTTCTGAAGAACGCTGGTCCAGTCGTCGCCTTTCACTGCGATAGCAGACAAACCCATGCACAGTTGACATTGACATATGTGTACACAAGACTGTCGAGTTTAACCTGCAGGCCATTGAACTCGCGAATTTTTCCGGTCTCTACTTATTACGCTCACCTTTCTCGAACATACTGAGGCACTCGCACACAATGGTTTTGTATACTATGAAGTCCACACAAGCCGCAGCTTAACAGACTAGCGCACTGGCACAACAGAGTACGTAAAAAATACAAAAGTGAAACGACCGGCTATGGATCGAACATCATACTTGCATTTTTCCGGCGTCACCATCCAGCCGGCCGACAGTCCAGCTCACGCGGAACCTTTCGCAGTACGCAAGACCCGCTCCTGAGCCAACCAGTGACTCTGCACGCCCTCATCAAAATAACACACGCTCCATTTAGTGTCTGTGCTGACACTACCGAGGCCCATGATGCAATAGGCTGTTAACTGTAAAATGACCACTTTTGATAGCCCTGCACGAGATCTACTTGTACGCACGTTGTGTATTCTCCCGCCTTATGGAAAATTAATATTGACATGGGCCTCATCACTTCATTCATGCATCGGTCAAGTGAAACTGTGGGATTATCAGAAAAGTAAGTAAGTGACAAATCTGCTCATTTTTAAACTTCGGGGCAAAAAATAATAATAAAAAAAAAACAAAGAAATTATTACAGTTGTCACAAATGGTTACCGTACAATTTTAATTCGACGTATAAGAGGGACCACGGCCGGGTCACACGATTTTCGCAATTAGGAATCGTGCCGGACGATGCCGTTGGTCGGCGGGTTTCCTCGGGGATCTCCAGTTTCCCCTGCTGCTCCATATTCACTTCCATCATCCTCATCGGCTCTCAATACCTCGCTGTTAAGAGCCGCACAAATCTCTTTCCTCACTTCACTCGAAGTTAAGCCATGGAACAACTTAACCGACGTCGTTACTAACTTTACTAGACGCATATCTCTGAGTGCACCCTATATATATATATATATATATATATATATATATATATATATATATATATATATATATATATATGTAGATGCAGTGACTTATTTCTAAGGTAGATTTCAAAATTGTTCATTTTATCGTGAACAGCCTATACCCAATGAATACCTCCAGTTCTTCTAAGCTCTCATTCCGAGGCCGGCGCACGCTTGGCAAATCCATTTGATGACGTCATAGTGGTGTATCCTGGGTTTTGGCCTTTGCCCCGGTGACCAAACGCAAAATGGCCGACCTATCGTGTTAGACAGCTGACGATGTCGTTGAGTTGAGAGATTTTTTTGGCGTCTCTTGCCATCGTTTCGAGAGCCGATTAGGGTGAAATGAGGTGTGAATGGAGCAGTGCCGGAATGTAAAGGCGGGGGAAACAGGAGATCACCGAGAAAACCCGGCGACCAGCGGCATCGTCCGACACGATTCTCGCTTGCGAAAATCCGGGAGTGACCCGGCCGGGGATCGAGCCTGGTTCGCCCAGGTGGGAGGCGAGTAGTCTAATAGCTCAACCACCATGGCCCCCTCTCGCACTCTTGACACTCAACCAGTGAGAATTTCACTGTTTTAATCAGTCAAACGTATCTGACTGATTCAACAGCTACTTCAGTGAATTTAACTGATGAATCAGTAAGAAAAATTCAAGATTTCCTTCACTTTATTGATTCACTGACATTTTTCACTGATTCGTCAGTAATTTTTCCCCCTGTGTACTCAGTGGTTTATTTTTGAGTAATGGATCAGTAAAACAGCGTGTAAAAATGGTCGTGAAACAACATTTTAAAATTGCAGTTAAACAACGTGTATCTAGTGAAACAGCGATTCCTATATATTAAGTAGACGATATCTGTGTGTCTGTCCGCCTTTAATATCAGATTACGCAATCATTACCTTTTCCTCTAAAAACTCATTTTTATTACTTTTTCCTTATGAAAAGTTGGTTTTAATACTTAGAGTACATTGTATAGAGATATGAAGTTAACTGAATATAATTTTTGTTTACTTTAAATGTCTCACTTAAATGTTGAGTTAATTAAGTGGGGTCACAGTGGCTGAGTGGATAGAGCTATTCCAAGTGGGGCCTTAGTGGCTCAGTGGATAGAACTATATTAAGTGGGGCCGCAGTGGCTTAGTGGATAGAACTCTATCAAGTGGGATATATATATATATATATATATATATATATATATATATATATATATATATATATATATATATATTTATTTATTACACACACACATCAAATGGGTTTTTAGTAGATCATTGGATAGAGAGAGTCCAAATGGGGCCGCAGTGGCTCAGTGCATAGAACTATGTTAAGTGAGGCCGCATTGGCCAAGTGGACAGAGAAATATTTACTGGGACCGCAGTCACTTCAATGTTGAGTTAATTTCACGTAATTTCATTACTACCTACATAAATCTATGCAATATTTTTTTCAGCCTTTGTATGATAACTAAATTTTTTTTACATGGCAACTGTTCTAGCCCCCATGACCATACAAAAAAATAGGTTACGGGCTGGGTTCCCTAGTAAACAAATAAAACCAATACAAAATACTTTCTTAAATGTGTTTTGACTTTCAAAACGCCATTTTAAGAAGTAATATGAACATTCAGCCTTTCATTCCGTTTTTACGTCTTTCATTTCGTCTTCATGTAATCGTCACAGCGCTCTGTTTGAAGGTTTAAACTGCATATAATGTGATAAAGAGAATGCACTCATATATACTATTTGTTTTAACAATACTTACGGTACCAATTAAATAAAAAACGAAAAACTATGGTAAGTATGTTATTTCTCGTAATTATTTGGCCACATTCAATAAAATTATATTTAATTCGCCACTTCAGTCGGCCGTCACTTATTCAATCTGTAAAATTGTTTCACGTCACTAAGTCAATGAGTGGAAATTTTCACAGAAACAATCAGCGATTTTCCACAGATTCCAAATAGAGCCATTTTCACTGATTCGAGTAGTTGAAGTTCACTGCGAATCAGGGGTTTCCCTCTGATTCGAATTTAGAGTGTGAGGATGTCGGTAGATTGTGCAGTAGGAATTATAGAAGGTTTTGGCACAAGAGCGTGGGGCGCAGGACGGCAGGATTCGGCCGCCACCCTGTGTTACGTCACTGTACGCCATCTTGGATGTCGTTGACCTTCGACCCATGACCTTCGACCCATGACCCTGGTGACCCCTGGCTCCAAAAACCAAAAATTCGGAAAAAAATTTAAAAAGAAATAATACAAAACTTCGTACGAAAAAAATTATTAAAAATCGTTCAGAAATTTATTTTAAAAATATACTACAAATTTAATTTAAAAAATCTTTTGAAATCTATTCCTACATTATTTTATTTAAACACTTCATTATTAAAAATATTTGAGAATTCCCTCACTATTTAGAAATTAGAAATAACTTAAAAATTAATTTTTAGACAGACCTTATTGGACATAAATGTAAGACACGTGTGACGATGCAATACAGAATAAAATCGTCTAGATCTGATTTAAAGAGGATATGGTAATTACTTCAAGAATTTATTTATGGCTTAATCATTGACTCCGTTAGTAACGTTTGGTTTAGGTACCTGAAAGCTATTGGGGAATATACCTATCACGCCTTAAACATATTTTTTCCTAAGGAAGTGGGCTGCAATTTCCTACGAAAACATTTTCACGTAAATGTGGCATTATGTTTCCCTTAAACGCACATTATTTATGTCAGGAAGAAAAATATGAAATCGATTAAATATTTACTATTACGGACTGTGAATAAACTTCGTGCAATTATAACAGTATAACAGGTTGTTGTCTATTTAATTTCCAAATAGTTATTATTTAATAACATTTTAATATATTTTCCCGGTCAATATTAGAAGTTTCACGATACGCAAAGCAACCAGTTCACTTTTGTCAGTAGAATTGAAGTTGTGTTTGTGGATGCCAAAACACGCAGCAAAATTTTTTTGGTCGACTTCACGTGGCGGGGTATTGTGTACATAACTATGTTGTAGGGCAGAGTGTAACGGGGCTTGTACGTGTTGCACCGAGTATTTGGCTTCCGGAACAATTACTGGATATCCCCATGGAGCCATAAATGCAGCAGCGGAAGCTGTACCAGAGCGTAAATGATCTATCAACCTCCCGTATTCTTTGCTATGAGGTGTAATCAGGCGCGTAGCCCAAGCCGCTGAGTTAATGAACCACAGTTAGCATGTGACGAGTCGATGAAAATTTAATAAGTTCTTTAGAAACTTATATATTAATTATGTTGTTTCAGTATAAGTATGGACGTGAAAAATTAGCGTTGTTATTTGACAACACACTAGAGATTTACGTCGGCGGTTCTTCTAACTGCTTGAAGTTTTCAGTATATTGTTCTCTTGGTCCATTTACAATCTGAAAAGCCTTCACACGTTTACTCGTGGTTTGCTTGCACCTGGAATTTGTGAATTATTCACGAGTCTCGAGCTAACTGTTCCGAAGTTGATCCATTTTCAAATCCGTAATGAATTGTTGGTTCTCATCGTAACACCGTTCAAATGTTTTACCACTCTATTATTCAATTCCTTATTCCTTCTGACAAATATTTGTGAACTACTGCTTACTTGACTGCCGTGTTCACTCATACCACGTATTTCCAATGTATATGAATACGAGTTATAACTACAAGTTATCTGGAAAGATTTAGCTAAATTTGTTCTCCCAAGCACCTTTAAATTAAGTTGGTTTGGTATTCGCCCAAAAATACTGAATTTCCATAAAACAGCGTTTGTCTGTTTCATGGCTAGGACGAAGACATACACAGACTCCTTTCACGCCGATATTTTCTTTCTGGGTCGCTCGCGGATTTTCGCACGTGTTAATCGCAGTCGCGGCTCGTGAGTTTCAGCACAAGTAGGGCTGCAAAGTGATACTGAATATTTGAGAGGGGGAGGGAGAGTGAATAAATAAACGACATAACAATTTTTATTTTTCAGTGCGAAAATAAATCTTACAATATTCTAGGGTTGTGCGAAAGTGACTTTTTTTTCACAAAACAAAAAAAGAAAATTATATTGTACTCCATGAAACTGAAAAGAAAAATGAAAAATAATTTTAGGAGAACACAGTTTTAACGAATGTTTAACGAAAATCTGAAGATTTCGTCAAGTTTTTCATATACATATACTTGCACATAATCGGAACTTGTTTCAATTGCAATTGTAAATTAAAACTTGCCTAGTGTCTGTAATGGCCATACAGTATAACATTTTCCTAAACATACCCTTAAGTACATGTAAAAAAAATTATGGACATCAATGGATTGCATAAGGAAGGAATAAATATAGTAATAAAACTCTTGAACTTTAAATATTTTTTGCCAACATTTCAGGTCACGTTTAAAGTAATCATATCAGTGACATTTCAGTAATAAACATAGACAAATGGAAAGACAAACAAAAATTTTCATTGTTATTCACCTAAACGAAAATTTGACAAGCATTAAATATTCAGTGAACTTCTGAGTTCCTTTTCGATTAGATCTTCATATATTTATGCTGTGCCAAATAAATATTCCCGCAATTTTATTTTGTAATTTTTAAACCCACAGATATTTGCAACATTACAAATACGCAAATTAATTTAAAAAGTTATATATACTTTAACATACTTTTCACGAAAAATATAGAGCATTTTTTATTCGCATCCACACAGTAATTTGTGTTTATCATACACGTCATAATTAAATTTTCTTTTATTTGTCTGCTACCAACTTGATGCAGGCTGATTATTTATTAAGCCATTTGTTTTTAGTTTCATTTTATCCCTGTAGTGACAATTGAGAAAAAATAAATATCTTTCAAACTCGCCACATTTATTATGTTCATGTTAAATTACATTCAGATATAGTAAAAATAGCATAGTTACAAACTTCTAAATGCTTCACTTCACACCTGAAGTAATCACCAGCTTGGCAACAGCAAAGCACTATAAATGCGCACGCCAGTTGCTCGTCCCACGACAGCCTGTAGGGCTGGCAGCCTTGCAGCCCACGTGAGCGCGAAGGGCACCACATGGATTCCACGGCCCAGCCAACGGCGTACGCGTGCGGTAGCGAGGCCAGACGGGCTGCATCCACCGCAGCCCAGCCACGCCGCCCAGCCGAGCATTGTATGTACTACAAGCTACATATAAGGTATTCACTGTAAAGCGAGCACTTTTAAAGCCCTCTCATTTGGAATAATAGTCAATAAATGTATCTTTTTTGTAACCTTAGACGTTAACTTCTGAGTGCAGTGGGATACACACACTGTGTTCATTACCTACATGGCAATATTTATTTCAGAAGGAGGTTAAAGGATACAAAATTGCAGAAAGGTAAAAGTAACTAGGACCTCAAAAGTGCTCACTTTACCATGAACAGCCTATAAGCACACGTCGCTCAGTCGAGGGGATCGGCCTATGATCGTTGGTAGAAAAGAAAGGTCCAAGTAATCACAATCAGGTTTCTTTTAAGTCGGAGCAGTTGCGACATTAAAAATTGTTTCCTCTAATTAACAAATAATTCGGGGGAGGGGGGACTGCAGATCTGCAGCCCTATAGCAGAAACTGGCAGTGGTAATCGTGCCAGACGATTCCGCTGGTCGGCGGGTTATCTCGGGGATCTCCCGTTTCCCCTTTCCTTGCATTCCGAAGCTGTTCCATACTCACCATACTTAACCCTTATCGGCTGTCAAAACCCTGACGTTGAGAGCAGCCCAAGACGTTTCCACTCCCCCTTTCTTTCTTATTTCTTTGCATCGTGCACTGTGCTGTACTGCGTGGGAAGTCCTACAAAACATGGTTAGAATCGCAATTGTCGATAGAGGCTATTCACGATAAAGTGAGTACGTTCGAAATCAACTTTAGAAAAAGTGTCACTGCCCCGTGCCTGCATATATTTAAACGGGCACACGCCCAGTAAAGTTGGTAACGGTGGGTGGAAAATAGTTCCATATATTAACGTCGAATAAAAATTGTTAGGTCACCATTTGTGATAACGTAAATTATTTCTTTCGTTTTCTGTTTTTTATGCATCGACGTATGAAAATGAAAAGATTTGTAAAATATTTACTTTTATAATCATTTCACAGTTTCGCTTGACCAACGCTTGAATAAAGTGACGAGGTCCATGACAATGTTAATTTTACATAAGGCGGAAGAATACACACACACATAAGTAGGCCTTAAGCAAGGCTTTCAAAAGTGCTCGTTTCACAGTGAACAGATTACAATGATAAAAAGGTGCCAATATGAAAATTAATTTCTCGTCTATGTGGCTCTCAAAACTTTTCTTCACTGAGCCACAACGAGGCTTTGAAAAGCACTATAACACATTATTAGTCCGTCAGTTGGGGCCTTCAAAGGCCATCCGACAAGATGTTTGAACAGCATGACGTACGGACTTCTCGCAGTAAAATATTCTAATCTTTTTCGCAATCTGTAATGAAAGCTTTTATTCTATTCAGGATATGAAAATTTATCCACATATCAAGCTACGAATATAGAAATTTTGAGCGTCGGTACAGCAGAAAGTTAGGAAATTCACTACGAACCTGATTCTCTTCTGAGCAAGTATACGAAATCTAAAATGGATGGAAATGTATTCTCCGATTCCTGCTTTCTCACTATGCGCATACACTCACGAAGTAAATTTGAAATGATTTTCTTAAGGGCGGTAATTCGATTATTTTGTTACGCTTCGGCGTTCGGACATTAATTGGCTTATAAATCTAACTGTAGGTACCTGCCTCTACATATAATAAAATCGTTTTGTTAATATTATTTTCTGTTTTTTTTTTCTTTCAGCAGTTTTATTTATTAATAAAACTTTTTATTTATTAATAAAACTGAATCTCAGTGTTATTTAACGCAAAACAATACCATTGGTCAGATTACATTTATGAACCAATTTTGAAAAAAAATGTACAAATATTTTATAACAATGTTTGGTATGGCTAGTTAATGTTTGATATCTGAAAAGGTAATAAAGGCCTCCTCGGATTCTGTACCTTTTGGGTTATATAGCTGCCACATTACTGCTCCGTGACTCCACACATTCAGGGAATGTTTTCTATTCAGAAACACGAATCCTATACCAACATGCACTTTTCTCGGAGTGTATATTAGTAGTTTTTAGCATCGCAGCTTCGAAAACACTTCAGTCGAGTTTGTAAATGCAGGCAGTTCATTCCTTTTGCAAAAAATTACTTGTGTAAATTTGCTATACAAACTCGGAAGAACAATTTAGTAGCGAGGGGGTTTTTCCTCTTCTTTCTGTTTTCCATTATGATGTCGTGAATTTTCTTAGGTATTACGCAGTCTTAAATAAATTACTAGGTTTTTTTTTTTCTATTTTTTTACTGTGGAAACTTGAGAAGACTTTTACAGGCCATTGTTTTTTATTTGTTTGGCACAATTTTTATACTCTTCGCTCTTTATTTGAATGAACTACTTCATTTAATATAATTGCATTTATTCTACAAAAAAAGAACCTTATAGTTAATTCTCTTATCAGCCCCATTGTTTCGATAGCACGAAAATATAATTAAAAATGAACAGTGAAATCTCAGGAAACTAATCAATTGAAACATAATACGACAAAACCGACTTGGAAAATCCATAACAGGTAATAAAATATTATAATCATACGATTGCTCACATTTCGTGTTTCTGCGACACGGAAAATAATTTTGACATCGGCAACATACATTCTGACAAGCATTTATGTGACAATTCGAGTGGGTAAACGTCTCCTTTAAATATATTTAGGTTGTCTTGGATACAATTTTGGAAACGAATTTTATTTTTCATGCAGGCCAATGTATAAAATAATTTTTCATTTTCCGTCCAATGCACAAACATGGTAGGTTGGTTTCTGCTTGGTGGTTTCTTCTACTCTATTCGGTTATAGATGAAACACACATAATAATATAGTCAAACAATGAAATGATTTCGTGAACTAACCAGCGAGGATGTTAAATCTAGTATTATGTTATAATGGAATCATTTGAAGTAATTTGACGGTTTTTATTTAGAAAAAACGTTAATAGTACATCACTTTTATAGGCTGTTCACGGTAAAATGAGCACTTCTGAAAGCCCTGCTTAATTCTATACACGTTGTGTGTTCGCCCGCCTTATGTATAATTAACATTGCCATGGGCCTCATCACTTAATCCATGCGTCGGTCAAGTGAAACCATGAAATTATTACTAACGTAAATATTTTTAAATATTCTGCTAATTTTTACACTGCTGTTTATAAGAAAAAGCAGGAAGCAAGAGACATAATTTAAGTTATCACAAATAATTACCTAACATTATGGATTCGACGTTAAGATTTGGAACTACTTTCCTTTCATCGTTATCATCTTTACTGGCTTCATGTCACTCAGTGTGCCTGTTAAAATATATGCATACAAAAGCAGTGATTATTTTTCTAAGGATGATTTCAAAAGTGCTCAGTTTATCGTGAACAGCCTTTAAACCCTAAATGAAATGGGATGTAAATAAATTAAAATGCCTCTAGCTACTGTAAAAAATATATATTAGTAGCCAACAACACTCTATCTTCAAGTCACCGCGACCGACGGAAGAGTAATTACGCGTGGAATCCTCGTCCCGCAGCTCGAAAACATGGCGCGTGTGCGACAGGGCCGAAGAATTAAATTCTCTCCGCGAATTTTCATCAGCGAGTCGTAGCGCGTCCACGGCGATCGCACGCTGAAGTTTCCATTTTTCAATATGCCTGACCAGGCACCGGTGACGAATTGGAGCCCCGATAAGTGCGACTGGCACGGAGGTAATTCCAGCAGCGACAGTACAGCGGCTTCCGCGCGACTTCCCCTCCGCCCCTTGTCAAGGGGTGGTTCCGGCCCTCCTCCTCTATCACGTGTTCTGCCGCGCTGATGGATCACATTGGCGTTTTAATTAAAACACGAGTCGCCGCTCTTTTTATCCACCCCCCCCCCCGCCCCTTTTTCTCCACTGCACCATCTACCCCTTCCTTTTCGAGGCTGTATTTGAGCCCGACGGTAGCCGGAAGGGCTTTGCCACTGCGTTCGGCGGTCGCTCCCCTGCGAGATATGAAGCCCGCAATGCACAATACGGCTGCCTCCCGCTCTCCTCCTACTTTCCCCCCTCTTCGCGACCACCAACCAAACCTCTGCTGTCCCCGAACGACCTATACCTAACTACCCTTTCCCATCCCCAGCGCCCGCGCGCATTATTTATTGGCCACAACCCTGCGGGCAAAACGATTGCGGCCAAACGATTTCCAAACACACACGTATACAGATACGTAGCGAGCGAAAGGGCCCGCTGGTATGGGGTGGGAGGGGATGTGTGCTTGTTGGTCCTGCATGGTCCGGCGACAGTTTGCAGCGCCGGAGGGGTGGGCGAGGCAGCGATATGAGTACGGGGGGGGGGGGTGTACTGTTGTATGCGCGGTAGGGTGGGGGCTTCATCATTTCTGTGTACCGTACACCGCAGCACATTACGTCACCCGCGACCTAGAAAACAAATCACGAAATCTGATTGCAGATAATAAAAAGTGTTTTTTTCCCTCCCCGAGCTATCTCTGCTATCCGATAATCCAATAACAATGTGAAATATTATTTGTGGTCAGCGCAAAACGATAAGAAATGGAACGCAGTGCAAACACACAAAGCAACCCCGGAATTAACAAAACTGAAGGCGTGGTGTTTTTTACTACTTCTTTCTGACCACAACAGAACGCCATTTTAATTTGGTATTTGAAAACAAAGGTGTGTGTTGGCGAACTTCTATAGTATAGTACGCCAGATTATAAGTAAGGAACAAATTAATCTGTTAGCAGGAAGTTTATCAGTAGGAATCCTAAAATGCTTCGAACAAACGCGTATTAACATGACAAATTGCTTTCTTTCGAGAGCAGTAAAAAAAAATATACCTGCAAAGTCTCGGGAAAAACATTTACAACTATTTCGCATAAAATTTGCAATCCCGCGTCAAAAAGTCCAACTTTTTTTTTCGAGGCTGGTATTCTTTCAAAAATAATTCCACGAAGATCTCGAAGTTATGTCGTCATATTTAGAATGATTGGGCCCACGGTTAGCTCTGCTGGTTATTCACTGGTCGCCCACCTCTGTGATCCCCTGCCGGGGGGTTGAGGGTGGTATGGGTGTGCCCCACGAAAACACCCGCGTCACGGCCATATCCACCACGCTCCCTAAAGTAAAACCAACCATCCAAAAATGACCCGTATATCCTGTACACGCCGTTATGAATTAGTTTTAAGACAATTCATGCATGAAAGGAGCTATGGGCGTAGCCAAATATAATGAATCATGATTAGGTAGAGCACATATGATGGTGTTTATTGAACATAAGGTTTATACAATAACCATTTTACATGACTATTGATCGGGGAAGCTTAAATGGACTACCAAGATACTTGTTAATTATAATAAGTTTTACTAACGCACGCCATTACTATTGCAACCTAATTGGAAAGTCCCACCTTGTTCATGTTGACGGAGGCTGATTCTAGAAGGCGGTTAACGACGGCCGGCCATACCCATCTCCATGTCTTCTTGGTCCGCTGGCCCGATGACTAAATACCTCTCTCCTAGTGTTACGTTGGCCTATATTAGGCGCGCTGTTTAATATTTTCGGCCCCGTTTACTGGCCGGTGGAGGGAGTTTCTGCAACTGTCTTTCGCAAGGTGTTATTGCAATCACGCTCGTGTCCTGGTTCTATGTTTGAAGGTGTGATCATACAGGCCGTTCAGCTGAGGCCTGATCACTTCATAACAACGGGTAATGTATTTCAGACGAAGCTTAGCTTTCTTGGTGACGGATCATCCAGTCGGTTCCAGTGTCGCGACATGTTGCCGGTAAGTGACGCCATATATTTACGGCGTGTGCGGCTGGAGTTCGTACCTACCTGCACGAGGCAGTTTCGCTACCGTTCTTCAGTAGCCGCCGTCGAGGACGCTTCGGAATTTTCGAGTTGGGCGTCGTGAATGCGACGCCGTTTTTTGAGTTGCGAAGTCGGGAATGTTCGGGAGCTTTTGCGAATTTTTGCTGATATGTTTTTCATTGGTAATCGTTGCTGTCGGCCGCGGGCGTATTAGCTGTTGGACATTTTAACCACCACTGACCGAAATAATGTTCTGGAACCACCACTACCAACAGGCTAACTTTTAATTTTAGCTGTTGCTCTCTCATAACTAACCATCTCTACCGAACAATGGGCCTTTCGTTATATTGGAGGGTGTGGTCACCTTCATGTGCACCTTGTTATGATTAAATTAATGTTATAATCATAAACTAAAGGTCTAGGGGTCGAAGCTATACATGGTAGGGCGTAGCTGTAAATGAGGGGTTTTATTCATAATATGTGAGAGACAGACAAACAACATTGTAAGAGTTACTGTAACGGGGAGTTACTTTAATTAATATTAATTTATTATTATAATTTAATTTAAGTACACCGCACGCCATAGTTCTTTATATTCCGCCTGAATCTTGATGCCGCAGGCTGTATCTAGCTGTACGGATGGCATCGAACGGCGGACATACCCATGGCTGCGATCTTCCCTGTAGTCGGGCTGCTCGTGGAAAGATGCGGCGGCGCGCCTCGCGTAGGCCTATATCAGTGCGTTGTTTAACGTTTAGACATAGCTGGCCTCTTTCCATGGTTGGTGGAGGGGGTTATCCTTGTCGCACTGCTTTGACGCAATCCCTGGTGTCCTGGTTTTACTTTGAATGTGAGAGACCGGTTTCAGAGTTGGGTGTACTGTTAAAGCCAATTCATAACAACCTGTAAACATGTGACTAGTGTTTCTACGTTCATTACACTCAGTTAAGTACTTTACAGTTCAGCAGTTTTGTTCAACCGGACAAATACATATTCTTATTTGTCCTCCTTGCTTACCAAACTGTAGAACAAAATTTAGTTAAACCGATTATGTAATCTGTAAAATTTTTAGTTTCAACCGTAATTTTACGTTCTTAGGTTGGTAGTGCATTTGTGACATGTTAAGATTTTATGGCTTTAAATAACACCTCAGCCCAATGAATGGGAGTTTCGCCTCTCTGCTTAGTTACCCTTTAACTAAATATTTGTAATTAAAGTTTAAATATTTGTTTTAAAAATATTCTGAGTTATCAAAAGCTAAACTACAATAATTAATGAAGAAACATAGACGGGGTCGGGGATTACCCTTCGCCCGTTTTCCCCCGTGAATCGCCACCCATGTTCTACATATTGTCGTACGACTTACATAGACATATGTCGCTGAAGATTCGCGCTTGTGTACGAAAAGATGGTTCGTGCCTTGTCCACAACATGACTTTATATACGGGCTCGCGAGTCTCGAAAAGGCTGGAGCCAGCTGTGTATAATCCAGTGGTCCGTCGTCTTTTGTCTTTCTGTAAGGTATCGTGCAAAGTTATCTCCACATTGTGGCGTATGCCCCAGTCATCACTTATAGCGTTTCCTTTCTTCAGAAACTATTCTGTGTATAAAATTTTCACCTGGGCCCTATTTCATAAAACGTGTCAGGTGTGACATACACGACAATTATGCCAAATATGTCACGACACTTATGTTTCATAAATAATACACCTTTCCCTTATTTGACAGGCAAGAAAGTATAAATTGTCAGCCTTAAAATAACAGTTTCATAAACACGACAATGATATTTCAAACCGTAAGTTTTATTTATTACACGCTAGATAGCTCTCAAGTGCGCTTACGATAAGTGATCGCAGCCTTATATGCGATTCATGAACAGTCGATTCCTACCACAAATAATTACGAGGTAAATAATACTTCTACCCACATAACTTTGTTCACCATAGCAGCAGAATATCAAGTAATGAGGATTCTATTACTATATTAAACCTAATCTGAGAGGAAAAGGATGTTCTATTTGGCAAGCAATGTTAATTCACGCAATATTGAAACACAATTGCACTACCATGTTATATAAACATTACAAATTACTGATTACACAGGAAAGCTTGCCTGTCACTTCTGCAATGACAATATTCTACAAATTTGTGGATGCCACCGAGTGATACTTTCTGTTTTATAAAACATTCTGTAGTGTAACATTTGACAAATCTGTCAAATTTTTACTTGTCAGCTCGAAACTTTTGTGAAACAAACTATTTGTCAAATTTTCATACAATTCTACACACTTCTCATGACAAACTTGTAAACTTGTCAGTTTTTATGAAACACAGATTTGTCGGATTTCAAACCTGTCTGGCAAGTTCCTGTCATCTGCCACCTGTCACCTGTCGAATTGTAACGTTTATGAAATAGGTCCCTGGTGTTCCACTGAACTCAGAACGCCTTGCATCTTTTAGAAATGAGACCGGGTATGAAACTGCGAGTGGTGGCCGAGACACAAGAAAACCTCGGCCGCAAACACCGCCTCTGCGGTTTGGTGGCTGCGGACACAAACTGAAGTTCTGGAAGGAACGTAATAACGAATTCTTGGAATTGCGGGCCCAGACTTCCACTTGCTTTCAATCCAAAGACTTTCCAGCGAGACCGCACGGGCTCCCCCTCCTCCCCCCCCCCCCAAATCAGCTACAGCTCGTCACCTGACTTCTTCCCAGGGGAGTCAAACAGGAGAGGCGAACGCTGGCCAGGAACTGAAGAAAATAAACCCGGCTGCTTCCGATGGGAAACTCTTGAAGAGAGGTCGCGTTGCTAACTCTCGGGCTAACGAGTGAGATCCGAACTGCACGTAATACGCATCGTTCGCATGTTCCGAAAGGCTTTCGAGCCGACACTGCGTCCGAGGAAGTATGGACTTTTCACGGTAAATTGAGCACTTTTAGAAGCCATCTAATTTGGAACAATAGTCAATAAATATCTGCATTTTATTTTAGCCTTAAATGTTAACTTCCGAATGTGGTGGAATATATATACACACTGTGTTTATCGCTAACACGGCAATATGTATTTTAAAAAGGCGGTTAAAGGATAAAACATCGCTAAAATAAAAAGTAACTAGGGCCTCAAATGTGCTCACTTTACTGTGAACAGCCTATAAGTAGATACAAGAAATTTCTCTGGAACTGTCTTAACAGTTAGAAGTCCGGACCTAAGTTCTGTACATTTTGTGTTTACGTGTATCTCAGCGAATAAAGATACTGGGGGTATGAATTTTTGAAAGAAAATATTTTAAAAAATATCTAGATCCGTACAGTTTCTTTTTTATAATATTAAGTTTATTTTAAGATGGAAAAAAAAGCGAAAATGGTCGAAAATTTAAATTTTAAAGCTTGCCAGCGCAGTGTCTTTAATAGGTAGGATATAAGTAAAACTGTAAAGTCAGAGTTACCTCTAAAGGTTTTCATCGGGTGTAATAAAACCCCACTGTCACAGATCTCATTTGCACAGGAAAGTGTAACAGCGGAAGCACTGCACGCAGGTTCAGCGCCTTGAGCGGAGGGGCGACGGGGCGCTGGTCGCGGGTATTATTGTCGCCCGTATCGCTGTACCTCGGACGGAGGGAAAACATTTTTCTGGGGCTATGTACTCTTAGAAGAGAGTGCGAAAATTTCTATAGCAGCTTTCACAATTTTGCTAACACTCGCCAAAAAAACAAAATATTTAAGATATTTTAACCCCTTCATTTCCGCATCAATTTACAATTTTTGGTGTTGCTAAGAATAAAATGTTTTACACATACTGTACTTCAGATTACAAAGTACTTCTTTTCTTACCACAATTGATAAGTTTTAGACTTTGTAATTGGTGGATAGGGATATCAACCTGACTTTACGTATAGTTGGGGTACAATTTACTAATCAACCACAGGTAATGACACTTGGGTATTAAGCCTCGTATTATACTGAGCCCGTCAAATAAAACCTTAGTGTACAATATGTAGCCAATTATGTACACTGAGCATGAAAGTGTTAAAAACAGGCAAACATGAATACTGCAGATGCTGTATATAGTTTCGTCAGTGAGTGAGTGGGTGAAGAAATTTGGGTGGCTTTTTACATCAAGGTTTTGGGAGCCGATGAGGGTGAAGCGAGGTGAGTATTATCACAAAGTGGGAGCACCCGAGAGAAACCGCACCACTCCATGACAGAGACCTTCAATCAACTCCCTTCCTTACATGCCACTCATTTAAGCAAAATGAGTCTTTCCAAAAACTTTCAAGCAGCAGCGTTTAATAGCAGAGTACTAACAAAAAAGGCAGTCGCAATACATTGCGACAATTCAACCATCCCCTGATATGAATTAGAATACGAGATAATTAACCCCTAAAATTGTGAAAAATTATTGAACGAACTGTTAGTTTTATTTTCCTTTATCTCCGGGGTTATTTTGTTATTTTTACTATGTTCTCATACACCGCCCATATCAAAAATACAGACATTGTAAAAATATGACTACCAAAACAGGCTTTCAAATACGTTACAATTATAATGTTTGTTATGAAAATTACATGACTTTACATTTAATAATGGGCTCCCATAGCAATACATACTTAACCCGAATATTGTAACATTGAAAAATTACAGAATATAAAAAATAATTAAAAAAATTGTCCCCATACATGCCCTACAAAGTGCCCTCATAAAACATGGCAGGATATGCCTTCTGCCAAGTTATAATATTCTCATTGTGAGGTCCTTATCCATTCTCTCTCCCAAGACGACATAAACCCCCTTTTTATAGTCGGGGAAACTCGTTGGCCAGGGTATTGAGGAACATTCCAGAAAGTTTCGTTGTTTCGAGTTTAGTAATGTTCAAATCTTGATGACGTCGAGGGCAGCGTCGGGCGGTTGCTAGGCGCCATCCATACACGTTGGTTGGAGGCTGGCATCGGCAGGGTGAGGGGGTGGGGGCAGCTCCAAGACCTCTGCGCTCGGCTGCCAAGCTACGCAGCCACGTCAGTACCAACGTCCACGACTACTTACGTCGAACGGATCACCAACAAGGTAAGTCTCGGCTCCCTCGTCGATCAATCCCCGTGTTAGGACGTGCAATTTCCTGCGCTGGTAGTACTGCAGGATGTACGGTGTTCCAGCACCGTCACAGTATCGAGCAGCGCTGAAATGAAACGGCGGGGGAAACCCCCGAGAAAACCCGCAGACCAGCGGCATCGTCCGGCACGATTCCCATTGCTAAAATCCTGAGTGAACCGGCCGGGGATTGAACCCAGTTTACCTTGGTGGTAGACGAACAGTCTAACCGGCCAGACATCGTGAGTTTCGTCAGAAAATGTTTTCTGCCCTACACATTTGTTTAGCGCAATATTTTCCTTGGCTATGTAATGGACAAATTTACAGCGTAAGAAATATCTCATCATAAATGCACTACCATGGCCAAATTTATCCTCAGAAAGTTAGCAGTGCCTATCGCTTTTTTTATTCTGCGTTGGGCTTCAAAATACTGAAGGCTTCTTCAAATATGTTCGACTTTAATTTATGTCTCACGACCTCCTAAGATTGCCTAGTATCGGTATCAATAAAGGTACCTGAATTATTTTTTTAACTTCCACGAAACATTGACAGGTAAATTGCGCCTGTTTTCTCTAAAGGACAATATGTGATCTCATTAATAAAATAAAATAAAGAAATTGATTCGAAACAAGTTTTACTTCAATTTAATTCCCATCGCCCTCACCAGGCCCCGGAAAATCCGCCGCACCGATTTGAAGTGCATAATCATATCACGGGGCGTAACAAAAAAATCATTCAAAGCACCCACGACTTCAATTTCTGAACTGCCTTAAAATTATCAGAAGATATTCGAAGTAATCACAGGCGCGGTGGTCCGCCTATAAATACATTTATTTGCATGTTGTAAAGTTGGCTGTCGAGCTATATCCCTCAGTATTCTACACATGTGACATACTCGCAATAGTAGTTGGACGATAACTGGCTTCTCTAAGACGCGGCGACACTACTCTTCGCTGGAAACTAGACACATGGAGAACGTTTCATTCCGAGAAATATTTAGACACCGCCTTTTGATATCTTGCAGAGGAGCAGGAAATGGTCCGGAGAAGGGTGGTAGGTATGGAGTAATCATAAAGGGGACACCATCCTCCAGCGAGTCAGTCGTGGATAAATGTGGTCAGCCAACTGTTTGTCGCTTGTCAAGTGAGCGAGCGAACAAGCCAGCGAGCAGTAAACACGAGTCGAGTCTAGAGCACGGCCGTAGGAGACAGGTCTGGAATTAGCGAATTGACCACCTTTTTGAATGATTTAGTTCATGCAGTAACCGCAGAGCGCTGCAAGCAAACTGGTGTTGTTAGCGTTGCTGGTATATGGATACCACCATAACTCCATTTTCCCATTTTAAGAAAAAAATTGCAATTCCCCTCGCTGTGCTAGCCATGTTAACAGCACTACTTCGGTAGCAGCGCTCTGCGGCTGGGTTCATGAACTAAACGGGTCAATAAGGGCGTCAACTTTCCAAGCTAGTGTCCAGACCTGTCTTCTACGGCCGTGGTCAACAGCATTAGTTCACGACCTGTGACTGCGCTACCTACCGGGTTACTTAGTGAGGCAGTATTGGCAGGGAGCAGTTTGTGTTGGATAGTCCGATGGTTCGGAGCGGGGAATGGGGTCTGCCCACAAGGCGCAGCGCGACCGCAATGTGACAGTTTATTCTAGGCACACTTTATTTATAACTGCGCAATTTTCTTACCGTGTGGCTGTGAATCTTTTGTTGTCTCTCTACGACAAAGCTTTTCTTTTCCGGATACCAGCGTTATCAATTATTGGGTGTGTTAAGGTCATCGGGTCTTTATTTAGGTTTTTAAATTTTCGGTTACCACAGGATGAATAGATCTGCTGTAAACTTACCGACTAAATATTTTGTTTGAAGTAGGCAACTTTCTGTGGCAGAGTGTTCTGTAACCATGCGGTTTTCCATTGCATTTATTAAAAAAAATTATGATTCACTGTTCGACATGACATATTTGTTGGCATTTCTCAGGTTATGCACCTTGCGTGTTGTTGTAATTTGTGTTCAGTTTATTGTACTTCGTTGCAAAACGTATAATAATATATTGTACTGGGTGACTGAATCCTTGTTAATAATTACCAAAATTATTTGTGCACAAGAGTGCAATAATCGTTCGCCTTGCTAAATGATGATCGAATTCTGGATAATCGAGTGGTCATGAGTGGATATATGCCCAACGTTTTTCTTTAATTTGCTGAATTTACATACTGTTTCCTTTCCCATAAATAATTTTCACCATGCACCAGTGTCCATGATTCTAGCAACTTTACTATTATGATATTTCGATAAAAAAAAATATGCTGGACCGACGTTGGTGATTCAAAAACGGCATCATTAATAGCTGATGATGTGGTATGTTATTTTAGTAAAGTTATCTTCACACGTGAATTATAACTTTTGTATTTATTAAGAGCGGTGCAAGTGTACATTCTAAAGCAGAATCAGTGATATGAATCAGTGAAATAAAATTCACTGAAAATCAGCTGATAAGTTAGTGTCAACTAGCAAATAAATTCTCGATGTTTCAGATTTAGAGTTCACGGGTGTTTGCCCCCGAGTCCCTGCTGCATATTTTTTTTTGGTTCTGGGATGGAGCTTCCTGGTATGAAAACATGGTGGAAATATTTGAGTTCTCGTGCAGTTGCGCGTCTCACGACAATATGTCCTCAACAAACTCCTTCGCGGGGCGATCACCACCGTGCCAAATTCAGATGAGGATTAATTTTTAAATAGTGTACATGCATCCGCCAATTGTAAATAATGTGGGAAACTTTTTCGACAGCAAAATTATTGTTAAGTAATGTGAAAAAAAAAAAATTCTTTGGAATAACATAAATTTGAATTACAATTTAACATTAGTATTAATAACTATCCAAAGGAAAAAATCTTACTTGGGTTTCACTGTAGTTAACAGAAGCCTTTACATGAAAAATACAGGAGATATACAGAAACATAGAAAATGCTAAAAAAATTGTAATGTAGCATCCATATAAATTATTTTGTAACTTATTCACAAATTGTTTCACACGGCCTGAATGGTGCTGTTCTTGTGTTTTCTTCTTTAACCACATCCGAGATAATTTGATTTTATAATAAAAACTGTTCTTTGGGAAATCGAAAATTTTTCAATACTCTTAAGTCAACCAGACAAATTGCAAGCCCGGCTTCTCCAGTAAACTCGTACCAAACACATCAGCCACACTTGAGGTGAAACGCCACCTTTGTTCTAGAGTGTCTCGCGCGCATTAATGAAGAGTGAAGAAGGGAGAGGGGTTAGCGATATGGAGAGAGATTGATGTGCCTCCAGTAGCTCGGTGCAAAATGTGATCCACTCACACGACAGCGCTTAGGAGGAAATGGCAGACTGAAAGACAGGTGTCGTTTGACCATTTAAACAAATGAATCAAATCCTTTGTTCTTGTATCAACGCAACCTTGATTATTGTCCTGATAAGTGTTTGAAAACAATATATTTATTGTTATATTCTAATAATCAATACTATACCATTTTTCATATATCAAGAAACTCTTTCCTCTATTTACATTGCTCTAAAATACATTATTTATAAAACAAATATTCTGTTATATATTATTTTAAGGCTGCATTTTTAATAACTATTTAAGTTTTTAAATCGGAGAAGGATATTTTTGGACGTTTAAATAAGAGAAGGCAAGTTTTCGAAATAGCATTGTTGGATTAACATTTTACTGCACTCTAAAGAACTAAAAGAGGAGGACACTTAAATAAGTAATTTAATGCAAATAAAGCAAAAAGTGCACGTTATTTTAAAATTAAAGGCAACTGAATAAATTCTCGTGACGAAAGGATTCGCATAAAATTGATAAACATTTAATGTGTTGCTGAAATTAGTTTGTGGTTGGTTCAAGACAACGATCAAAATGTTTCATAACTTTGGTTTTTTCCAGTAAGATATTCATCCAGTACTCATAGCAAGATAATTCTGGATTATCTTGCCACGTGTTTTTAAACGTTGGTTTTTTTTATGTGTAAACATTTAATATTTTAATTTTTAAATATTTACGTAATACATTTTTATGTTTTCTGTATTTAAATATTGCTGTGTCCCTTTGAACAACAGCTGTATGTTACACAAATGAGTCAGAATTGTTCCTTTCATAAATCATATCGTTGGTTGATTTCCTGTTATACTGCAATATAATTCTCTTACAGGACTTAAATTGAAAAGTACCAGTTACGGGGATTCCAATGCACTTAATATCTACCGTTTTCAAATTTAAAACTGGTTGTTGATTCCCTGCTAAATGAATTAGTTTCGCACACGCACACGCACACGCACACGCACACGCACACGCACACGCACACGCACACGCACACGCACACGCACACGCACACGCACACGCACACGCACACGCACACGCACACGCACACGCACACGCACCACTCCTGTGGACAAATTACTTATTTTTTCTCTGTATTATCTTCTCAGACCTACCAAACATTATTCTTTTAGGAAAAAAATAAATTCATATAAAGGAGAAGTAAAACTGTAACCTTATTTACATCCTATAGAAGCGCATGAAAAAAAAAAAAAAAAAAAAAAGAATTTTGAAGTCATTTAAAACAAATTATACTTTTCTTTCCTCTGCAACTATTACCAAAGAGTCTAATTATATCATATTAATGATAACGCAAGTATCTTCATTATAACCTTTAGCATATTCACTCCCACGCAAGTTGTAGCGAAAATGGTTTATTTTAAAGAATGGTCTGTTTAGAGAGCCCTTTCAAATGCTAAATCTGCAAGTGTATAACAGTCTGCTGTTATATCGTGACAGGTTTAAACAATTTAGTAAGGAAAGAAATACATATTCATACAGAGAAAGTAAAAGTGTTTTTATTTTCATTTAGAAGATTTTAACATTTATTATATTTGAAAATAATAACGGGTTTAGCAACCCTCGAATAATTTCTCTCCTCATTGTTGACATTCTAGTATCAAAACAGTCTCATTTGACAGAAAAATGAAACTTTATGGTGAGTGCACTTTACGGTGGAATTAGAGAAGAATAATTGTGGATTAAATGGAGAAGACAAGTCACGGAAAGATCTTTTTCGTAGATCAGACGCTGTTTGTGACAGCTGTATTGCCTCTATTAAATTAAGCAGCAACATATATAATACGAAATGAAATTTTTTAGGAACAGAAGCTTAATTGACAATGGAGTTATCAATACTTGAAGATATTTGGGCGGCTCTTAATAGCGAGGTCTTGACAGCCGTTGAGGGTGATTGAAGTGAATATGGAGCGGCGCCGGAATGAAGGGGAGGGGGAAACGGGAGATCCCAGAGAAAACCCGCCGACCAACGGCATCGTCCGGCACGATTCCCACTTGCGATTATCAATACTTAATCTATGTACTGTGATCTGTTTTCACTTTTTTTTTAAAACTAAACTTTAAATGAAACTTTAAGACTCATACAGTACGACGTAAAGTGCCTGAAGTCAGTCTTGGGTATATGGTTCTGAATTTGAAGCTAAACCACTAGTTTACAGCAAATGTTATGCAATGTATTTACGATTGGATACTTAGCATCAGAAAAATGTACAACTCCAAGAAAATCTGCGACCACTACAAACACCTGTTACTGTTATAAAAAGTTCATGGAAACAACCAGGGTTGCCGTCCTTATTTCGTTCTTAATTTATGACACGGGATGATTATGGAGTTTTACTAATAATTATTAATAACGTAAAATTAACAAAAAAAAGTTTATTTCTGCAAAATCTATCTTTTAAAATAAATTACTTAAATAATTTACCAACGATTATGTGGAATGCATGCACACTCAAACTTCAAGAGCTCACCAGAATATCGCAACTTGATGTTGTCGGTGTTATTCAGTTACATTTTATGATTCTCATGTTGCATAGCTGAGCAGTATTATGATTTACAAATAACAAAATTCGCTCTTCTGTGTTTCATTTAATTCAATAAAATAAGCACAAGACGTTCAAATTCTGAAGCCACAAAACATAAGTTACCGATATACTACTTTTTGCTATGGATGTGAATAATTTTTATCAAGTTCCTAAAAGTTCAGATGGCAGGTAGCCCTTGAAAAATATATGCAGTTGATTCAACTAAATATTGGGCCGACACTCAAAATTTTTGGCCAAACGCAATAATTTTGTTTATCCAAGAATGCATTTTCTTAGACGAACAAAATTGATTTTGTGACTTTTCAAGTATTTTTTATAAAAAAATATTTTGTTGGAGAAAATGAATATTTTTTTTGGCACTGCACAATTATTTATTTCACTGAAACAAACTTTTATCTCAGTGTATGACATAAAAGGTATATTTTCTCATTTGGCTCTCTCGTACAAAAATGCCTAAATAATGGCTCTGTATAGACGTATATGATGCTTCTAATATATACTATTATCATATAAATCTCGGTCGAATTTGATTAAATATTAAATATTTTATATATATGGTATTATTTATATTGCAACCATTTTTAAACAAGTTTCTGACCCGCTTAAATTATGTATGGCCATCTATAGCACTTATTGTGTGCAGAATATGGTGGTAATTAGTTTATTAGTTCTCGAAGTACCGCATAAATGCTTCGTTTCCTCCCATGGTACCATATTATAAGAAGGCGGACAAAAATTATGTGTATAATTTACATGGTCATCTGTAGCACGTCTTGTGTGCAAAGTGTGGTGGTAATTAGTTGATTAGTTTCTTAAATACGTCATAAATGGTCTGTTGACTCACCCGGGACTATATTACAAAAAAAAAGGTATGCAAAAATGATCTGTATAGTCATATTTGACGCTTCTAATGGGTACCATTATCATTAAGAGTTTGGTTGAATTTTGTTAAATTGTGTAAGAGTTATAACATAGTGTTACGCAATCGCTGCTATGTCCCATGCGGACGAGTGGAAGTTAAGAACAAAGCAGTCATACGATAGCGTCGACGATTCACAAGGGATGTTTTGAATGACACGCGAGTGATAATCCAAGACCGCATATCTCGCTACGAAAAGTGTACCGCCACGATAAACTCCAGCAGATTGAATCGCTGCGTTTATATGAGGAATTTTCTAATGGTATACTGTCCTAGTTTCTCTCAGCGTGACTCGGGGTGCGTCGAACTTTCCAGGGCATGGCTAGCGGGTGTGAAGTTTCTGCGGGCCTCCGAGCTCGCAGTGGATGAGTTTTAGCGATAGACGGCGAGCGAAACGAGCAGCGAGAGAAGTGATCAGCGGGCGGAAAATCTGTGACTGCGAGCATCGGGACAGCGAAGAGTACGTCTGATAGGCTGGACTACTGGACTGGGTGCATGAGTGAAAGACGATACAAATGATGGCAACAGACAGACTGAAAGTGTGTTAATGATGAATATGTGTTAATCGACTGTAACCAAACAGATACATCAAGAAGGAAGTTAATTAGAGTTAAAATATACACCAAATATTGCGCTCACTGAGGAATAAAAAGAGCATCAGTGGAGATATATTAATGATATAAATAATGGCTGTGTGAATAAATTGAAAACCAAATTTAGTTAATTTTTTTAAGACCTTCGACCCTACGAACTTGGGTATCTCCCGCAGGCATCACACAACAATACTAATCTAAATTATTTACGTTGCCGCCATTTTAAAAAATTCTCTCTCACTTAAAATACATACGTTTACATGGCCTACCTACAATTGATTGGCCAACGAGATATGAGATAAAAGCACAATTTTCTCATATTCTTATCTTTATAAATAGCGGATAAATATTATGTATTTTCACATATGATTTTTGTCATAGATACAGTCAGCATATAAAGTTAAGTTGAAATTTGTTACAAGGTTCTGTAGATATTCATTATATGCTAAAATGTTTATATGGCCTCTCTTTTGAAAACAAGTATGTAAGCCACTTAAAACATTATTTTACATGGCCTACCGTAATATTATTTGTCTACCACATTCGGTAGAAATCGGTTGATGGTTCACTGAGGTATTACATAAAAAATTTATTTATTCATCTAATGATATATTACAAAACTGTGGACAAAAGATGCTGTATGTAGAAACATTTGATAGTTGTAATAGACACTGTCAATAAGCAAAGTTAATTTGAAATTGTTTATATGGTTTCGTGTTTACAACATGCTAAGATGAAATATCGATGTCAGCCCTTTTGAAAATATGTGTGTGGCCCACTTAAAAGACGCCATTTCAGATGATTGCGGAAGTATCGTTTTTTTTTTCTTGGTAGGACTAAGTTGATTGTTCCCAAAGATACGGCAAGAAATTTATTTTTCCATTTAGTACCATATTACAAAAAACGGAAAAGAGAGGCTCTTTGCAGACACATTAGTGATACAATACAAAGTTAAGCTTATAACATCTATTCGTACATAAGGCATACTAAGCTGACATGTTTATATTGCCACCATTTTTAAAATAATTCTTTGACCAACTTAAAACATGCCGATTTACATGCCCTACTGTATTATTAAGTTACTTATTTGTCAAATTCGATAGTTATCTGTTGACTGTTTTCTGAAATATGACAAAAAAATAATTTTTTGCATGAACTACTATTTTGCAAAATGGTGAAAAATAGGCTATGTATTAGGATATTTGATGTTTGCGATTGATGCTTCCTTCATGCCAAGTTTGGTGGAATTTCGTCAAATGGTATGGTGGATATAGCAAATTAACACAAATTATTTTATGGTCGCAATTTTTAAAATAAGTGCGTTATCATTTTAAATCCCATACGTTTCCATGGCGGACTATAAAACTACTTAGATTGCAAATCTGGCGGGAATCGGTGACGTATTTTACGAGGTATAGTGTAAAACTAACTATATTATTAATATGGCGCTATCTTCCAAGATGACGGATAAATAACAAAATCCCTCTCTAAATGTGATGCCTACAAGGAGCAACTTTTAATTTCACAGCCATTTTGAAAATAAGCATCCGGTGTGGCAGAAAATAAAGATATTAGGATGTAATTATTATGTACTATAAGTGTACCAATTTTAGTGATATTTTATTCATGGGTTCAAAAGTTATTAGGGCATCCAGACAGACATCTGCATGATATAAGCCTATCATTAAGGAAAGTAGATTAACAAATGAAGTTAGATATATTTTCTCCCGAGGTATAATTATAATTTTTAATTCTTGGCGAAAATACATTTCTCTAACATATAATGCAGTTCGTAATATTAAATTTGTTACTTGATGTCATGACAAATATTTTATATAATCTAGTTGACAAAAAAAAAACTAATGAATTAATGTACGCTTATAACAAAATATTCTCTGTTTACAAATCTTTGTGTGGATATTCTAAGGCAGAACATATTATTCGCATTATTGAGGTCGTAGGTTGCAATTCCGGTCCACCTCGCAATTGATCTTTCTTTCCCACCACTATGAAGACAGAACCATAATATGTTTGGACAACAGTCAAATTAACCTTCATTACACTGAAACCTGTGAGACGCAATGATGCATCAGTATCACAAAATGCGGGAAGTATTGGGAGATAGGATTTTGAATTAAACCATTTTTAAAAGCTATGAGTTTTGAAAAATTAAACACATTAAAAATAAAAAAAGTAATAATTGATCATGTTTCGAGAGAATTGAATCTCATCTGTGAGTAATTGTTTTGTTGAATTGCGCAATGAAATTTAATTTAAAACACATACAGCTCCGTTAGTTACGGTTTGTTATACCTGTGAATATTTGACTGTATACCGCCATCCCGGCGATTGACCTTTGAATTCTCGCCATCCTGACGAAGTGCGTACGTTGACGTCACAGCCGAAACTATTTCCTCGCTAGTCCTTTGTCTCGTCAGTTGGTTTTTCGCGCTCTAGTGGACGCAGTATCGTTTTGGGTTATTATTTTCCAACATTTATCCTTTTTCGTTATTTTAACAGACCTTAAAATTTCGCAACAAAACAGTGATATTTCTGCATTTAATTTTTAAAGACTTTTATGCAATTGGAGGTGCAGTTTTCGGTAAAGTTTCGATTTATTTCTTTTATTATATTTAGTATCCGAAAGTGTAAAAGTGAAACCCTTCCGCACCGAAGCGACAAAATCAACTTGTAATGAGTTCGGGAACATTTGCAGCCGCCGATAATTGCCGAGGGAGTGCCCTGTGTTCGTGTTTGCGGATATGGGCGGTCGGCCGGGCCAGTAATAGCACTTCCGGGAGGTATCAGGACGCCGGAAGTGACTGTCGGGGTGGACGTGTCACGGGACAGGGGTTCCCAACGTGTTTGCAAAGAGAGGGGCGGGGGCGAGGGTGGCGGGCAAGCTGCGCTGGTTGGTCGGCGAAGTAGGGGAGGGGATAGGGCAAGATGTGGAGAAGAGTTATGAGGTACTGGGCGCTGGTCATGACGACGGCGTTGCAGAGTACGTAACAATACGAATACAGAGGTGAAACGACCGCCAATCACACGAGCCCCAGCAGCCGGACACGCCGGGAAAATGGCGCCACTGGCCAGCAAAATGTCGGAATACCGTTCGCCGATTAGCGCCCGGTAACCAACTCGGACAGGCAGCCGCCTAGCCAATAGGGAACCTTTGGATTTTTTTTCTTTAATATTTAACTAGAGGCCGTTCGCGATTAATTGAGCTCTCTTTGTACCATCCTTTGAAGATTTTCATTTGCACTGTCTACATGTATTTGAACAGGCACACTGTCTGGGGGCGCACATAGTAAAGTTGACAATGGCAGAGGGAAAATAATTCCTTGTTTAAACGCGTTTTAGGTAAACTTTTTAAATGCGAATTTTTTTTGCTCCTTTTTTTTTATATTTACCTTCCTAATAATTTTACAGTTTCACTTGACAGGCGCAGAATAAAGAGATCACGCCCCTGGCAATGTTATTTTTGCATATGTCGGAAGAATACACAAAGTGCATACAAGTAGATCATAAGTAGGGGTTTACAAAAGTGCTCAGTTTATCATGGCCAGTGTACGGTAAGTGGTATACCATGCCACAAAGGCCACACCCCAGCTGTGAGGAAATCACACACATGGTTGCCTCAGTGAAGGATGAGCTGACACTCTTCCCCTGCATCATTTCTAGGACGTGTGTCCAGCCAACGGGTTGGCCTTGCTCGACACGAGTTGAGACGTGGCAGAACCCATTCGCGCCAAGCAATCCCCGGGGAGCGTCCGCTAAAACACCGGGACAGGCGAACAGCGAGCTGGGAACATTCCGCAGCATGCCGTAGCCCACGAGACACGAGGCGCCCGCCCCGCCAATTCGTCTGTACTCTGAATCGCCGCGGGTCAAAAAAAAAAAAAAAAAAAAAAAAAAAAAAAAAAAAAAAAAAAAAAAAGAGACCGCAAACAAAAGCCTGATGAAGAGAAATGGCCCGGCGGTGCCCGGAATCAGCTCCTGAGTCTGTCTGTCTGTCTCCAACCCCACCGCCATCCCTTCCTTCCCCGCTGCACAACTCCCGAAGACAACCACAATCGATCCTTGGAAGAACGAAGTGGAGGTTGGACGAAATCTCACGACCACCCCTCTACACCCCTCGCAAGAGCACGCTGGAGGTGAAAAATTCCAAGTCCGTCGGAGGAAACAGGGTTCTGGCCGGGGGGGGGGGGGGACAGGATTGTTCCAGATGAAACAAAAATTGTTCCCGTAGGAGGAACAACCGGAATGAGCTTCCGAAAAAAGAGACAATTCGCTGTTGTCCGAGCGGCTCGGGCATCTCCTCCCATTTTCTTTTCGCCCCGTTTCATTGTCGTTCTGCCAAGAGATTTTTTTTTCTGTCGAGCCGTCATCGTTTTCTTTACACGGTAAATCCGAAGCCGACCGATATCGAGGCTAGCCCAACGTTCAATCAAACGTTTGAACATATAAATTACGACGGAAAAAATTCGGGCAAAAAAATTTACGTCCATGGCCAGCAGAGGTAGTGGAGGCCACAAGAAACCTCTATAAAACACGCAGGTTATCTTTCTGATTGGATTTGTTGTTGATGTTCAAGGTGTTTGATACCAAACAAAATTAATTATTTTATAATTGCAACAAAAATTGTTCAACTTATAAGTACACTTTGTACTCGTTTGCAATGCCATTTTCCTTGAAAAAAATAACACATTATTATTTGGATTGTTTGATGTCAATTTTTTTTACTGCGCCCATAATAACCAATACTAAGTTCTACAAAAAAATTACATCATAAACTAATGCCTTGGGCTACTGCTCGACATATATGTAGAGACCTGAAGAATTCGCTTATTCATTTTGGGACAAGCTGGAATTCAAAAACACGTGTATTTATATAATTTAGCCATTGTTCCACACTGCATTTTACTCCTGAGGTATGCTGGCCCAATCGTCTCTTTCCACTGTGACAGCAGGCAATCAATTTGCAGTTGATCTCGGCATATTTGTACATAGGGCTGTAGAGTCTAACCCGCAGGTCATTGAACCCGCGGATTTTTCAGATCTCTTGCTATATGTTATCACCAAATAACAGTTAATGAATTTATAAAAATTAATGTTAAAAAATAAGCAAAAATGTTTTTATATTTAACGTATTGCCTCTTATTTATGACCACTTGACCCAAATATCATAATAAACTTAAAAAGTAGAGCAGTTTCTAAAAAAAAAAAAATAATAATCCTGAACTTAGAGTAACAATTTATCAAATTGTTTAGTTAATCTGGAAGGGCTTACTTCAAAGCAGCCTCAGTAGACAGAGATGTTACAGGTTCTCACAAACCAGTACTTAATACATTCGACAGAAATATTTCGTCGACATGACATTGCATTCTCTAAAAAAACAAGCAGTTCAGCCGACCCTTGGCCACAATCATCTGAATTCCTTCAACCAGGAAAACCAAGAGCCCTTCAGCCATAGTAAATAGAGAACCCTTAATCAGTGAGCTGGCAAGACCTTTTTCAGCCATAGCTGAAAAAACTCTCCTAGGAAGACTAAGAGATTTTTACCTCAATTAGGTGAGTAACTAAGAACACTTACAGAAGTTCAGCAACTATTAGATGAGAAGTCTCAACCAGAAAGTCAAAGAGCCAGGCTCAGCTAAGGACTGTTTTAAGTACAGCTTGATACTGTCACTGATAATACAGTTCTTACTTGCGATGTTTTTTTTTCTTTTCAAAAAAGGGTTGTCATGACTGAAAGGGCACAGTCTATTCTTACGTTTTGTTCTAATTATGTCTATTTCTATATAATTCACTTTCAGCTGCATTAATTATACCTATACTGAAATAAAATCAAATTGTTTGTGATAGAAATATAATTTAAATTTTCTTTGGTAAAATCTTAGTCCCTGGCAGGAAAATATAATTACTTTCATTAACTTTTTTTTAACATAGCCTATAGCATTGAACTCCTAGGTTGAATATATTTTAAAGCATTGTGCAATGCGTTTATGTATTCGTTGTAGTAGTAAAATTTTAAAAATTTCATGTTTTAAGGATTATGCAAGAATTCACTCAAATATAATGTAAATTAACTATCTATGAAGGATTTTAATAATAACGCTTAACTTACTACCATTATGAAACTACTTTAACACCTCGCCATATTTGAAGCGTAACCTTCCCCACACATAAAATCAACATGAACTTAGTTAAATGTGTTTTTATTCTGCAAATTTTCGGGACATTTATTTCCATTTTATGCAAGGTAGCGAATATGATTCCACGTCACATTTTGCCACCAATAATTTTTTAAACATAACACTCCCTCTGTTCCTTATACACGCAATGCTCAGAGTTTTTTTTCCTGGCCAAGTAGACACCCTGCAAATGTCATTCATACTGATTTACAAATAAAGATGAAATAATTTCGTTGCCATGGTATCACTGGGAATAAATCATTTCCTAAAATATAGCTTACTTCAACTCGACTTTTCCACTTCGCTCCCACCTAAACGCTGCACGAATTCAAACTTTTCAACTTATTGGTTTAAAAATATATCATTTGTACTCAAATATGAAAAGTGTATTAGAAAACAAACAGGCCATTACCGTTAAATAAAAATTATAATTTCGAATTGAAATAACGTTAATTTCTCCCTCATCCCTATCGGCAGCGATTTTGCGGGACCCATCTAACTGGCAAATTTTGTTTGTTAATTGGAAGCCCAATCCGTTTCGTACGTAATTCATTTCGATTTCAAGCGTTACAAGCATGTCATATTTTTATGGTCCGTGTACTGGTGCGAAGCATACTTCTTACACTGCAAAAAAAAAAAAAAGGGTTTGTTGAATGAAACAAAGTTTTTTTTTGGCGCAAGCAAATTAATTGTTAGCGTAGGGGCGAAGAATTTTTTAGTTGTTGAAACCAAATCGATTTCGCTGTCCTTATTTGGTTGTCCAAAACGGTAAGAATTGATTGGTGCAACTAAAGATTGGTTTGGCTTTAAGTACGTTTCGCAGCCTGCGTTACTACAAGAAACGTCCGAAGCATGGCCGAGTTTCAAACCCGCTTCATTCGCGGCCTAGCGCCACACCCGAAAGCAGCCTCAACTAATTTGACTGCTAACGAAATGAGACAAAATATTTACAGTACATAAATATTTACAGTACATAAATATTTCCAGATTTCTTACTTTTTAGTTTTATTTTGTACTTGTGTTATTGGGATTTTCATACAACTTATTAAGCATTAACATACACTGTTCCCATACTCATTGTCGCCAAAAAATGCAAACAAACTCTCGAGTTTTTTTTTTTTCGAGCGAAGGCAATCAATAGTGTGCTCAAGCGAATATGTAGAGTTGATCAAATTAAACATTTTGCTTCATGGCCTAATTTATACAGGCCCAACACGCAGGTATTGTTTATTAAAGCGTGTATTTTGCTGTAAGGACAAAATTAATTTCGTTGCTTCTCAAGTTTTCCTTACTCGACAAAATATGTCGTTGGAGCACCTAAACACGTTTTGGCCGTATACAAACCAGAGTTTTGTAGTCTGGAAAAATATTTCTTTCGGTGTGTGACCAGTGGACAAGGCACTGCGGCTTGAAACCCACTGATTCGCAGTGAAAATGGCTCTACTTAGAGTCAGTGAAAATGTTCACATCACTAATACAATCAGCGTAATTTTTCCACATTTTTTTTCACTGGTTCTAAGTGGAGCCATTTTCACTGCAAATCAGTGGTTTTCCACCGATTCGAATTTAGAGCGTGGTATTGTCGGCACTGAACATTCACATACGAACGGGGCAGAATATTTCGTAGATCGCACAACCCACAGTAAAGACTCTCAACCCACCAGGCATGGTTTCCTTGCTGCGCACAATACTGGCCATAGTTATGATTCATGTGCAACTGGACTTCGATCGTGATCACAGGAACTGAACAGGATAACAACAGGAGCGCGCCAAGGGTGAAACAGTCACACTTTTTCAGTGCCTCCTGGGCTTGGGCTTACGGAACTGAACCATAGACTAAAGATGAGGTAGACCACTTAGTCGTCTTCTGCGCAAGTACCCAACATTCACCTACCGTAAAAGAACACAAGTGTCAAAGTCGCATGGCCAACAGTAATGAAAGTGTTTGTTTGTATCTTATTTTTTAAAAGACAGACACTATTGTATGAATAAAATACTTTTACCAAGTTGAATTAGATCAAACTGCATTACAGATTTATTAGACGAAGTATAAAAACGTTTCAAAACATTTGTTTACAAATCAGTTTTCTAATCCCAACATCCAAATCATGCCGTTTTCGCAAGACATGTTGGCTGAAAAGCAGCCAGCGAGATCGATCTACCTTATCATTAGTCTATGCACTGAAATGGAGGGCAGTTTCTTGGCGAGGAAATATGGGACTTAGAACGGTTACTCCATCATATTATTGAATGTTACCTACTCTCGCTAGTTCGAAAATTCCTTGCAGCCTATCCATGCATAAAGAGCAAATTGATGGCCCCAAGATTTAGCCATTTTCACTGTGAACAAATATATACACATTAATGAGAACACTTGCATGCATACGTCCCCCGTTTCTAACGTGTTATTTTTTGCTATTTCTCGCATTAAAATATTCAAAAGTATTCAAATAAATAACTGGTGTCTTTTGGTATGTAGTGGCCCCATCGTGTAAAACGTAGGCGGGGAATTGCAGCCAATTTTATGCCTGCCAAATTTAATTCGTTTATTGGCTTTTATTAAAATACGGTCCGCGGTATTCTTTACTGACGTACAAAATATCAGTAAACAGACGCCATTTTATGTAAACATCACTGCTAACAGTTTCAAAGGAAAAGGTTTCCTGTTTGTTAACGCACTACAGTTCATGTAAAAAAAAAAAAAATCCCGTGGCAGTGACTATGAGTATGGATAAAAATAGAGTGATAAAACTGTTGAACAGATCTGATTTCGTCATCTTTAAACTGCAAGCCACGCAAAGTACTCTACAGGCCAACCGTGATTTCATTTGACGCTCTGTGAAGCGTGTGAGAAAATAAATTTTAACGAAAATCTACACGTATACATGTCTTCAGGAAGGGTCGCCATCAGGTCCTCCTGTTTCCCGCGAAAAGATTCACGCGAAATCCATACTCCAACATCCTATGGCATACGAGCAATTTTCCTTTCGTCATTGGTCCCGTGTCTTTGTCAGGAGCCAGTTCCTCACCTAACTGGGCCAATCAGAACTAGGCGACACCAACACTGGGTGTCCGCGATTCGCGAGCAGACACCTGCATCGCGTGACAGTTAAAATCATCCCATCCCGAAAGTGGATCTGAGCTCTAGTGTTTTGGAGTACAATTAGTCCTGGAATATTTTCGCGAAAAATAGTCAACATGTACGAAAGAAGGCTGGCTCCCATACTCGGTGACCATCGTTCAGATCAACCTGAGGAATGGATGACGTACGATAAGATAGTCATCCAGTGGCGTTTATTCCATAGACGCAATGTAAGCAATGCTTACCTTATACATATTGGAAAAGTTTGAGCCTTTATGGTTTTCGCCTTAACTTAACTTTGAAAACATTTAATTCTGAGTTTCCTGTTTCCGATTCGATGAACAGCATTTTCGTAACTCCCGTACTGTACAAGCATAGTTCTGCTATCCAGTATTAATTTACATAAACGGGAGCGTCTAGCAGTGAATCGATGAATCGAACTCGCAAGCTACAACACGCCACCGTGTTCATTCGGCAGGGTAAGCAGTCGTTCTGTTTGCGTCCTCCAGTCCCAAATTTTACCTTGGAAGGTCGATGAAAGTGTTCGGGAAATCGGGAGTTTACTTATAATTTGTAATATGCTCCCTAAATAATGTTCAATTTAACTATTATCACATTCATTTCGTTTCCGTTTTTATAGCTAATGTTAGGTATTATAAAACGGTAAATACATGTAGAGGGTAAGCAAAGTTCGTAGTTGCGTTTGTTAGTAGAAATTGCTTACCCTGTAAAAAAAAAACTCCCTACACGCCACTGTTGTCAGTGGCGGAATGAAAACGGGGTTGGAAAAGGTAGTACCCTGAGAAAACTTTCACAAAGATGTAGTGTCCGCCACATCTCCCACTTATGATAATCCAAACCGGTGATTTCAACTACTCAACCAACTGCGAGTCCTGACAGCAGAAACAAAATGATATTGCTGCGTTCTTCAGGTTTGAATACCATTACGACATCTATTCGCATAGATGCACGCAGTGATTAAAGACGCGAGCAGTCTACGTGATGAAGAGAGATACGCTTGAGCTCAACGAAAGCATTGCGTCAGAGACTGCAAGCGCGCAAGCTGACCGCGTCTGATAACAGAACAGGAGTAAGCTATCAGCGTAATGGCCAATCAGTTAATTACGTAAGCCCGTAAGCTGGTGCGCCATCGCTAATGGACAGGCGCAGTTCCTCGTGTGGAACGTTGGTGAACCGAGTAACATGCATTTGCAAATGTTTACCTAAACGTACTCTCCAAATTAGTATTATTCACAAAACAATTTACGTGCCGCTAGTCATTTTGAACTCCCGTTCACAATATTCTCGTGTGGACTGATTTGCAGTGCAGTAAATATGACACGTTAATCCTGTGATATAACCCATTTATATCTGTGATGTACTTTTTTTTTATATTCTGCACACACGGAAAAAAAAATTCTCCCTTTTATGAGCATCCATATATCACATTTCCTTTGACAAGGGCAGATGATTATTCATCATCTTGGCAACTTTGTCACTTCTTGCCTGCGAAGCAGAATATATCGTGTAAAACTCTGTAAGGTTAGCCACACTATTAATTTTCTGAATAACGAGGTTTTCATTAGAACCAAATCGTTAGCTTCTGCCGTTATGAGACACTCTTGTCACAATCTTCTTCGGAAAGAACGACTTATGAGAACCCTACATAGTGTGTGTGTTTTCATGTACGTCCGTTTAAAGTTTAATTTGTACAGGAGTTATTCGATCCACTTGTACATCTTTCGCCTGTGTATTAAAATCATTTTCTTCAATTATAATGGAACATCACCTAAAAACATTTTACTTTCACAGCAAAATCATCTTTCCCCCATAGTAAATTAAATACTCACCGAGCTTAAATATGTTGTACAAAGAAAAATCTAATATTTTGAATTATGAAATTCGAATTTTTATTTTTACAGAGGCGGAAAACATTAAACCATTACGAACGAAGAAACATAAATAAAAGAGAAAGAAGTATTGGAAATAGTTACGATTGTCGAAAAATCCTGCAGTATAGAGTGTAGAGCTCAACAGCTACATTAAAAACATTATATATATATATATATCTCGGGGTTCGGAACTAGCAGTTTAAGTCGATCCAAATTCCGTTTGTGATTTGTGAAAATAATAACAATGTCGGTCGTATTTATCACCTATTAATGATGACGCACAGAACCTTGAAACTTGTAGCTACGAATACCTAGTTGGGTTAAGTAGAAGGAAAATGGGAAGTCTGGCACAAGAGCAAGGGGCACAAGAGCAGGCGCCGGCCAGCCGCCATGTTAGAATTTCCCTATTTCCCCTCAAAATTACCCTTTTCCCCTCAAAATCGACTAAATTTCCCTAAAAAAATTTCCCTTCCCCCTAAACATTTTCCTTTTCCTTAAAAAATACCCCGTTTTTTTCCAGAGAAGGAGACCGATGTTCGTCACTCCAAGTCAAGGGAGTAGGACTTCTACAAAAAAGAGGAAAAATATAAAAAAATTTATATATATATATAAATCCAAAAAAAATGATTTTAAAATTATCAACAAATTGTCAAAGAATTATTTTAAAATTTTAGTCCCACTGTGGCCATTTTTCCTCAACAGTTTCCCTTTTTTTCCATTAAAATTTCTCTTTTTTTTATATAAAAAATAGCAATAAATGCATAAAAGTCAATGAGCATATTATGTTACAGTCAACTATCGCCATATTGGAAGCCAGTGACCATGACCTTCACCCTATGACCTGGATTGTCAGTGTGAAGTTCGAATTCAGCACTTTCCAAATAGTCTTCAAATTTCTCCATTCTGAAAATGGCGGCTAACACTTCCTTTTCATAGGCGGAAAACTTCTGCTCGGAAGAGGTCAGAAGCCTACTCACGTGTGACACAGGAGCAAGACTATCCCCAATATTTTGGCACAAAACTGCACCGATTGCCTTAGAACTGGCATCAACCTGGGGTACGAAAGGATGTTCAAACCGAGGCAGTTGGAGACAGGAGGTGTGGCTAGTTTCTCCTTTAATGAACAAAAAGCTCTATTTTGCTCTTCTCCCCAAATGAAATCCACCCCTTTTCTCTTTAAAGCATCTAAGCGCTCAGCTATATCTGTAAAATTTTCATTGGATTTAGAGTAAAAGCCTACCATTCCCAGAAAACGACGTGCCTCCCTTAATTCTTTGGGTTGGGGAGATTTACCATTGGTCTGATTTTATCAGGGTCCGTTAGCAACTTTCCCTCAGATATAATAAACCCAAGATACCTCATATACGTCTTGGTCCACGTGACTTTCTCCGAATTCACTGTTAACCCAGCTTCCCATAGTGCAATCAAAATGAGACGTAGATGTTCTATATGATCTTCAGAAGTCTCACTATATACACATACATCATCGATAAAGGCAAAGAGAAACTCATACTTGTATTTACTTATCACAGAAAAGAGCACATGTGACATCGTCTGAGGACCACAGTTCACTGCCATGGGTAAACGCAACCGTTTGATATTGTCCGCAAGGGGTAACAAGAGCCAAAATACCTCGCGAATCTGGGTGAAAATCGCACTGAAGAAACATGGAATGTAGATCGAATACTGAAAAGAACTTGGCCTTGCCAACATGTTGAAAAACTGACTATTGTCGGTAGGGGGTATGGGTCAACATAGATTTTTTTTATTGACCTTACAGTAGTCACAAATTACGCGATATTCACCAGGTGTCTTTCGGTAATAGAAAAACTGGATTCGAAAAATTTCTTTCAGAGGAATACACAATATTCTCCTCTTGGAGATCCCTGACAATAGTCCGAAAAGTTTTCATTTTTGGAGGGGCTATGCGATATGGTACCGAGGATACTGGATCTTTATCTTTAAGTTTCAAAACTATTGGGTTCTTCTTATAAATTCCCAAATTGTAGGTAACATTGGTAAATTCTTTCTGTAACTTTACTAATTGGATTTCCTGAATTTTTTTTTCAAAGGATCATTTTCATCAACAGATTGCACACAAACATCATGGAAATTAAAATTTTTCGAAATGATCGCTACTGGTTGAGTTTTACAAAAAGCAAATACTAATTCCTTTTGGGATACATTTATATTGGCCTGAGACTTTCCCAGGAAAACTACCCCTAGCAACAAGTCATAACTGTGACCTGGAAAAATTTTTGCCTGGAATTTCCACGTGAATATAGGCTCGAACTTCTGCTCAAAACTTAACACACTAACCAAATGTTCTACTGTTGTATTTTCCATAAGGCAGTTGACTTTCACACGTCCTTTCTGCTTACAAGGGTAACACTCAATCCTTAAACCGATTTTCCTCAGACGTTTTCACACTACCACTCATTGTTTAGGAATACCAATAACACGTCTTAACAATTTCCTTCCCAAAATTCCCAGAATTATTTCTCCCAGAACTCGCTACAAGAGCAACATCGAAAATAGATTTACGATGGTAACAATCTTTAGGCATATGTTTATTTTTACCACATGTGAAGCAGAATTTAACAGAATGCAATTTCCCCTGAACTTTCTCAATCCCTTTTGCCTCGCGCTTTTCTGGTTCGGTGGAGCAATCTAGCAAAGTATGCTCTTTCTGTCACTAGATCTAGAAGTTGTGGCAAAGTGGTCAGTTATGTGGCAAAACAAAAGAAACTACTATTTTTAGGATGGAGATTGTGAAACACTATCTGTGTGTAATACTCCTCACTACAAGGATACCCCAACATCTTCACTATCCCTCAAATATCTTTGACAAAATCATGCACGGTTTGACTTGTGGACCGTTTCTTTTCGGGCAATTTAAACCGCAGATTTGCGATAACAATTTTCCTAGAAACTAAATTAAGGTTAGTTTTGCTCAGTTGTTCAACTTCCCAATTTTATCTCGTGCTTTACTGAAATAAGCCTGAAACTGTTCAGGTACCTTAAAGGTAGCAACTGAATAGATGATATGCCTGGAACAAAAATTTAAAGCAATGACTGTGTTAAGTTCTACAAAGAACTGAACAACCGCAACTAGACTGGTGTTTTTAAGGCACGGGATCTTTGAGGCAAGCTCAGTGGGAACATCCTTTACAATTTAAATACTGGATAGGACTCACCAGTAGCTCCCGCGACGTAACTGCTACCGCTGTCACGCCGCGCGAGCACTCTAGTTTTCACCCTCAACTCCTCTATTCCCTCGAACTCCACGACTGGCTCGCCAGCTTCCTTAAGAAGCTGCGTGAGGGACGACTTCGTTAATTTTTGGACCCAGCCTGTTATATTGGTAAAAAAAATTAGCAATAAAATCACAAGACCGCTAAACTTTTGCCACCACTGACAGATATTAATCTTATTTTTAGGAGGATAATTCATTTGTGTCGCCCAAAACACTACAGGCACTCTTCTCATAACGAGCAGAGTGCGCAAGGAAACCTTGTGGGGCACTATATGTCAAAGGACGCAACAAGGGGCCAAAACAACAAGCCCAAATTATCATCAAACCCTGAAAGTGAAAACATTTCAGAAACACCCCATGAGAGAGAAAACATACTGAAATGGAGACATAAACTGTACTCCAATAAGAAAACCTGAATTATCTTCCTTCATTTTTATTGATATTTCTTTTCTATTTTATTTTTCTGTTTTAAACAACATACAAATAGATCTTCAATTTGCATCCACAAATAATGCTCACACAAGGTATAGATCTTGCTAGAAATTTGTACATAAATCCCTACATTCATTACATTTTTACTCCAACGCAACTTAGAAAATACACTATTAATTTAAATGTTAATCTTTATCTCTTAAAAATTAAAAAAATAATCCCTTAAATATTAATCAGTACACATTGACACAGTAAGAGCAACTATTTAATTTGGCACTATATGTTTACTCTGACTGGGTTGGCATACCTAGCCTTAACACATATCCCAGCTCATATATATATATATATATATATATATATATATATATATATATATATATATGTGTGTATAAATTATGATCTTTTATTTCTTTCTTAGGACATGTTGTCAAAACAATGGAAAACATCCCATTTACTGGCCTCTAAGATAGTCCAAGATCGACAAGGAACAATCCCTTTTATTAATCATAAAGCCAAATTTTGGCCACTAGAACAGCCAAAGGCCACCAAAACCACATTGTTTACTTTATAAATTTTAATACAATTTTCTGGTCACACAAGCAGCAGAAGGCCACTCAAAAAAGACAAAGTTTATTTTATGGATTCTAAAATAGGCCTACAAAAGGCAATAAAAAACATTCTATGTCTATGCTATGAATTATTTTTAACATTTACTGGCCATTGCAGAAGCTGAAGGCCACCAAAAACAGTAATTGCCTTTTTACGAATTCTTAAACATTTACTGGTCAATAGATCTACCAAAGGCCACCAAGGAAATGATATGTCTATTTAATGAATTATTTGTGATATTTACTGGCCATTAAAGCAGCCGAAGGCCATCAAAATCCCACCTCCATATTTATTCATTAAGATATGTGGGTATAAAAAACTTACTGGCCATACACATTTTACACTGAGACCAAACGAGTATTTTGACATTTTTCCCAAATCTCAAAGTTTTGAAAGACACAAATCCTTTTAAAAATGCCACTATTACAATTAAAAACACACCTTTATTTTTATTAAAATGAAAAGAATTTCATAAATTAGTACTTGTAATAATTTTGATTTTTCAAAAGTATCCTATTAAGGACCTGCAAACTTGGTCCTTCCTGAAACTCCCATAAAGGCCTACATTAATAATGTTTTTTACATTTTAAGAATATTTTTGGTTTTTTACAATACTTATATCAGTTGGGTGTTCCTCCCCACGAGGAAGCCATCCTTGATCAGACAGCACTCTCATAGGTCCGTATATACCCCAAAAACCCAATTCCCCTTAGTGGGATTACAAAAATGGAATGTCCAATCACAGGACATCGAAGTGTCCAGAGAAAAATGTCCATATGTTGGTGCACGTCACTGCCACAGGGGCGCTGAAGTCAAGGTTTATAAAATAAGTCTTCAAATCACAGTGCGTTTCGTCAGAATGGCTTCCGGTCGGAGTGGCAGTGCGATCATATTCTGACGTCACTCACGCCGCCACGTGAGCGGGAATTCCAGGAAGCGGGTGTAGTTCACAGCTTTACTGCTGAGTGGGCGCCACGGTCTCTCCGCAAGCCTGCCTGTCGGTCATGTTTGGCAGTCGCAAAATTCTTCCATGGCGAGAGGACTTATGCTCATCATGTTCTTCACGAGTAGGTCTCGTGTAATTACCCGAAGCTCAATTACCACCGCCGACTGTGCGACGTACATGGGAAACAAGGTCAGTACAATTTATTATAGGCTCGTAGCAAAATCTATGGCATAATTTTCACAAAAACTTTTCAACCCGGCGAGATGCGAATTGTCGAAAGCAGTGTTTGTACGCACTCTTGGCAAATCAACTTCCCTTGCCTGTCGTTTTCCGTGGCCTCAGCTGCTGTGAGGTAATAGGCTTGGTAATTTTTGTACCAAATTATGCACGAAATTGTCCCGTCTTTTGTCGCAACGCCGATTGCGAAAATTTTGCAAAGTTGTGATTTCCGAAAATTTTTCTAGGTTTGTATAATGTGAGCACTGGCACATGTGTTTATTTACGGAGTCAACATTAGCCCGAACCGCTTGTGGTTTACCACTCTCCGTGTATAGTTGTACACGTTTTCCAGCAGAGGTGTAACTACACACACTGTTAATCCACTCGCGGTTTGTCTATTCGATGTCTTCTGCAAGATGTCTCGCGTTTCCTGATTAGCGGCATGGGCATCTGGAGTCCCTGAATGGACTAATTTCATGTATGGGGTGCATGCATTTTAAGCTGAAATTGTTCTGTTTACCATTACTAGTGCACCAGTTTAATATATATTATCCAAGCGCAGACCAGGCCAAGTGGCACAGAACATCTGTCATCGTGACTGCTGATGTTTACTTTCTGGCCGTTGACCTGCTTCTCGACATGCTCACACGATGAAAAAAGGGTCCCGTTACGTTCGATCTTGGAAAAGGGGGGGGGGGGGGAGGTGAAAGACCTCTCACATGCACCCAGATGAGGGCGCGTCTCCAGCACCCTTGCTCCTGATTGTGGGTGGGGTGGTGATTTGTTCGCCGAACTGACCCTTAACAATGGCGGCGCTGGCAGCTGCTGCCTTTGTCCAATGCACTCGAAAACAGTGATTTTGCCACGAAAAAAAATTTAAAGTTGTTAGTCCAAAAATCCATTTTAACTGCAATTTTTGCTGATGGCTGTTGAACATGTGCCTTTTCCTGCCGATATTTCCCTTTGGGAACACATTGTTTGCATTGCTTGCTGTTATTTTTACATGAAAATGCTAGGTTTTTCATTTCAGTGAAAACGAAGTAGGTGGTATTATCAGTCACCAGTTGCACGGGTGACCAGAAGATAGGGAAGAGTTGTTGACTAAGCAACTTACAAATTTCTATAGATTTCATTTTTCTTAAGGGGAAAAGGAATACAAATTTACTGAAACTGTCAACTGCAACAAAAATAGACGAAAATTCAGAGTTAGTTCTAGCTAAAGGTCCAAAAACATTAAGATAGAGACATTCCCAGGGGTACCAAGCTACAGTTGTGCTATAAGGTCTTATTATTTTAGTGTTTCGAGGTTTTGCCCTTTGGCAATCTTCACATTGTTTAACAAGCTGCTCAACTTATTTCACTAACCCTGGCCAAAAAAACATATCTCTAATCAGGCCAACTGTATTATCTTGACCTAAATGGCCGCCAAAATAAGTGTTGTGTTAGTAGTGGAACAGTGGTCTACACAACACTTGAGGAACAAAAAATTTTAATGCAAGAGTCTTGGGATCAACATGACCAATGAGGCCCTTCCTACCCTCATAGGATCCTCCCTTTCCAGCCTCAATGTCTGCTTTGATGCTGACATATTCAGGGCCAATTCCCTGGTGATGCTGGAGTTTAAGGTAGGCTTGGAGAAATTCATTCAAAACATGGTCTTGATCAATTTGGGATCAGTAATTACTTTAATGACTCTATATTAACATTATAAAATAAAGTTAAATCATCATTTTTTTCAATTTCCGACATCTGCCTAACTAGAATCTCAGTGTTTATTTCCTGCGCCACAGCTACCTCATCCAGAGTGCCTACACAAAATTCTTCCGCATCGTACCTCCTGTACAAGGCATTGACTTCATTATCCACTGCTTTGATGTGTTTGACATGAAAGTGGAAATGAGTCAAACGCACTATCCATCTCGAAACCTGCCTGCTGGTTTATTTGTCGCCAGAAACCAGCTTAATGTCTGGTTATCAGTATGTAGTTCAAACTCCTTAGTTTCAAGATAGTGGCAAAATTTTTCCATTCCAAAAATGGCCACGAGTACTTCTTTCTCGTATGCCGAGAATTTCTGCTCAGCAACAGTAATCAGTCTACTAGCATATACAATGGGAACCAGTTGATCATTATCCCGTTGACAAAGTGCTGCTCCTAATGCCTTTGAATTATCAACGTGCAAAACAAAAGGTTGGTCAAACATAGGCAACTATAGGCAACGGGTCACCACCATAAAGATGTCATCAAGACATATGCATATGTGGTCGAACCGACACAATAACATGCGAACAGTGCCGGAAAGTGACACACTGGTAGTGAACCATGGAACAGGACATGGAAAACGTCATTGCGGGACATTTCTGAAACAAACAGTGTGTTACAGTGACATGAGTGACTGGACTACGCCCACCTGCAGCTAGCAGCAACATATCTAGCATTCATCAAATACTACTGGCACATTCAATTGGTGTGGCTACTGCCGCAGTAAGGCGGGAAAACTTACCAGGTCCCACCACTCCCATCGGCTTTCTGCTGACTAACACCCCATACAGCTGCAATAACAACAGTAGCAGCCACCGTACTAACAACACCACCATGAACAGGCAAATCTCCCACCCATTTCCAGTCACTGCCAACATTCTCCAGCCACAGCAACATGGACCCACAGGCGTTCCTGAGAGACTGCACAGAACATTTGAGCAGGTATGTGGTATGTCAACAGTAATGGGCAAATTGTGTTGTGGAACTACTGATGGGTGTTGCACACACGTGGTGGAAATCCGCCAAACATTATATGCCTTGGGCGGACTTCTTGAGTGCATTCCAGTGAAGGTTTGGAAAACTTTTACTCCACTTCATGCTAAAAGCCATGCCGTTCTGGAAATGCAAAGTCAGTACGAAACATTAACTACATTCGCCACCTGGAAAGTTAACCTTATCCGACTCTTTCACCCACAGATGAAAGAAACTGAAATTACTGAAGTGGTAGCATCTACTACCAAATCAGAACATAGATTAGCATTGGTCCCATTAATCCACAGCAGTGTGGAGGAATTCATGTGGTCTGCCATCCTTCTCGACAAAGTTAGCAGAGAGCAACAAATGCAACATAGGAACTGGGAGGGATCTTACCAGCACTGTGGATGCAATCCAGTGCCAGGGGATAGGGTCACACGGTCGACAACTGTCCATGGCGCCACAGGGCCAACCAAACTCCCACACTGCAAGAATATGGGATGTGACCACGGAGCCGCACCCATACCAGCGGGCCCAACCACGTCGGGTGTGGCAAAACCAAAGATGTAAAATCGACAAGAATGCCCGCCATTCCCGCGTCGATACTGTCCATAACAGCAGTGCCATTGGCACAGCATGTGTCCCACAAGAAATACAAATGGAAAGGGAAGTAGGGGAGAAAAGGTAATGCTGATGGGAAACGAACACAAGGTTAAGCGAACCACATGTTCACTGCCCCAAAAAAGAGTACAACTCGACACTGACAGCTCCTAGAATCAATCAAAGGGTTACACTGATGTCACCACAAAAGAAAAAACGCACCACCAACACCTCAACCAATCATGAAACTACAACGAAAACATAGCGAAGAAGGCAGTGATTTTAAAGCATATCACTGACAAAGTGTCAGACAGGCCTGGTGAAACAGTAGCGGTGGACAAGTGGGATAACCCACTGCCCCCTACTGCAGCCACCTGCCGAACACACACTCGACCAGCTCCAAGCAATAGTAGTGGACTGCCAACAGCAGTGCATAGACATGCAAAACAAAATCAAAGAACTAGGGCAAAATGACAGCAAGTGGTGGTGCATATAGGAGATGTGCGTCGAGACCTGGCCTATGGAAACCTAAAACGCCACGGTGTCTGTATGTGCCAAAACAAATGCATGGAATGTACTACAGTATGTACATAGCAAGTTTAGTGGTCACCCTGGGGCAGTGCAGACAACCAGAAACCTGTTAGAGCATTTTGATTGGCCAGGAGCAACCTGAGACGTGCCCAAATACATAAAGGAATGAGTGCCTTGTAACCAGTTCAAAAGTAGGCAGACACATATGATCACACAGCAACAACCGAGAGCACCACAAGATCTCTTCGAAATTATAACTTTAGATCTCATCGGCTCATACCCCCGCACCCCGAATGGCAAACGATTCATACTATTCGACAGTGACAGCTTCTCCAGGTGGAAATATATGTGCCCAATCTCCAACGAACGTGCACACACCATCGCCCAGGGACTGGAGACCGAGTTCTATCCCTGCTGGAGGTACTCCAGGACACTTCTCTCTGACAACGACACCACAGTACAACAGCGAACAATGGTGTGATTTGTCCACTTGGTGGGGAGCGATCCACCACACAATAGTGGTGTACCACCCAAGGGCCAATGCTACAGAAAGGATAAATCAAGACCTGAACACCCAGTTATGCCTATGGGTAGGTAGCAATCACACCCCCTGGGCAGACCATTTGCCCGCTGCCCTGTTCACTATCAAGCGGCAGGTAAATCTGGTCATGTGCCAATCACCAGCAGCGATACTGTGAAGCAGAGAACTCACATTGTCCGGAGAGTTCGCAGGGTGGCAGGTAGAGAGCGCTGGCGAGCCAAAGAATTGTACAGCATGAAGGCAATGAAGGGAGGCCGAGCTGGAAGCAGCTTGTGAGGCTCAGGACCACTACAATGTGCAGTGGGTTACTGCTACCACACATATGCCTCGCTGCCTAGTACCAGGTCAGTTGGTCTACATCAAGGAGCAATGGTTATCAAGCAGTGCAAAGAAGTTCTGCACTGCTTTTGCGCCAAAATGAAGTGGACCACATCCAGTTCTATAGTGTCTGGGGTTATACGCCCTACTGCATCAGAATGAGTAACAGGAGGAGAGTCGCCATACACCACATTGACCTCCACCTAGTCATGGAGACACCCAGCGCAACGATGCCCAGCATCTATACGCCCATACGAAACTTGGGAGAATCAAAGGCATTTAATGGAGAACCAACCCCGACAAAGATGGAACACAACACACCTACTATCACTGTAAATCCTGTAGGGTCCAACTGCTGCATCGCGATGCCAAGCGTCGTGGCGCCGAGTGCCAAAGATATCGCCGAATGTGAGCCAAAAGAGACACCTGTGGAACAGAGCTCCGCACAGGACAGCTCTCTGAACAGCACAGCTGTGATGACCTTTGGGGTGCTGGCAGCAGGGGACTTCACAATGGGGTATGCCAGACCAAGTGACTGAGGGTCCATAACAGCATTAATTAGTCCTACACCGGGGTCCTCTTCTCCCCCTCACCAACTTTTACAATGCACCAGCATCCCCACATGAACAGCAGCAGCAGTGAGGACGAGATGGCTGAGGAAGGGATTTCGACACCTCTCTACCACTTCAAACTTCTATGCTGCTTACACAGCATGGTATGAATAGCCTGTGGTGGGGTCATCCATGGCCACAACATGCATACAACAATGTTTCGCCCACACTGGAGCCAGAACCCTAACCCCGCAGCGACAAGCACAGCTCACAATGATGTGATCTCTACCAACTGAGACAGCATCGACTGCTGAAGCCACCCACCACCTGTTGCACCTAGCGGTGTGATGGGGCCACTGGTGCACTGTGGGGTCAAGAGGTCACCAGAGGGACCATCTGACGTGAACCACACATCCACGAGCTCCTTGTTCCCACTTGAAGAGCCATAGTCACATCATCTGCACCAACTACACTGGGTCGCATCAACAGCCAGTGGCCACGAGTGCGTAGTGCAGGTTGATGGGAATGGAATCTACACCTTCCAGCTAACGGTTACTGTGACCATCCAAATTTATTTATTGCAAAAGGTAACTCTTGTAATTAATAGGCGATCCAAAATGGTGGTTACTACTGAGCCACAACTGTTAGGTGCACAGGCAATTGGTCGCCACATCGCAGTAGCAGGCAGCACAAAGCACAGCATGTGCAATCACCTCCTACCATCAACAGGTCTACAGGCCAACCAGGAAGTGTTACGTGCCCCTTAGCGTGAAGAGTCAATACAGTGTATTTTTAGGGAAGTACCCCCAGTGTTCGATTCACTGCAACTAATAGTCAAGGAGTTTTCCCATTGTAATTTAGGCTTTCGAGAATGGCATGCCACACTCCTTTTGACAGGTGGACTCGTCCATCCCTTCAGGATACGGCCACCCGGCAACGCTGTAGAAACTGAAATGCAGTGATGTCAAAAGACATCACCGGAAGTGTCATACAAACATTCATTATTAATTTGTTTAAATGTTTTTGTGTTTATAATGTACCAATATTTTTGTGTTCATCTTTACAGTGGACTACCTAGAAAGGCAACATTATTTTTATTGTTCATTTTAGTGGTGTAGTGTCACCCCTGTCAAAATAACAAATCGAAAGAATAGTGGTTAATTAATGGGGATATCACCAATATGTTTAGCATAATTAATATCAATTTTGTAATATATTAACATTAAGGAAGTTCCTCATCCCATTTTCACCAACCCACATTTGATGTCGGCTCAAGCAAGTTATCATGGTAGCAGACGCCATTTGTCACTTCGACATGGGCACTCGAACGGACCAGCAGTGTCGGGAGTTTGCTCCGTGCAAACACCCTCGGTAACAGCGTGTAGAATTTTTTCATATCTTAAATGCAACAGACATTTGGCTCACCGGAACCTTTGTTTTCGTACTACCGAGGGGCAGATCCGCTGCCCTCTTCATTTAATGTAGAATTCACGCAACAGTGTTTCTACCTAATTTTATTAATGGCCTAAGTAAATTTTCCGTATACGGTCATCGGCAGGCCGAGAGTACAGAGTACGATTTAATCAACCTCCGGTCACTTCATGACTGTGTATATCAAAGTGGAGTAAATGTCTTGACTAATCAAGTGCGTATGTTCTTCATTGTTCTTCTAAATGCGTAGGGTGCTGCGCCCTCTTGCAGTACATCAAGGGTAACCATGTATAGCAATCACCTTAAATAATAAACCGTGTCATGCCTTAGTTGACACAGCAACATCACACAACTTTGTGTGTCGTGTTCGTAGACGTGAGCATACTCACACAAACAACGCACATACTACAACTGGCTACACAGCAGCACACAGGGGAAACAATGGGAGATACAATAATAACTGCCCAGATACATGATATGGGGACCACTAAGACAGCCCTCGTATCAGCTGACCCACGGTAGGATGCCATACTTGGCATCCCTTGGCTCCCCGAACAAAATACCATTGTAGAGACAGCAGTCCGTAGGATTCATTTTGGCCGAAAAGAACGGTGAACAATGTACGACCTCGAACCACATCCCAAATATTTCACACCCCGACGTCCAGCTGGACGAACTTGGTCATGGGTACCACCGGAATTCCGAAACACCATGCAAACATTGCTGCATAAGAGGCGCGACATAATTTCAGCAGCTGCGTCACACCACAGTAGCAGAACACATCGTACGTCTGGAACATGAGAGGCCACTCAATGCTGTCCCGCGCAGTTAGCAGCCACACCAATGTATAATAATCAAGGAACAAATCACAAATGCTGGTTGAGGGAGTGAGATAACCCATCCACAGCCATTACAACAGTGCAATAACCCTGGCACCTAAGAAGGATGGGACGTGGCATCTTTGCATGAACTTTAATCCCTTTAAACCTAATCACCAAACGCCCACCGCCATCCTATATTAGTGTCAAAGATGCATGACATACTCTCGGCAAAGAAAAAGTAATGACATGACTAGATCTTAGCAGTGGGTACTAGCAAGTAAATGCTGTTCACGATGAGGCCCAGGGAATACCCAGGACACCTCAAATATACAACAAATACTTGAAGTATCTTTCAAAAGCAAGGCTAGATAAGGAAAGATATATAGAGTATGCAAGAAACATAGTCATGAAGCAGAAAATTAAATATACTACCAGAAAAAAAACCCTGTTTTAAGTTGTACAAGATCAATCTACAGTATCAAATAGAAATATGAGTAAATTTCATATTTATTTTTAATACAGCAGTATTCTTTCTTTCGGAAAAATATACAAAGACCCAAATGTTCACAACAAAATATTAGTTTACAACTTTTTAGAAAGCTGATAATCCTTAGAAAATATTTGTAGTAATATATATATATATATATATATATATATATATATATATATATATATATATATATATATATAAAGTCTTGTCCCAAAAGGACTTTTTCAATCAAGTATTTTCCTTGGTTATCTCACAATAATTATTAAAACATTAACCATATCACCACTAGAATAAAACCTAGGAGTTGAACCAAATGGTATTCAAAATTAGAATAACATAAGCACACACCTGTGCATCCCAGGAATTACTCCAAAATTCTGGTAAAAACTTTCACAAAATTCTCTAAAAATGGATAACTTGTGACTTACTCTGTATTTTCATCTTTAAAAAAATTCACCTGGCCATAACTTTAAAAAGCCACTTAAAATTTTAGTCTTTTTTTTAACAACAAACACAAAAAGTTTATGTCTCCCAACCTGGCCGCCTAAGATTGTCATGGCCATCGACAGGTATTTTAATCTAATTATTTCTTTCTTCAGTTGTGATACAAATTATTGAAAATGTAAATCCACAACTATTGCAAAACTAAACTGGGAAAAATATCTGGCTCCTAAGCCCTGGCAGAAGCGAATATAATATTCCCAAACAGCCTGTTTCCAAAATGGTGGGCAAAACGAAACAATGAATGAAGTTATTCCATCAGTCCAAAAACAGCAGAGAACCGACAACATACAAACTATCATCTTCAGGAAAATTTAAATAATTTTTAACAGAAAAAATTAAGGTTCCGCCTCAAACATTTATTAATAAATGTCTCATTAGAAATTAAGAAGCGCTTCCTTATTAAGTTGTGCAGAAATATCATGACTGTAACTGAAAAATTAGAGCGTCAAAATGACGTTCCTGCATCTCCTGAAGTGTTTTACATCTTTAACAACCATTGATCAAACTGAATACCTGACCTGTCATCTATGGAAGACTTCCCTCGCATCCAAGCATCTGACCCCGATGCCAGGTTTTAACAGCGTTTAAAAACAAAATACGAGTATTGCCTCGCTAATGGGGGCAGCTACAATCACCAACCTACAGCGAGCCACTGTCGCAAATCAATTCACCCGATTGAGCCCTATAGGGGTTACCAGAATTCACAAACGTTTAAGAACAATTCAAGGAATATTCTCCATGATATCGCCTTCGTCACATTCAAACTAGCCATTCACAAGTGCGCGCGCTAGGCACGTCTTTCCGTCGCACTTCGGGGATGGAACGCTGCTGAACTCTGGTGACGGCGGCTTCAACTCCAGCCAGCTGAGCTGCGCCCGTCATTAAGTTAGCCGACTCCTGCGGACTGTGACGCGCCACAGCGAGAGTAAAAAAAAAAAAATCTTAAATTACGCTACTGCGAGCCGTAAATCCACAAACATGGGCTTCCATCGTATACACGCACGTGTTTATGGGCATTAACGCAAGTTTTTCAGCATTATTTATCCATATCCTGTAGTTTTGATCCGCCACACGTCTTCCGATCAATTCTTTTCACGAGGCAGACAGATGAAAATTGTGTTGCGTGGGAAATGGACCGGGGCAGAGAGACAACAGCACGGGAATTTATAAGCGTACTTGCCTCATCGATAAAGTGAGCACTTTTGAAATGAACCTTGGAAAAAAGTCACTGCTCCTACCTGCATATGTTATAAAAGGCGCCCCAAAAAACATGCGTCCAGTAAAGTTGGTAACGATGGATGGGAAATAGTTATGTATCTTAAGTCGAATAAAAAGTGTTAGGGAACCATTTGCTATAACTTAAATGATTTATTTCGCTTCCTGTTAATTTTAACGCATCGAAGTGGAAAAATTAGAAAATTTGTTACATATTTAAATTTCTAATAATTTCGCAGTTTTATTTGCCCGACGCATGGAAAAAGTGATGAGGCCCATGACAATGTTAAACTTTCATAAGGCGGAAGAATGCAGAGCGTGCATAAAAGGAGATCTTAGCAGGGTTTTTTAAAAGTGCTCATTTTACTGTGAATAAGCCGAGGACATCGGCCATATGTCCCTCATTCCCTAACTCATGCTCACTGAGTTATGGCGCTGGGAAATTTCTACAGTTTTTGCCTTAACCTGGTTAGTCAGGTAAGTTGGGGACCCAAATCAGCAACCCTGGAACCCCAAATACGTCAAAATGTTGCAATAAATATCTGTGATAACAGTTTGTTGCTTACGTTTGGTAAGGATAAAATTTTATGAAATAATTCATATTATTCCACCATAGAATTTTAATGTAACAGCAAAATTATATTTTGATAAACGCAATCAAACACCTTGGAAAGACCACAAAATTCACCGAGTATATTTCCCTTTCTGTAAAATGTAGCAACAAGAGGTTACATTAAACGATAGTTTTCTGAACTTACATTTAAATTTATACATGTGTATAAGTAGTACCGCAAAGTGTATTCTGGCACAGGATTCCATGATTCGGGATTCGGGATTTTGGTCGCCATCTTGCATTCCCGTCTTCTTGCTCTATGATTCCGCTCACACGACTGCCATCTTGGATCCAGGTGACCTTTGATATTAGACCTTGAAAGTGAAAAATCCAAAAAAAATAATTAAAAAATTCACATAAAATTCCAAAAAATCCAAAACTTCCAAGAAATACAAAAACGTATTTAAAAATTACTAACATTTACTATCAAAATTGTTAAAATATTGTTTAAAGTATTATTTTAAGAACTTACATTTCTCGAGGTTCCCACCACCTCCTTCACCTAAAAAATTATTCGGCAGGCCTCAACCCCCTCCCCCATGCCCAGTCAGTCAACTTGGTAGGCGACCACTATCTTGGTAGGTGACCATCATCTTGGTAGGCGACCGCCATTTTGGTATACATCACTTTTATGCGATCATGGAAGCCAGTGCCCATTAACAATTGAACTTTGACCTGTGACCCCTGACCTTGATCTTGATCTTGATACCATGACCTTGAACGACCTTGAAAACTAAAACTCGAGAACAAATACATAAAGGTCAACCATAATATGATATTACAGACTACTACCAACATATTAGATGCAGAATACCTCGACCTTCACCCCATTACCTTGAATGATCTTGAAAACAACAGCTCGAGAAAATATACATTAAAGTGAGCAAACAGATGACATTACAGAATACTACCGCCATATTAGATGCAGACTACCTCGATCTTTACCTAATTACCTTGAATGGAATTGAAAACAAAAGCTCGAAAAAAAGTACAAAACTGTCAGCAAACATATTATGTTACAGACCACTACCGCCATATTAGATGCAGGTGACCTTGACATTGTATGTTTATGTGACTTACCCATGCCCATCATACCAACAGCGACCGCATGCACGAGTATGTTATAATCATGTTATGAATCAGCATTTATATACGCTTAATTGGCATTCATTTAAATTTCAATATTGCCAGGCTCTAAAGATGTGGAATGTACGAGGGCAGCTAGGACGATAAGCATTCGCGCTCTTCCCAGACACCAATCCACACCCAAGTCCACACCAATCCCTACACCAGTCCACACCCCAGTCCACACCCCAGTCCTACACCAATCCACACCAATCCATACAACAATACACAATAATCTTCGTACAGGCTATTCTCTCATGTCGTCAAGCATTTTGACCATAGGAATCTACACCGAGACAACCAGTTAGCGATGATGCAGGTAGTGGCTCCATGTTAGTTGAAGTCAAAGGCAGGCCTTCGTTATCGCAATTTATCTTTTTGGTATAGCTAGAAAGCGCTTGCGAATCGATGTTTATCTCATGGAGTCAGAACATCAACTGTAATTTTTTTCTATATAAATGCGGTTATTTTAGATGTAAAGAGTGTACCTTGTGCCCACAAAATAATTTCCACCTTAAAATTAATATGTAAAAAATGAGAGCACTATACGAAAACCCAAATAATCGTTTGCCCAAGAAAACAATCATATACTTACATAACAATATGTTATTTAAATATGCTTGTAGGCATATGTATATTCCAATATTTATATATACATAAATATGTATACAATTTAAAACAATGTTATATTCATATATATGTACAAACTTATGTATAGAATTAATTAAAAATGATTTTATGTTCACATATTTATATACATATACATGTATAATTTAAAAAATACATATACAGTAAATCACACTTAAAAAGTACAAACTTATTCCCTAATCACGGATAATTGCGTTCATAATTCCAATATATATCACGTCCCAATTAGGATGTAAAAAACATGAAAACTGAAATACTTTTAACCGACACAATTCCAAGGTTGTTTCACAGTTCCAAGAAATAGCATTTAAATATAACTATTACCAAGTAGCGATTGAATTACGTTCCAAATACTTTCAAGCTGCAAAATTCCAGGAAATACATCGACGAAGGGAACAAATATTTTTGGTAAAATTTTACGAGATCTGCTGCTCACCCTAATCGGCTTCAAAAACTGTTTTCCAACTGCCAGAGCATGCGGTGTCACACTGTTTTCACACGAAGCAATCGTTAAACTCGCATTAAAAATATTTTGTTACATAAGTCGTATATTTGACAAACAGTACTAATACGATGATATCAGTTTCAAAGTACGGGAAACAAACGTGCGTACATATTCATATTTTCAAATATTATTTTATAGCCGAGAAAATAAAATCCTTTTTTTGCTATCCTTTTAGAGTTCTCTGCGGAACGAAAATTTTAGCTATATATGGTCATACCACATCCAAAGTTTTGTGTACGTAAAAATAAAGGCTGCCTGTAATACGTTCCTTTTGCAAAAAAACTCTTAAATGTTTCCACTCAAGTTTTTTTAGATATTCCATGTACCAAATATATCATAAACACGTGTATACATATACATATATAAGCTTCTTTTATTTAAAAAATACTACGTTTTGGTAGTATTATCATGAAAGAAAGACTGCATATCTCGTTTCCAGCCTGAAGTTAACTCGGTAGGAGTTTCAATATGGCTAATTTAACGACATTTAAACAAAATTTCTGAAAAGACCATATTTCAGGTGAAATCCAAGGAAAACTACCGCCATTTTGGATTCTAGAAGGAAAAAGTTTAATCGGGCGATAATTTCCAATTTCCAACAATTATTTACATCGTAAAGTGCTATCCGAAACAAATAACACTTTTCCGTATATAACTTATACAGCCGACATATGAATTATGAACCAAAATTTATCGGGTGAATTTACTGGGAAAAACAAAATATGGATTACATACATACGTTTAAAACAGAACATATTTCAAACATTGTTGAAAGTTCACAACTTATAGCTGTAACCGTTAAGACAATCCCAGCTCCAAAAGGAAAGCGTGTTTGTTACCAACTATCCGAGTGCGTTCTACAAACCAGGCTAGCCTTCGCCTAACACGATCGCTTCAGATAACAAAGTCACTAAATGTTCGCTACAGAAGACTTCCAAACCCGTCTCTCTCTTTCACGTTCCTCAAATTAAATTATTCTCGAATCATTTTTAAACGAATATCAAGTAAAAACGTACCGACTATCTAATTTCAGATACTATGAAACGTATACCGTCATTCATATTCTGTCTAAAATGCGTAGATTTAGCCTCATGGTGAATTCATATGCACAATTACGCAATGTATATAAACGTATATTAGAGCAGAAGGAAGTTTTTGTCATTAATTAAACCCGTTACAGTTTGAAGCATTCCATTTATACAGAAAAATGTTAGTTGACATTCTGACACAGGAGTATCACTGAATCGCCAACACTGCAAATACTGCAGAAAAATATATACCTTCGCCTACAATGCTCGTCGGCATGAGAAGAGTGAATGCTTGAAGAACGAATCTCGGGACATTTTTAACCACAAAAACTGTTTTAGACTGTTCGCATGAGTGGATAACTTGAATAGACAGGTTAAGGTCTGTAAAAATATCTTCCTACTGAGAAACGATATATATCGTCTATACTACATATTATCACAGAAGGAGTAATGTAATTGCAAGAAACGATATTCGATATAATGTACCACAAATAGCCGCAAAGACTAATAATGCCAAAGATACACTTCTTTCAAAGCAAAGTAAAATCGATATTTATGATGAAACAGGAATTGACAACAGCACTGACGTTTCCACCAACAACTTTCCTTCAACAAGTGCTATGAATAATGATTACATATTTTCCAAAGATTCCAACGAACTTGTAAACAGCGTTAGATATTTGCTTAGGTTTCAAAAACACAGGAAATACTCGAACATGAAAGAAATGTTTTGGATCATTGGTGTACTTCAAGAACGGGGATACATCGAATGAAAGAACTGAAGTATAAAGACCACATATATTTAAAAAATATGGTAATAAATTTAGCGATTCCTACTACTTGTCCGAAAAAAGTAATTCTTTCAGAGATATATTTTAGGTAAATATGCCTTTCTCAAGCGGCTTAAGTCGTTTGAATTTGTTTTGATAAACTACCCAAATGGGAAGGAGTGTTCTTTGAGGAATAAGTTATTTGATTGAGGAATATGGAATGGTTTTGAGGAATAAGAAATGAAATCCGAGTTTAGCTAACTGGCAAACAGCCTATAATGTTTAACGCGTGTTAAAATATTTGGTATATATGTTTTGAGACACCTATACTTTTACTTACTAAAATAAAATGGTGTATACATTTTGACATATTCTGTATGTTGTGTGTAATGTTCAGTTCTTAATGAGTAAGTCACTACATACGTTTAGTTCATAATTTTGTGAAATAAATTTGTTTTAAAATGAAATGGTCCGTGTTTTTTTTTTAACCAAATCTCCTTCAAAAATACGTAACAGTGTGAAAATAAAGAGAGATATGTAATAATTATTATTGTCATGAGCTTCATCGCTCTCTTCATGCGTCTGTCATGTGAAACTTAAATTATTAGACAAGTAAGTATTTTAAAAATCTGCTAATTTTTACGCTTCGAAACATTAGAACAAACAGAACGCGATAGAACTAATTTTAAGTTATCACAAATTGTTACCTAACACTTTTTATTCGACGTTAAAATATGGAACTACTTTCCCCGTTATTGTCACCAACTTTACTGGGTGCATGTCACTCAGCGGGCCCGTTAAAACATATGCAGGTAGGAGCTGTGACTTTTTTCTAGTGCAGTTTTCAGAAATTCTCACTGTCGTGAACAGCCTTTAACTATTCGTATACACTTCAAACGTACCTATATTCTTTCATGTGCCCCCACAGTCAAGGAGGTATTATATTTTTTCGTTGACTTTCACCGAGTCTGGCTCTTGCGACGTAGAAGTCACGAAAGGATTACCCTAACTTCCTCTTCGCCAAATAAATTCAGAACTATCTTGCTATCAGAACGACGTCGAACGAGTTGCTGTAAAACAATGGATAGGAATCTCTGAGCTACTGCGCACACCACAAAACACAAGTCGTAATTTCCGCCGCCACACTGGCCATATTAAAGGGAAAAAAAGTTCTATTTCGCAGATATAACAGTTACTTGAAGTGCCGTGAACACACGCCGGTATTTTTAATGGAAACGAAAAGTGACAATTTAATGATTTTGTTAGTTGATGAATATTAGTAAAAATTAACGTAAAAATAATTATAACAGTATCATTTTCTTCGCTGTGACCCAGGATACTAAGATTTGGAGCCATGGAGCATGTCAGCCAGAACTTCATGCAATGTCATTCCAGTTGTATATCCGCCATGTTGGATTTCATGACTCCTTAAGACAGTTTCTGTAATTCTGCAGTGATAGTTTTAAAAAGCATAGGGCACATCGAATAGGAAATCTGTAATTTTTTTCCTATTCCAAAAAAGTCTATATGAAATTCATTCCGCAGTGAACCTATAATACGTGTATAACATATTGTTACATGTCAGGATGCCCGAGGGGCGTATCTGAGATTCGTGAGGGATGGAGGATTTAATAAAAATAAAAGAAACTACATTTTATTTATAATTTATTCACTCTATTATTATCCACTGCATTAATTAGCTGTATCCAATTTCGTTATATTTATTTTACAGTGAGCACAATATTAAACGTCTATTTACTCTAATTAACATCCTTCTTGATTGTGTCTGTTGGTTACAGTCAATTAACACTATACTCAATATTAACACATGTTCAGTCTATCTGTTGCCATCATTTACAATGTCTTTCACTCACGCATTTAGTCCAATAGTACAGCCTGCCAGCCGCACACTCCAGCCCATGATACCCATAATTGCATACTTCCTTTCCATTGGTCCACTAGTTCTCCTGGTGCTCGTCTTCAATCGCTCGGAATTCAGCTACTAATTTACTCATCAACTCCAAAGCAACAGCTCCCAGCGCGGAGGCCTGCCGCAAATATATAGGGTTGCCCTGACCATCTCGAAGGTTCAACACACCCCGAGTTACGCTAAGAGAACGAAGTCAGTAATTCAGAACATTCTTCAGATACGCCGAAAACAATACGACCAGAGTAAGCATAATGCGCCACCACAGAGATTATCTTGTCGGCCCGCTCTGTGTATCTGATACGCTGCTCACTCGCTTGCTGCTATCACATAACTTCCGTCCTCTTCGCTCGTGCGCTCGTGTGCAGCGCGAACCAGTGACACGCAACACTGCCCTCTCCTCACTTCTATTCGTCCTGTACAGACTCTGCAATGTTAGGACCTTCACAGAGTGCCAGACCTCCGATGTGGATAACCTTCGTCCTCGCCCGAGAGCCATGACGACAAATCCGGAAGACCACATCTTTGATTGTGGTATTTTATATGGCTTTTTAACGTCCCCCGTTTTATGCTTGAAAGCTAAGCAGGGGACGGCATACAGACTAACTTATAACCTTACTTAAATTAACACCCATGCCTTACCCGGGATTCGAACCCAGAGCCTCCCGCACCACAGATTGGTGGTGCACCAACCAGCTGTACCACGGGAGGTCGGCCACATCTTTGATCTTCTTCAGATTCTTGTAGAGGCTTTCCCAATATTTATGTAGCATCGGGCAGTACCCTTATCTACTCTGTGGGTTCTACAGCCACACCAGCTGTCCTTGAAATACCCCTCCCAACATTCTCCTATCATACAACATTTTCAACCTGTCAATATTTATTATGAGGTGTTTTCTAGCAAAATCATTAATGCCCACAAGTATGTTACGTAATTCGCTGGCATAATCAGGGGCTGCAGGTTCATCTTCTGTCAGTCGACCAAACAGCAGGTGTCTGGGGAGGCATAGCTCTCTTCCAAACAGCATGTTTGAAGGCGTAACCCTTGTCGACTCATGAACTGCTAAACGTTAAGCTAGAAGAAACAATGTCACCTTCGAATCCCAGACCTCCTGGTTGTCTGTCACAAAGACTTACAGGTACTGCTCAAAGTTGCGGTTAAACCTCTCGACCATTCCATGCGACTGAGGGTGTAAGGCTGTAATCCTAGTATTTTGCTTCCCCAGAATTTGTGTCATCTCCTGGAAGACCACAGCTTCAAACTTTCTTCCCTGATCAGAATGGAGTTCTAGTGGCCCCCCAAACCTCGAAAAGAAGTGTTCTATGCGTGCCTCAGCCACAGTATGTGTTTCTTGGTTCGGGAGGGTAATATCCTCAGGCTTCTTAGAAAGATAATCTTGAGCCACAAGTATATGCCTATTACCACTCTCTCTGACAGGCAAAGGACCCAGAATGTCTACGGCCATCTTTTCGAATGGGGCTCCAACATTGTGTTTCTGGAGGTGACCTTGTTTCCCAGTTTCTGTAAAGTACTCCATTCTTCAGTATGAGGTAATTCCATTATGCCCAGTGTGCTTTGACTGCTGCATTCAGACTAGAAATCTCTTCTCATTTTGGCCGACAGCCAGCTTCTTTCCACTTTAATAATAGCTGCAAAGTGGGATCATTCATATGTCATTTCCTAATGCCCTCGTCACTCAATTTAGGTATCCCACCGCAAGATTGAGAACCTTGCATTCTTGTCCTCCATACTATCAGCGATTCACCACTCTACTTCCTGATGTTCGCAATGACGAAAAAAGTGACTCATTATATCACAGATACTGAATCTGCATTGCTATGAAGGCATCCAGATCTGTCCTGTATTTCAAGATCATATTCTTGAAGATGTGGTATCCACTAGGCTATTTGATCTTCGGGGTTCTCCAAATTTAGTAGCCAGCATAATGAAGCATGGTCAGTTCTTAGAATAAAATGTTTGCCATAAAGGTAGGGGTGTAAGTGTGAAATTGCCTTCACCATGGCCAGAAGTTCCCTGCATGTAACAGTAATTTCTCTCAAACTTACTTAAATATTCTCGTGCTCTTTCCTTACAATCTGAACCTGATATAGTACAGCTCCAATGCCTATATTACTAGCATCAATGTCCAAAATTAATACAACCACACTTTTTGAAAAAACCCAGGACTGGAAGAGATCAAAATTTTCTTTACACTCTTCACACTCAGTGGTCCAATGAAAATTCCTTTTCGCCTCAGTCAGTTCATGTAGTGGCTTGGAAATTGTGACGAACCCAGATACAAATCGATTTGAGTAGGCACATAATCCCAGAATACTTTGCACTTCAGTTTTGTCAGTCAGCATCGGCCAATTTTCTATTGCTTTGGTCTTTGATATGTTTCAATATCATGGGCCGAAACTATATGTCCCAAGAATTGTTTTTCTTTTGAAACATGTGGCACTTCTTAGGAACCAGTTTCAAGTTGGCTGCGGCCACTTCCTCTAATACAGTAGCTAAGCATTCTAGGTGCTCTTCAAATGTCCTTCCTGTCACAATCATGGCATCTAGGTAAACCTGACAAATATCTAAAGGCAAAACTTTTTCCATCAGGTGTTCGAAAGTGTTGGGGGAATTACATAGTTCAAAAGACATAATTTTTACTGCTGGGTTCCTTTCCCTTGGACACAAAATGCAATCTTCTCTTTGTTCTCTGAGGCCACCGCGCTCTGTCAGTACCCACTCATCAAGTACAAAGTAGAAAACCAATGTAAACCTGCTAGACTGTTTAGTGTGTGATATATCCACGGAAACAGATAAGAGTCTTCCTTTGTCACATTATTAAGCTGGAGATAATCTACACAAAATCTTAGAGAGCCATCTTTCTTCATAACAAGTAAAATGGGTAACGATCGTGAGCTAACTAATAGTTATATCATATCTAACTCCTTAATTTCATTTAGAATACCCTGAATCGCCTCATGCGAAGCTAGTGGCAGTTATATTGGTGGCTGCTTTATGGGCCTGGTATCTCCTATATCAATGTGGTGGCAGGTAACATTAGTCCTTCCAAGTTCATTTGGTCCATGCGAGAAGGCACACCTATTTCTCTGCAACATTTCAGAGATAGCCTTCTCCTGTAACGAGTTAATGTTTTCTTTTGTTTGTGCTAGCAGTTAATTCAATACTTCTGGTTGAGGTCATTCTATTAGTTCTACTCTAAAATTCTCTGGAACGTTTGGAAGTACCTGTGTGACTTGCTAGCAAACACCTTCATGGTACCCTCCTCAATACGAATGGCACCATATGACAAATGTATCATTCTTACAGGATACCTGTCAGAATTAGAAGAAACCGAATTTCTGGCTAAAATATCTTTACCTGACAAGACACCGATATTTTTTGCTGGCTCAATTAGACCCAAATATCTGACCAACTTTCCTTGACATCTGCCTGAAATGACAATTTCACTAGAAGCAGGCAGCACAGTGGGTTGGCCACATACTACTGGGCAGCTAACTGGGGAGGACAAATCATGCCTTGGTGTGATACAGGTAGGCAATACAAAATTGGTGGTGACAACAAGTCGAGTATCGATACAGCACCTCAGTTTACATAGTGTATCAAGTCCCAAAAAATATTCATCCTCTTTTTCTGCTATGTAAACATCGTGCTCAATGCTAATGTAACCAAGCTTCAGAATTACTTTCATCTTACTCTTAACTGATGTGGTCTCGCCTGTTACTGTAGTCATATTAGCATCGTTCCATGTTGTCGTCGGGTGATTGCTGGGGAAAAGGCCCGATGATGTATAGTCTTACTACTGTTATGGTGACCCAGTGTAAACGACCATCTAGCAAGAAACATCATTCAGGCTCCCCTCCATAAGTATTGCAATTCCAATCTTGTTTTACTGGCCGTACATGTAAGAACTTTTGGGACTACCCTCTAACGATCACCAACATTCGCCCCCCTAAGATCAGTGTTTACAAGTTTTCCGAATGAGCTGTTTTCTCACGTGCCTCGCACTGCTGCTTTTACTGCTGCTTCGGGCAGTAGGCTTTCAGGTGCATCGGCTGTCCACATGACCAACACTGCGACCGTTTAGGTGGCGGGCGGCGAAGTTCAGTACCGCGGACGCTGGAAGCGATGTCGCTCATAAACGTCTGCATCTCCTTCAGAGTTTTCTTGATGCTGTCTTCGTCATCTTCCGTCAGTTTCATTGTCCATACCTGTCATCGGAGTGCGGCTACCTTTCTCGCCGACTCCACTTCCAGTGCTGGGGCCAGAGCGTCCTGCATGTTGTGAAGTACAGCCAGACGTACTGCTTGTCGAACTTGTGTGTCGGCGATGGCATCGATGAATAAGCAGACTGCTATGATGTCGTGTGCCTCCTCGGGGCACCCTTCCAGAGATGGGTGGAAGAGTCGCACAATATCTTGCCATATCTCCTGCAGTGACTCCCTTGGTCGCTGGGTACGGCTTCGCATCTGTGCATGGTAGGCATGTCGCAGGTACCGGTCGTCGAAACGCGTCTCCAAGGCCGATACCAGTCGATGTCGCTTTGGCAGATATTGTAGTACGCTCAGTGCGGGGCTTCTCGGTACTGCCGGCGAAGTAGTGTGCTCGCTGTTCGGGGTCCAGCCATTTAGGGTAGTGACTATTTCAAACTGTTGTTGGTACTCCTGCCATGAAGTCTGGTCATCGTAAGGGGCGGGTTTAATTGAGACCCCCTTCCCCACTGCTGGCTGCGCGACACCAGTGCTGCTGAGCTGCTTGCTATCCTCCGAGGACGATGTTGTTGGTTACGAATTCTACTGCCTCTTCCGCTTTGTCGGCTGTCGATGGAGTGGTAGGTAAACTCTCCTGCAGAAGAAATTCTTGTCACTCCTTCATTGCACTTATTTCTTGTTTCACTTTATTCACGGCACAGTCCATTCGATCATTTACACTGTCCATTCTTTCATTTACACTGTCAACTCTCGTGTTCACCAACTCACTAATGCCTTCTATTTTCCTATCAGCAGAGTCAATTTTTCTGTCTACATTATCATTAACAGTTCCTATTTTTCTGTACACAGATACTATTGTGCTATTTATATTCTCGTTTACATTAATATTACTGAACGAAATTTGGTTACTTAGTTTAATCAACACTCTCTTTCACACTTCTAATTTGGTATGTACAGTGTCATTTACACTTTTCACACTACTAATTTGGGTATTTACAATTAATTATTTAATAATTGCCTCTATCTCACTTATGACAACAGTGATACATGTGAGGATGGCTGAGGGGCATATCTGAGTTCGTGAGGGATGGAAGTCTTAATAAAAAATAGAAACTAAATTTGATTTCTAATTTATACACAATAATATTATATGTAGCAATAATTAGATTTTCTCCACTTTTAGTCTTTTAATTTAACAGTGAGCACAATATTTAACGTCTATTTCCACTCTAATTAACTACCTTCTTAATTATCTTGATTGGTTACAGCCAATTAACACATACCATTATCAACACGTGTTCAGTCTATCTGTTGCAATCATTTATAATGCCTTTCACTCACGCATTTAGTCCAATAGTCCAGCCTGCCAGCCGCACACTCCAGTCCGTGACAACCGCAGTCGCGGACTTCCCTGCCACTCGTCCACTGGTTCTCCCGCTGCTTATATTCTATCGTTCGGAACTCAACTACACATTCATTAATCAACTCCAACGGAGCAACTCCCGGCCCGGAGGCCTGCCGCAAAAATGTAGGGCTGCCCTAGCGTGTACCCTCTTAAGTTGGTAACGTCGGAGAGAAAGTACTTCAATGTCTTAACACTGGATTAAAAGTGTTAGGAGTATATTTGGGAATAGTGAAATTATTTTTATTTTACTTTTCGTATTTTTTTAATGAATATAAATGTATCAATTAGTAAAATCGTAAAATATTTACTTTCCTAATAATTGCACAGTTGTATTTGACCGAAGCATGGATAATGTGGCCAGGCCATAGCAGTGTTAATTTTACGTACCACGGAAGTATACGGAATGAGCATACAAGTAGATGTATAGCAGGGCTTTCGAAAGTGCTCATTTTACCTTGAACAGCCTTTAGCTGTGCGTATTAAATGTATTAATTCGTTTTCTATTTTAGAAGCGGTCTACCACAGTAAACCAACTAGTTTTTTTTTTATGAAGTTTTGTGTCTACGTGCAAACATAATACGCGACGTAGACATTTCTCTAACGCCATTTTAAACTGTTTCATTTAACTTAATTAATCTAATAAAACTTATCAGATTTAACTTTTTTTTATTTCTAATGCGTGGAGAGTCTTGCAGAATTCCGCAGTCTTTTTAAGTTGCTATTCAGTGTCAGTTATTATTTACTGTACGTTTTTTGTTTAAAAAAATATTAAATTGGATCAAGATCAAAACAGTTTAATACTTGGGATAAAAATGGCAAGTAAGCCTGCAGTACAAAGGTATAAATTTACATTTATAACTTTAAATTACATAGCATTAAATAACTATTGTTTAATATTTTTTTCAAACAAAAAAGTAATGTTTTTTTATCCTGCAAATTCCATCCCCTAACACAATATGAGAAAAAGATCAGCAATTTAAAATAATTTCCTATATATATTATTTATAATCTTCTGTGAAATTGCCCCTCCAATCCCTCTTGGCCCCCTCAATAACTTTCTCTCTCTCTCTCTCTTTCTCTCTCTCTCTCTGTCTTTCGACACAAAACTCATTTCTCGTTGTTGGTATCGGCAGCCGTATACAGGTCTTCATATGCCTACTCATATTGTCCTCGCAGAAAAAGAGCATATCACATTCATCATAGCAGTGAGATTCGCGGACAAGTTTCAACGAACAGTGATAATACTCACAATCTTTCGCATTGTATGTAAGGAAACAACACTGTTGCAGTAGCGACACCGAACCACCGATGAGCAAGGTACAAGATAACTGCTATTTCTTATATGTATCTGCAAGTTTATCACTACGGGCTAGAACTTCACATGTTGTCTAGATAATACGATAGTAAGCCTTGTCGCAATAGGCAAGTACATGTGTACTGAAGAGGAATGCCGATGTTTTATCACAAAACCGATGCCGATTACGGGTAAACGGTTTAGTCTTGGACTCGAATGGGTGCCTCAGATGAAGACGTAATATCATTCCAACCTGATTGTGGCGATACACTAAAGTCTCAATTGGTGATATAGAATACCCTTTGCAAAATTCTACATGAGAGAGTATATTATCGCTTAGAAAACACGGCTCTTCGCACCTCACACACGTCATCAGTGACAAAGAGATATTTTTCATTCATTCAGGTCTTTCGTGTTGCGAAGCAAAGTGAAAATAATCAGTAACAACAGCAACACCGACGCCTCTTCAAAGCCATCTTTAGTGTAGGTGGGCAAGCTGGGTGTCTATGGATGGCGCAGTTGCCGTTGGAAAATACGTCACTGTCACACTTGGTGACATAGGTGTCTGTAGGATTTGACAACGGGTCCACTGTACCTTATAAGGTGCCGTGGACCCGTTGTCAAATCCTAGTATGGAGTCATTTTGAACGAATTTGCCAAATGTGTGAACATTGGGTTGGTAAAATTGTCCCCTTGTCATCGGAAACATGTAGGAGTGCCACATTGGTAAAGTTTGATGTTGTGTACCTGTAGACTTAATTCCATTTTTGTCTACATGTCAATACTACACGCTGTACAAATTTACTAGTATTCTAGACAAGCTAGAATTGAGTCACTTATATCCATTTCTGTTAATCTTCGCTTTCCAGTTTATCACCGCCGTATTGGTTCTTGCGACATTTGAAACACTTATTCCATCCAATTACGTTGTTATTGCCTGGCTTTCAGACAATGTTAAAATTATTGTTTCCCATGCAAATATATTTTAATATATAATAGACAAGACAACCATTACTGTCCACTTCAGTTGTTATGAAATATTTTTATTCACAATATTAGTGTTGATGTATTGCACAGTTCTTTTGAAATCCAGATAAGCTTTAAGAAAACAATTAAACTAAATCCATGATAATTTTGTTTTAAGTAGCTGATAAATTTCCTTTTTAGTGTAGGTCAAGTTACTCTCGAAGATAGTGTTTTAAGTCGTAAGACTATTCCGTTATTGAAATATCATATATTATGTTTAGGAAGGGTTAGAATTAGAGTAGGTTAGGGGGGAAAATGCTAAGTGTTAGATGTACGTCCGAGGTAGGATCGGGGTGCTAGTTGCATCTCAGGGCAAACCCTTTACGCTCACAAGAGAAGGAAATCGTGCAAGGAGACATGCATCACGGCAGAGAGGGATTGGGTAGCCATGGCCAGTAATCGGGGCCATGACTACCTCCCTAAGTATACCTATAATTAAACTATGACTAAGAAGAGACTGGGAAGAACCGGCACATACGCCGTAAAAACCCTGTCGACAGGAAAGAATTTAAAATTGTTGCATGCATTAATTAGGAATGCTACAGGAGACAGTGTGCGGAAACATGCTCTTGTAAGTAGAGATGAAAAACTAGTAGATAGGGGACAGGAACTTTATTTAACCTTTTGCCTTGATGTTGTGGGAGGGAGCGCTAGTCTAACCAGAGTGGTACTTTCACACCACTCTGGTGAGAGAAGTGGTGCTATTGGGCCTCTTCCCCCCGATTCTCCAGTAGAACCTGAAACTAAAAAAGAAAAAGGGTGAGTTGCCAGTAAATGTCAGCAGAACCAACACTTACTGGTTTTTAGATAGCCAGGAAGAGAGGGTACGAACCTATGAAGGGAAAGGATTAAATTAGAGATTGAATTAATTTAATCTAAATGGCTTAGTACTAACCCATGCCTTCGAGGACATGTGTGTTTAAAAGTAATGCCGTACTACCTCGCAGCGAGCATATCTCTGTAGCCATAGGCTGTAACAGAGTCTATTTCCACTTATAATGCTGCGAGTGCACGGAGCTTCGCAATGGGAGGGGGGTTATCTTCATTTTTGATCAGGGACTCTCACCTGCTACTGTAGATAGCACGCTATCATCACGACCTCTTCAGATGTTACGGGTAATCTGATCAGAGACCGCCTTGGAATTGGCAGTGACAAATGGAACATACATACAAGCAGCTGCCTGAAAATGAGAGGTGTAAACATAGCCTGAATTTTTAAATAACTCACTAAGATTAATAACTAACCTAAGCTGTCCTTTCAAGGTAGCTCAAATTAAACTACCTCAACTATTATAAATGGTGAGTGTGGGGGCTCTCACCAACTGCTGCAGAGAGCACACTATCGCCACAGCCTCTGCAGATATTTGCAGATTATCTGGCCAGCAGCTCTCTTGGAATCGGCAGTGGCGAAAGGGCCATACATGAATGCAGCTGGCTGGGAATGAGAGGTGTATTATTGTCTAATTGAAAATAGGAAATCTTATTAATTTAATCTGTACTAAGCAGTTCCTTCAGGACTGCTTAGATTAGTCTACTGCAATAAACTTTGAAGACCGTGCAGGTGCTCTCATGACTGAAATGGCAGTGTGTTACACTCAGGGCTAAGGGGGTCCATGCGCTAAAAGAGACTTAGGTAGCTTGCAGCGTTGAGTCTCATTTATGTCATACTCCCCGAGAGCAGAAATTAGAGGATTTGTATGGTCCTCATTTGATTTATAAAATATTTATGCTTGTTCTCGAATTACATCTTGCAGCAGTTCCGGTATCAGTTCTGCGTGCAAGCACGTAATAGGGGCATAGTGTGATGCATGTGCTGTCATCCTGAGGCATTTATTTTGCACCACTTGCAGTGACTAAGTGGCTTTGTGCGCAGTAAGCCCAGGCTGGTCGCTTAATCTCCATATGACACCGCCATGTCAGCCCTCGATCCATTATGAGACCAAGGTATTTCAGCTCATTTTTAAATGGAATACTCTCTCCGAAGAGAGTTAGTTGGAGGCTAGGGGGAATGTTGCGGCTCGTAAATACTAGCGCTTCGCACTTACCCACGCTAGGACCCGGGTTCGATTGCTAGTCCAGTCATGCTGATTTTAGTTTGTAAAATGTTGCCGAGTATCTCCCCGTGCCGTCGTTATTCCTTGATGCATACTAAGGATGTAGTGTCAACTGTTGAAATGACTGTACAAAGGTAGTGTCTTATTTCATCTGCCTGGAAACACATAGGCTGGCTAAATTAAAGGTATGTTACATTTAGAGAATATGTTCAAACTGTTGACATCCAGCATGCAAACAATGTTCAATTCTGTGGCGGCAGGATGTCTGAACAAATTGCAGCATCTCTGACGAATTTTTCCTGCATTCCATAGTGATTCGTTCTTTCATTTCGAGAAGTGTCCGTGGACGTGTTTGATACACGACCGAATTAAAATGATCCCACAGGGAAATATCTAACGGTGGAAGATCGGGTGATCTTGGAGGGCTGTTGGATAGGTCCATATCATCCTATCTACTTGTTAGGAAAGTTGTGGTATAGAAAGTCTCACACAATCAATGCAAAATGTGACGGTGCTCCACCCGGTTGAAAAAACACATCCCTCCTATGTCCTAGTGGAACATCATCGAGATAATCCATTACAAACGTCTCCCTGATACACCATCCTCAAATAAATACGGACCTACGAAGTGCTCTTCCCATATTACATCCTATACCATGACACTAGGATCGTTTTACACATGATTGTTGTCGTTCCAATAATGATTACTGTTAGACCAACAGTGGTATTTGTGCCGATTGACATAACCACTTAGTTAAAACATGTCTTCATTACTAAAGTGTAAGTATGGATACCGTATCTCACAAACCATTCACATAATTGTTTTCGGTGATCGGAGTCATCCGCACGAAAATTCTGGACGAGATGAACTTTTTAAGGTTGGAAGAAATATCGACGCAGTATGCGCAAAACTGATTATTAGCTCACTCTTATTTCTTGACGTGATTTCCTCATTCATTTTTTGGGGCTTCTTGCAAGATATGCCAGCACTGCCATTCATGTTTCTGGATTGGTTGCGGTGTTTGATCTTCTACTCGAAGCCTATCGGCAACACTTCCTGTCTCTTTAAAGCTATTGATTAAATGACATATACTGTTGAATGTTTGCTCTGGCGATCTGGATTTCGCCTGTTGTATTCCTCAGCGACTGACCTGTGTGTTACACCTGGTGCTCCACACAAGATTACTATGCTGACTTGGTCCTCTCTTTTCTTAATTTTGACTCAATTTCCACTTATGCTGCTCCATCTGCAATTAAAGAGGGAAAATATAAGGTTTAAATACTATGCACCCACCTTTCTATAGTCATTTGAACAGTTGACACTACATTCCTATGGTGCGGGACTTTTCCCTCACCCATTACTTATTTTAGTTTTGTCCCTGTAGAAAATGTTTATCACATATGTGTGTGAAGGGCCATCTTCAATATGCGAAGCGAAGATTATAGGATTTAACGTAAATTGCATGTTAGAAAGATTCATAGGAATTTTTAATAATACATTGGTCAGATATTGTAGATCATCACACTCTGTACATATAGGGAGATCTTTAGCAATAAACAAAATTAAATGTTACTAGGCCATTTTGTATTTAGTTTGTAGCTATATGTTGCCATTCTATTTTCAAGTGTCGTTTATTTCCACGAAACGCGAAATACCCAAAATAAATTCTCGTCAGCATATGCAAGATTAAATATGCTTATGGCAATATCATTGATTAAGTCATCAATCGTACTGTATATCGCAGACCTATACACAGTGTAGTAACATTATTAACATGCAGAGCGCAAAACTGCAGTTACGCATCCACCACGGCCATGGGAAAATAAATCTCTAGTGTGTAACGCTTTCCAGCGAGTGATAGTTCAGAAGATTGAACTAGTGGTTTATTCTTTTTCTACCGCACGACTCCCCCCTTCCCCTTTTTCCCAAAGCAAACCCTTTTGCTAGAAAAGATTGCTCACGTACGGCTTTACCAATCTGAACGACGTTTTCTAGGTCTGGGAGAGGTTTTCCTTTCGACACAAAGCTTCCCCGCTTCCCTCGGGAATATAAGAGAAAAGGAAATCTTCAAATTGATAGCTTACCGTTCCAGGAGGAGAGCAGCACTTAAGTCCGCGTGGAGCCCGTCTGAAGGACGCGGGGCCAACACAATCGAAGAGTTCCCTGAATACGACGTCGTTTCTAATTGGCACGCTGCACTGCGCCGCTCCACTCTTGAAATGAAGCCGCGAGGAAAGGTCTTTATAGGCTGTTCGCGTTAAATTGAGCACTTTGACAAGCCCTCATTATCATCTACTTGTATGCACGTTGTGTATTCTTACGCCTTAAGTAAAATTTACACTGTCATGGGCCTCAGCACTTTATTCATACTTTGGTCATGCGAAACTATGAAATTATAAGAAATTATTTTAAAAATCTGCTCATTTTTACACTTGATGCAGTAAGAAAAAAAAAAACAAAAATTAAAAATAATAATTTAAGTTACCACAAATGGTCACCTTACACTTTTTATTCCACGTTAATATATGGAACTACTTTCCATCCATCTTTACCAACTTTCCTGGGAGCATGTCACTCAGTGCGCCCATTAAAATATGTGCAGGTAGGAGCAGTGACATTTTGTAAGGATTATTTCAAAAGTGCTCACTTTATCGCAAACAGCCGTTAACTACAAATAATTACCAGGAAATAATTAGGCTCCTCTAGCTTCTTCACTCTTTAAATGAATCAGTTAAACAAAGACAGCCAATGGCAAATAATATGAGTCAAACAACTGAAAACTCTCCCAACGAAAACGCCGTCAACATAGTGTCTATAGTGAAGAGGGCGAGTTAAAATGTTTGGGCGCCTCGTAACATCGAGGTTTTGAGCGCCGATGAGCGTGAAGCGAGGTAAGGATGGAGCAGCGCCAGAATGAAAGCTGCCGGGCGGCGGAGGGGGGGGGGACGAGAGATAACGCAAGCAAGCCCGCCGACCACCTGCATCGTCCGGCACGATTTCCACATGCGAAAATTAGGGAGCGGCCCCACCTGGAATCGAGCCTGGTTCGCCTAGGTGGGAGGCGAGTAGTCTATCCACTACACCACCGTGGTCGCATGGTATCTATAGAGCATTCCTGGTCACTTCAATCTTTTCTGGAGCCGTGATAAAGTTATTCTTTCAGACTATCCTTTACCATATCCAAACTATGCTTATTTAAGTCTCGAAAACTACACCCAAGGAACAAAGAACCGTGTATTGTGAGCACTCTGTTAAAAAATATTTTACAATATACTAGGTTTTACAACTCACCTATTTCTCAATGTTTTATTCATATCCTTACATAGTATTAAAGGAAGTCCCTGGCGCTCGTATGTCTGTCTGTATGACTGCGCTAATCTCGAGAACCACTGAACGGATTTGAATGCGATTTTTACTGTTATGATATGAATTTATCGAGGCAGGTTTGTGTGTATTAAAAATTGGCGCAGTAGTTATACGAACTAAGCATCGATGGTATTAGTGAATCAAGTCGGGAAAAAAGTTTGAACTACAATGGCCGATTCTTATAATTCTTTAATTGTTAGAAAGCTATATTCTTCGAGATGGACATAGGCATATATCAAGTGCGGCCACAGAGGCCCCCGTGGGTAGAGTGGTGCCAAGTGGAGCCTCAGTGGCCCAGTGGATAGACCGATCCCATGTGGCGATGCAGTGGCTCAGTGACTAGAGCGATCCCAAGTGGACACGCAGTGGCACAGTGGTTAGAGCACTCTCAAGTGGGGCTGCAGTGGTTTAGTGGATGTAAATATATCAAGTCGGGACGCAGTGTGTGTTTATAAGAACTGCATGTTAATCTTGAAAAAATTGTGCTCTCAGGGATTGGAAAATGAAAATTGGTATTATACAACTTGTTTCTGTGGCATTTTAAAAACAACATAGAAGTTATATTTTGCTAGTGCACATTTAAGGATTCTAAAAATAAAATTCTTGCAATTTAAAGAATTAATGAGATACCTGTATCACAAGTTTTGAGGAAGTAATTTCATTGTTATTTGCGTATGTATCCTTAATCAAGTGTACATTAAGTTTCTTAATTTTTCTCTTCCTGCAAATTAAATAGCTGTAGTCTAACAACTAGCGAAGATGTCTGTATTATGTGCTATTTGTTAGAAATATGGATTGCACTTAGTAGTAGGGACATGAAGGTCTCATTTCACCTAGGATTAATTGGGACTTATTGATGAATTATCGATTTGATTGAAAGGGTTCATCATTGATCCGATTTTAATCCGATCCAAATTTAAAGGGTTACATTTAATTTAAAGGGTTAAATTTAATTGAAATGATTAATCAAGAAGGTTTAATCGAAAAGGGATTAATTTTAATCGGACAATTTTTTTTATTTTCTTTCTTTCATTTTGGGTTGGGGTAGGAGGAGCTCTGTACGATGTTGATGCTGTGGTGATCTTCAGACGATGACCAGAGTGGTGGGTTGCAATGTGTTATATAGGTGTTGAGTTGAGCGCAAGCATGGACTAAGTGTTTTTTTTTCTAATTCTGATGTGTTTGTAGGGATATTGGTGGTAGGTAGGCGATTTTTAGGAATATATTTAACACACCAGATAATTTCAGAGTGGTTAGACGAGTTCTACATATGAATAAACTACATGCATCGAATCGTAAATTTCAAATGACTACATGAATAATAATGCGTGCAATTACTCCAGTATGGAATTTAACATAACGTGAGTCTGGAGCTTAGAATTATAATTTACTTGAGAGAGAATGTTATTTATGTGAATAACATCTGATGTCGACAAGTGCAAACTGACAAAACGAAATCCAGCTAGCCAGTATAAAATTACACAAGGCAGAGTCTTTAAACGAAATATGTTTCAAATGAGTTCTATATAAGAATAACACGAGAGACAAGTATAACGAAAAGTAAGTTTTACTGTCTTTAAACGAAGTCCAGCTAGTCAGTATGAATAAATAACACATTAACAAGTTTACACATACAAATTACAAAATTCAGCCTGGTGAATGATATCTTAACGGCAAAAAACTCTGAATACAGTTTAACCCAGACACATTAGCATACGTCTATTTTGATAAGTAATATATATAATGATCTACAAGAAAGTAATTAAATATAGAAAATCTTACCCCAAATGATATTAAAATATGTCCATTCGATGTATGAATCAGAAGCACTTACGTCGAGCTGTGAGTAGATGCGTCTAGCACGTCCGATAGACAACTTTTTAAATTACAGTAAAAACCAGTAAATGAAGGAATTTTTTTTTATGTTTATGAAATTCACTGCACTTGCTAACACAAACGGTATTTTTAAGCTGCTACGAGGTTTTGTCTACTGAACACAGAAACATGATTTGAAAATCTTATCGCATTATTGACTTAATGCACAAAAATTTATATTATCCAATAAATAAAAAATAATATTTCACACTATAGTTTACGAATACTGTGAACGATATCTGAACCCAGAGCAAATAATATCGCTTAACAAAAATCGCAGCTAGCAGTAGAGATGGTCGCCAGTCCATAGTTGCGCTATCCTGCGATCGTAACCTTATTAGCCACCAAGTTTCTAGAGGTGCGGTGAAGACAAGAGAGAGAGAAAATTGGTAAGGTACACATCTGTCAAGTCCAAGCGTTCATGAGCAACTGAAGGTGGCGACGACTGGATACAGAGGTGAAGATAGCTCCCGAAGTCCCTGCACCCCCTCCTACCTCCCAACCCTCGCCAGACTGCTACCCCGGGCTGCTCTCGGTTGTCAATTTTTTTCGGCAATGTAGCAAGATGGTGTCAACTAACTAGTTGCGTACAGTTGGGGACAGCCACTCCTCCCACCTCCAGCCCTCAGAACAGGGCCAAGTCCAGGATGCCAGTCACTCCCTACATCCCCCTCCCACCAAGCCATGTCTGCAAGAACCTGGGGGTCATTCACCCGTCTGCCTGCGATTGTCATTTTTCGCAATTGACTCAAGATGGCGACAACTGCATACTTGTGCTCAGATCGGGGACTGTTTACTTGTAGCCACCCCTCTACCCCTACCCTGCACCCCTTGGCCTCAGAACCGGCTTAAGTCCAGAGGAATGTGCCTCTGTCCATGCACCCCTCCCATCCCTAGTCGCGAAGGTGACTTGCCTTGAAATTCTACTTTTCTGAAGAGTTCTGCTATCGATCGTGTCTGGGTATTCCCAGCTACACAAACATTTCAAAAGTCCCGCGAATCAAAATTGATCAAAATGTTACCCTAAATCTTAATCCCCACATATAATTCCAACAAATTATATATCCTAATCCAAGAAATGAATTTTAATCCAATAAATTTTATCCTGTTTCGAGTAAATTTTTTTAAGTATTTCCAGGAAACTGAGTATATTTTTCGTACTAGAGGTAGTTTCATACACTAAAATTTTTATTTTAAAACATCGAAAGATCGCCATTTTTCAAACATGTATAATTTCATTTTCCTAAGTTTCAACTATTACGATGCAAGACACGACACATGCATACATGTTCAAACTTTGGATATGTTTTTTAATATATGTGTATAGCAGAGAAAAATACTTATTTGGCTTGTAGACTTGTCTATGACACTAAAATTTACTTAAAACTAAATTTACAATTCAAAAGCTTCCCAATCGAAATTTTTTGATACACTATATACCATAAAATGTGTATATACATGAACTTATTTACAAAGTGAATTCCCTAGAAAACCAATTTGGACGTAATATTAAAGAGATAGCACGAATGTAGGTTGAAATGACATATCAGAGTTTGAATATATCAATTTCCATGATATTTTAAATACATTCAAGCAAAATGTAAAGGAAAACGGTGGCCATTTTGAAATCGTACAACCCATCATTTAGGATAATACATTCCAACTATCAACTAATTATTTACATCTTAAAGAGATATCCGAGACAAATAACTTTATTCCATACAACTTTGGAATCGAGATAACGAATTATCAGACAAATGTTTGTGCGAAAAACGGAATTCATATTACATATGCACGTTTAAAACAGAAGACAGTCTAGATAATCACAGCTCAAAATGGTTTACTCAACAGACTAACCTCCTATTAATGCAACCGTTTAATAAACCAAGTCTTTAAAAATTCGCTACAAATCACTTTTAAACCCATCTCTCCCTTCTACATTCCTGAGATTAAATTATTATTTATTAATTTTAATCGAATACCAAGTAAAGACGTATTCCATCTAGCATACGTAGATTTGATCACATTGTGAATTAGCATGCACACCCCTGCAATTAATATACAAATATTAGAATGGAAGACATTTTATCATCATTAATGAAACTTGATACTGTTTAAAACAGTACTTTCATACAGAAACAAGTTAGTTGTCATTCTGACATTGTGAGGTGAACATCCGTTCGGAAGTAAACTTTCTCCTCACACCAAAGATTATTCATTTAATCTACATTGATGAGAATGGAGACATCACCGAATAAACTACACTGCAAATACTGCGGGGAAAATTTACACATTCGCCTACAATGTCCACAGACATGAGAGGAGTAAATGTTTGAAGAATTCATTTCGTTTGATTCTTAACAGTGAATACTGTTTTTGTCAGTTCGCACAAATGGATAACTTGAGTCGTCATGTCAATATATGTAAAAAAATAATCTTCCTCCTGAGAAAGTAAATGTAACATCTACACTACATAATACCACAGAAGGAGAGGGAAATACCGTAATTACAAGAAATGACATTGAATCAGATTGTATGAAATATACAATAACACATGAACATAACGATTTTCGACCTAACCTACCGCAACCAATTGTGAAGACCAGTGTCAGTGAAAATACACCTAGTTTTTTTAAGCAAAGTGAAGTTGTTATTTATGATGAAACATCATGTGAAGACAGTATTGAGGATGTCAGTGATACTGTTCAAGTAATTCCTTCAACAAATGCTGTGAAGAAGGCAGAAGGCATCAACAACGCTCGTTACATATTTCCCGAAAACCCAAATGAACTTGTTAATAAACTTAGATATTTATTGCAGTTTAAAAAAAACATGATGAATATTGCAGAAGAAAAGAGATGATTTTCATAATAACATCACTTAATGAATGAGGTTGCATCGACTGAAGTAATATCTGCAAACCCTCGAGAAGTATGATAATACATTTTAGTTAGCCCCATTACTTAACCGAAAAGTAATTATTTCAAGTAAACATTGCATGATAGGAATGTGTTTCAATTTGAAATATTATGTCTTCCTCAAACCAATTAAGTAGTTTGAATTTGCATGGAGTGTTAATTAGGTTTATGGAATAAACAGTCTTATTTGAGGAATAAAAAAGCCTAATTTAAGGAATAAAGTGTGGTTTGTGAAATAAAAAAGCCTTATTTGAGTACTAAACAAACTTATTTGAGGAATAAAGAATGTTTCAAGGAATAATTTTGAGGAATAAGGAATTGACAAACACCCTATAACATATAACCAGTATTAAAAATGTTGGCATCTATGTTTGTGAACTGCCCTATACTTACTGGTATCATTTTTGTAACCTCCTGTACTTGGTTGTGTTAAAATGTTGTACACAATTTTTTGGATCAACCTGTATTTGTATATATTTTGAAACAATTGTCTAATATGTTTTGTAACATTCTGTACTTTCCTAATTCTGTAAATAAATTAATGTTTTAAAATGAATTTTTACATTTATTTAAACTATTAATTATTGAAAGTGAACATGTATTAGTAAGAAAAATATTTTCTCGAGAGAGAGAGGAGAGAGAGAGAGAGAGAGAGAGAGAGGAGCGGAGGAGAGGAGAGGAGAGAGAGAGAGAGGAGGCGAGAGAGAGCGAGAGAGAGGAGAGAGGCGAGAGAGAGAGCGCGAGAGAGAGAGAGAGCGAGAGAGAGCGAGAGAGAGCGAGAGAGAGCGAGAGAGAGAGAGAGCGAGAGAGAGAGAGAGCGAGAGAGGAGAGAGAGCGAGAGAGAGGAGAGAGAGAGAGAGCGAGAGAGAGAGCGAGGAGAGAGAGCGAGAGAGAGAGAGAGAGCGAGAGAGAGGGGAGCGAGAGAGAGAGAGAGAGAGAGAGCGAGAGAGAGAGCGAGGAGAGAGAGGAGCGACGAAAAGGAGAGAGAGCGGAGAGCGAGAGAGACGAGAGAGAGAGCGAGAGAAGAGAGCGAGAGAGAGAGCGAGAGAGAGAGAGCGAGAGAGAGAGCGAGAGCGAGGAGAGAGCGAGAGCGGAGAAGCGAGAGCGAGAGAGGAGCGAGAGGAGAGCGAGAGAGGAGGAGCGAGAGGAGAGCGAGAGAAAAGTAATTAAAATGTCGTAATAGAGAGAGATTGTTGCATTATCTATTAAAACTATGTTGCATTAACACAAAATACTGTTCTGAAAAAAGACCGAATAAAAGTTCTGAAGCAAGCACCTTTTTTTCCAAAACTAACTTTATAAGATACCATCCCGGATAAGGCTTGGTTGATATAAACTGGGTTCATGTCTGGGTTAGGTCATGTACGAATGTAATCTAGTTACTGATTTTCACTGTTGGGTAGCTATGATTGTAATACATAGATTCTGGGTTCGAGTCTCGAGTTAGGTACAAATGTAATCTAATTTCCCTTCCAAGGGTTCAAATGTAATAGACGATATGTAATAGATGCTACGATATATTATATTAGTACATTACTATACGTTACGTTCGGAAGTTACGATATGTTACATTGGTACATCACGATACATTACATAGTAACTGTTCTAGCCCCGTGGCAATATTAAAAAATAAGGTCACAAGTTGGGTCCCTTAGTATATTATAGAGAGAATTGAAATAAATGGCTAGAAATGTGTGATTTTAATTACACCCTAGTTCTCTGTGCAATACAGAAGAAGTTTCTGTAGTAACATTTAATGAACCACGTTACTTATTTTTATTTGCATCAGCAAAGAGGTTTCTGAAGGAAAATGGTTGCTGTGCAAGCCAGGGCACGACGCTTTGTGTCTTATCTGTAGGAGGGATCTGTCCTTGCTAATTTAGACACGTGGGTACTGAGAGGCTTGTTTATGTCCTGGCGCCTGCCCTCCCTCCCACCTTCCCCTGGCAACAAACTCTCCACCGTCTCACCCTACTTCAGCTTCTTTTCACTGCGTGACTCCCATTCGAGCCCTCCTAATGGGTCACTTGTTTGAAAAGGGGAGGTCCACTCCCCAGCAAATTTACACGAAATGAATTTTGAATAGTTCCACCCCCTTTCTCCTCTTCGTCGCCGACAAACCCTTCCAACCTCTCGAGTGTCTCTAAGGCTGGTCCCTAGAGGAGGCAGAAGGGGGGCTGCGCCCATTCAGCTGGATTCTCAGGGACCTTGTCGCTGCAATTGAGGGTCGTGTTGGCACTGAGAGGCGGCCGAGTTTGAAGCTGGGGGGGGGGGGGGTCAGTGAGGAAGTGCGAGATACGCTGTCAGCTAGGACACAGCTCCCCTCTTGCTCTTCCTCGTACATCTTCTTCCGCAACATGGTGCTGCTAAATCACCAGGGCGTCCCTAGACGTGGGCGCCATCTCTCGCCTGGCAACTCACGGATGCCGGGCACGTTCCTACAACCACTAGCATCCCACCCCTCCTATCTACTCCACCCACCTCCCTTCCCCGCCCACTCCGTCTTATTGTTTCTTCAATACCTCATTTTGCTCGCCGCACGGGGACACCATTCACCCCCCCCCCCCAGCCCATCGCAAACCCCCTTTTAGGGTGTCGAAGGACCCTGGGATGGAGAATGCCGGACAAAAAGAACTGTAAAAGCCCGGTAAAAATAGAGGAGGGGGTAGATTTGTTATTTATTGCGTCACTTCTTTCCTTTTCGGAAGGCCCTTATTCTTCTTGTAGCTGCCTGAAAAGAAAGAATAGGGACATCGTAAAAAAAAAAAAAGGAGAATTATAACTGTCCCTCCCGTTCGTTTCAGCGGCCAGCTCCAATTTACTTTCTCACTTGTTAAGTCCGCCTGCGCCCTTGGCTATCAGCTTTTCCATCTATTATCGCTTTCTCTGAGGATAAGAGCTTGGAGCGCGGCAATAAGCTAGCTCGCGGTTTGTAAGGAATTAATATTCCGTACCGTTAAAACAAATTCTAACTTATTTTGAAGCTGAAGTGAGGTAGTCGATTTCTTGGAAAAAAAAAATCCGTTTCCTGTTTCTCTGTCTGCCAAACCTCCTGCGATTCACAAAAGTTCAGCATGATAAAGGCTGTTCACGATGAAATGAGTACTTTTGAAATCAACCTCTGGAAAATGTCACTGTCCCAACCTGCAGCTATTTTAACGGGCGCACTGAGTGCCTTGTAACTTCGGAGGGGAAGTAGTTCCGCGTCTTTGCGTTCAATTAAAATCGATAAGTAAATCGTTTGTGAACACTGAAATTAATTTAATTTGATTTCTGTTCTTTTTTTATGCATATACATGTAGTGGTAAGCTAATTTTCAAAATATTTACTTTTCTAAATATTTCACAGTTTCACTCGACCGACGCATGAATAAATTGATGAGGCCCATGACAATGTTAATTTTACACAAGACGGAAGAATACACAACGTTCGTACAAGTAAATCTTAAGCAGGTCTTTCAAAAGCGGTCATTTTACCGTGAACAGCCTATATAAGTCAATCGTTTACAAATTCGATCACCCGGACGGCAAAAGGCGACTGATCCTGATATAAAGAGGCAGTGCTGAATATACTGAACGATGTCTGCGCTAAGTTCAAAATCGTGTCTGCTTAGCGTATGTGTATCGAAATCAAAAATGAAATAATGAGCTGCATATTAAATTTCTTGTAATTATTAAAATTAACACTGTTGTAGTTATATTAAGGTAAAACCACGGCTGTTGGTAAGCTGTATTAACTGACACTACAAGAGGAAAAAAAATTAAAAAGCTTCCACATTTTGGTTTATATTTCACTAAAATACCATCATTTTCAGCTGTTGATTGTAGTCGGTAGTGTAGTCAGAATTACGGAATTCTGAGTTCGTCCAGTAAAGGGGCTCGTGTTAAGAATGCTGATTTGGCACGAAAGCTGCAAACGCTTAAAAACTTGTAATACAAAGAAACAACTTATATTTTTTCCAGGTCGTGACGCGTGTAAACTCGCCCCTTTAGTTTGCGATTCCCTCTATTTTCTGTTAGAATATTTCAGAGCTAAAAAAAATCTTTCCTTTTGGCAACCCACTTACTCATAACAGAAAATGTATCATTTGAATTCTACGAAGCGCATGGTTCCACTGGCAGTGTTGCTGTGACAATGATTTTTCTTTGAAGGAAATACATCCATATACATGGTTTTTTCTGTTTCACTCATATACAAGAGAATCAAACAGGAATTTGGTAACGAATGCTGAGATTGAAGTGCACGATAGCAGAATTCTATTAGAAGAAAAAAAAACTTATAAATAGGAGTCCGATGTGATGGAGAGGCATTAATGCTCGCAATAATGTTGCCACTCAAGGCCGCAGGTTTTGTAATCACATATTGTATAGTCTGTATATAGATTCAAGTAGGTAGAGCTTAACTTGCGGTTGACATCAAGGTTATTAGAGACGTAGCATATTTCACAGACAAACATGGACGGGTAAGGAACCATCTGAGAATTCGCCTGGAGTACTGAGTTTGGGAAACCATGGAAAGCCGAAATAACGATGGTCGTCGGTCCGTGATTCGAACCCGTGATCTCCCTCAAGCGAGTCTAGTGGTCTAACACTGCGCCACCTGGCTCGGTATGGATGAAAGTGTTTGTGCACGAATAAAGCGGTTTTCACAATAGAGCGTTGTGACGCGACGCGACGCGACGCGCCAATCAGAGACTTGACGCTAGCGTCGAATGTCGAGAACATTGCCCGAGCGACGAACATTGGTTTTGACGATCGTCGTCAGCGATGGAGAATAAGAAGAATAGCATTTCTGAACGTCATAATAAACTGGCGAGAAACAGATAACATACATAAACGGTTTGCAGATATACTAATTGGAGTTCAAATTTATGTCAATTTTACCTACCTTTAGGAAAATAAAAGTATGTTTTTCGATGCCTGAAGAGTCGTTCATGTTATACATCATTTTGAATTTCAATAAAATACCTTTATTAAAGAAGAGTGTATATCACTAAAAAATAACAATTTTACTAACTAAATGGCAAGAAACTTCACTGCATTTCGTTCAATTTTAGCATTTAATTGCAAGCTTCCTTGCGAGATAACAGATGGCAGCACGGTCTGTGTTGCCAGCGGCTTGCGTCAGAACATCGCTCTGTTGTGAAGACGCAAATAACGCTCGTGACCGGCTGCAAGCGTCGGACGCGACGCACCGCATCGCGACGCTCTATTGTGAAGACCGCTTAAGGGTCACGGACACGGAGGTATCGCTGGATCATATTCGGAGTACCACACCAATGATTTGAAAGTCGAAGCACCGAGTTCAACAGCGAAGTACACACGCCGTGAACAGACGAGCAGAGCTTGTCTTCTTCCGCACACTCCAAAACTGCTCTGAAACAGCTAATTCGAATGCAAATCTGTTGAACCAGCTTTATTTGACTCTGCAAAATTCTACTGATAGTTTCAGTTGCCGATGTTCACTGATTAATAGAGACGTACAAAATTCGCGTTATTAATTCGAAGGACAGACTGAACTCCAAGTTTCTGTGCTTCTGACCAGCTTCGGCCATTGGCCAAAAATATGTCCGGCATGCCTCCGAGAACTCTTGAGCCAGCGATATAAGTTCAGCTGTAAAGTGGCCGATCTCTTTTGAGGAGGTCAAGCAGATGCGTGACGATTACACTGCAGCAGCCAATGAAACCACGGATTGTGGTCACGCGTTTATAAGGAACTGAAGTACATCATGTCGCCGAAAGATAACGCGAATTTTGCAGGTATCTGCCGACTAGACAGTGATTCCCACTGAGTCACAGTAAATAGCACTGACCTGACAGTGAAACCTGAGTGCATTATACCGATTCGCCAGTATGTAACATATTATTAACTGGAGATCCAGAAAAATAATTTTACTAATATTGAATTCCCTCATTTATATTTAGAGTGTAGGTAATAGGAAATGTATTATAATATCTGTAGGCGTTGTATAACACAATTCACCAGATACACTTGTAATTGCTTTCTTCGTCGTAGTGTAGCACCAACCCAGTCATTTCGGGCGCAATTTTATCAGTATTTGCTTCTCAGGGCGCTCCTATCACAGTAATTTCCCACACATCACCTCACATAAAAATGCCTTTCCATGTGAAAATGTGCGTGTGAAGGATGATCATTCTGTCTTAAAAATAATACAGGTATTGCATTATAAAAAGTTCCTGTGGCATCGCCGGTTTTATTGGCTGTTAATATCAATATGTCGCGCAATGCGCATTGCTGAATACAGCAAACCAATAATAATTGTTCATCATGTCTGCAGTTGAATACATTGTGGTGTAAACAAATACGGCACTGGCTACTACTTATACCGATATAAATGTGGTATCACCACTTCTGTCACCGGTAGTATTTATAAAGAGGTGAAAAAATGTGTAAGTAAATATTAAGATATACTTTGCCAATATTTTGTGGTCATTGCAATATAGGCTATTATGTTTTATTACATAACTGCTATTCCATAATTGAAAAAGATTCGTTCGGCAAGCAACATTAAAATGTTCTGTGCAATTATACTACGTAGGGTAGGGTGCATTAAAAAATAATTTTACTGTCCACAGTCTCAATTTTTTTTTGTGTGATATTAATTTTTAAAGATCCAAGAATTAATTTTGTCGTCCAGACACGCAAAAATATCACGCTTTAAAAATTCCTAGTAAAATTGTTTTTATACATATCATTTGATGTTCTAGTATGCTGAGTATTTTTATGTGGAATGCATGATAATCAATATAGTGAAAGAGTATTATTTGCCGAGTTCGCTTTGTTTGTCTTCCTTGTTGAATAACTAGACGAATTAGCATGAAAAATCAGGGTCTTCTAGAACTTACAAAAATGCAGTTACTTTTGTCATTAGGGTACGTTGAAGAATCATTTTACGTTCTCAGTTAAATATGTGTTTACAACGCCCAATGCAATTAAATGGAATTGATCAAACATAAATTAATATTGTTTCACGATTTATTTAGCAAGATATCCGTCCAGTTAAAATAGTAACTTCTTTACAGAAGAGAATGCGATTTGTTTTGCTTCAACTTTGGTTAGCGTAAGAACAGATACCTAATAATTTGTTTTTATTCACTCTTTTCTCGGCATATATTTAAGGGATATGGAAAACTATCGCAGTGGGCGAATTTTCTAAACATAAAATAAAGAACAGAATCGTAAGTAACTACTTAACAATTATTATGGGGTTGCATTTATTTTTATTTTTATTTATTTACATTTGACAAACTCTCATGTACATCAACAAAGGTTACACATTATATAGATTTGAATTTCAATATTGGCCACCTTTTTGTGAAACGTTAGGCATATAAACCACAAAATTCGTCAATATTCTATAGTAATTGTCTTCAAATTAACAAAATAAAATAATTTACAAGTATAATGATAGTCGACGTTTTATCTCGTAAAGTGGAAATTGATATTTCTAACATAATTGTCTGAGAAAGCTTTCAAAAAATTTAAATTAAATTAAGATTAAGATGCAAGTTAAGTTTAAATCTTACTTTTTATTATAGATTTCTACATAATAACATTTTGTAAATATTAAAAGATTTGCAAGTGCAGATGTACTAATTTTTTTGTCCCCAAATGCTGTCATTCGGAAAACAATCACTGAGTTTTATCCGGAAATATATTATGTATCAGCAATTGTATATGACGATTTTGATAATTCAAATAGAATGAAAAAAAAAACCCTTCGAAATTTATTAAGTACAAATTTAGTTCTTGATTTTATGTTTTCGGAATACATGGACGTCGAGACCTTTATATGGCCTTAAAGATACAGCGAAGAAGGAGTTGAAAGAATAAAACCAATTGCTGCAAAATAAATATTTGTTTTTCACCTAAACAAAATTCAAGTAAAATAAATCTAATATTCTATTTCTACAAAAAAAACACGAGTGTCACTCGGCCAAATATTTTTCTACAAAAAAGAGTTTAAAAATTTTGATCAATTGTATTACATTTATATAGTGGTTTTACCGATATATTTTACCGATATTTTAAAACTATAGATTATTTACGGTTACTTCACACTTTTCTGAATCCCTGCCAAAGTTCTACTTCCAGGATATTCCTCCGCCTCATGCAAACAAAGTTTAACTATATCTAGAAAATTACACCAAAGGACAGCGTACCGAATCCGTACGCACTCAGTTGTATAGGCCGTTCACTGTAAAGTGAGCACTTTTGAGGCCCTAGTTACTTTTTTATTTCACCCATTGCTTATTCTTAAACCACCTTTTTAAATAAATATTGCCATTTCTGTAATAAACACAGTGTGAATATTCCATCACACTCGGAAATTAATGTCCAAGGCAAAAATTCTATGTATTTTTTGACTATTATTCCCAATGAGAGAGCTTTCAAAAGTGCTCACTTTTATAACAGTATTTTGCATGAGAACTATTTCTTAATAGGCGCTACCAACACACATGCTCTTTCACTGATTTTACTCATATTTATTATAAATGAAATATTAAAATTTATAAATAAAATACAGGAAAGACTTCGGTTTAACGAAAAATAATACACTATTATGTTAGCAGAGGTATAAAAACCCTTGTGATGCACAGAATATTAGGTAAATAACCGAACACGTCATTCATGGGATGATTTTTCAAATAGTTTGATTCAAAAGCGTGAAGGAACCATGAGTCAAGTATATTCCATATTCGTCGCATACTTTCAAATGTTATAAGACACGAGGCATAGAGTTCATGATGTTTTCAGGACATGATTCGTGACGGCTTTGCAGTGCATCACTAGCGCAGCCGCATCGCCGACACTGCTACACGCAAATAAATCATTTTCAAATTTACCATACCAGTGTGTACGCTTAGTGAGAAAGCAGCAATGGTAATGTTTTCCCCTATACATTCATTTTAGCGTTCCTACATTTGCGCAGGAAACAGTCAAATACATATGGAAGTTCCCAACTTTGTATAGTAGCGCTGCTGAACATTCCTATACCTGCAGCTTGATGTGTTGTATTATTACCACACAGTGTATAGGTTAAAAAACTTCCATTACAATTTAGGAAGTTTACCAGGAATTTTTTTCCACGGTGTAGCGTCGACTGCTTGCACGAGTTTCGAGCAAACACTCGAGCACATACCGGCTGATGTTTGTTCATAACTGTTCCTGGCTTGCTCCCCTGTTGGTGCACCAGCCGGTAAAATATTGCCCTGGAATTAACCTTCGCGTCGTGCGTGTGTGTGTGTGTGTGACTCCGTCGCTCTCGCGACGAACGCAGCAGCGTGTTTAATATCTACCTCGTCGCACTACAGCTTCTGCCTTGCACTGGGTACACGAGAGAGCATTCAATTGTAAAGACTGTTCACGATAAAATGAGCACTTTTGAAATCAACCTTATAAAAGTGTCGCTGCCTCTGCCTGCGTGTATTTTAACGGGCGCACTGAGTGGCAGGTGCCCAGTAAAGTTGGAGACGATGTAGAGAAAGTAGTTCCATAATTTAATGTCGAATGAATAGTGTTAGGTAACCGTTTATAATGACATAAATTATTTCATTTGCTTCCTGTTATTTTATAGTACATCGAAATGTAAAAATGAACTGATTTGTGAAATTTTCCTTTTCTTATAATTTTACAATTTCATTTGACCGACGCATGAATAAAGCGATGAGGCCCTTGACAACGTTAATCTTACATAAGGCGAAATAATGCACAACGTGCATACAAGTAGATCTGAAGCAGGGCTTTCAAAAATGCACATTTTACCGAGAACCGTATAACTTAAAATAATTTATACCCTGTTCACGGTTAATCCGAGTACTTTGAAAATCAAACTTTTATTAAAGTCACTGCTCCTGCCTGCATATATTTTAACGGCCATACTGAATAACATGCGCACACAGTGAGGTCGGTAACGATGGAGGTTAAATAGTTCAATCTCTTAGAGTTGAATTATAAAAGTGCCAGGTGAACATTTGCGAATACCGAAATTATTTATATTGCATTCTATCTTTATATGCTCATAAGTGTACACCTACGAATTGTAAAAGTTTTAAAGTACTTCCGTTTATTAATAACTAGCGACCCGCCCCTGCCTCGCTCGGGTACGTTATACAAATATAGCGTCGTTTAGGTTTACAGAAAGTATATACACTAAATTCTTCAGGTGACTAACATAGGATTAATACGGTGTTGTTCACAAAGTCTTCGTAAGTGAACCCCAGTAATTAATCAAATTTTAAATGACAAAAATGGTCATGCGTGAAAGATAAACGTATGCTGTCGCGGACATTTTTGTAGAACTCTTTGAGATCTACAGGGCTTTAGTACATTAATTTGGTGTATCGTTTATGGTTTATTCAGCGTAAGCCATGTAAGCACCCGAAAAGCAGCTTTTTCCGACTTTATTATGAAACGTCGACATTTCTCTTTACGTTTAATATATTAAAAACAAACAATAAGTGTACAGTATGTATGTCCGGGCTACTAACTCTCACGGACAGCACGCCAAATGAAAAGTGTGTTTTTCGCAACAGCTGATACCAAAAAAATTGAAGTGGGTCTGGGAAAGGCTAAAAATCAACATGCCAAAGTTTCACGAATTACGTACGGTAACCATCGACTCCGCGTGTTCGCACGGAAACCTACCTGCGCCAGATACAATTTTACGTAATTGGCAAGCTCCCGTCGCCTCCCGCGAGGCGAAGACCGAGGCTGTTTGCGAACGGCTAATGACCAAAACTCACTCTCGCAGACAAACTCGTGCAGAGACCGCGCCGTGGCGAAACAAACACACAGCCGGCGTCCCCCTTCCGCTCGGCGTGATCCGAAGTTGTCCTCTCGTCGGAAGGAGGCGTGCTGTTCCACGGACAGGCGGGGAAGCGTTCACGAATACTTTCCCGTGCGAACTACGCACATGGAAACACGAACGCTCGAAACACACTTGTGTTCCAATGGCGATCACACAACGGTGATATAGCCCGTCCACGGTAAAATGAGGATTTCTGGAAGCCCTGCTTAAGATCGACTTGTTTGCACGTTCTGTATACTTCCACCTTATGTAAAATTATCACGGCCATCGGCCTCGTCACATTATTGATGCGTCGGTCAGGTGAAACTGTGGAATTATTAGATAAGTAAATATATTTTACAAATCTGTTCATTTTTACTTTCGATGTATTTAAATAAAACCATTAAGCGAAAAAAATAATTTAAATTATCACAAATGGTTACTTAAGACTTTTTATTCGGCGTTAAGATATGGAACTACTTTCCATACACCGTCACCAACTTTACTGGGCGCACATCACCCAGTGCACCCGTTAAAATGTACGCTGGCAAGGGCAGTGACTTTTCTAAGGTTGATTTAGAAAGTGCTAACTTTATCGTGAACAGCCTTTACTTAGATGCACTTTAGAAGACTCCACTCAAAGAAATTCAGCAAGTGCTTTCGTTGAGTTGCGCAGCAATTGTGGCCTGAGTTCGCACATCAACCAGCAACCATATTGTGGAATTATCGACAATGGAGAGTTGGCCAGTAAGGTTTTACTATACATGATCAAGAGGTTCAGGATAAAAATTGTAATACTGAAAGAGCAAAACTGCAGGGGCTGACCACAATCAAGCCCGCTGTTTTAATAAATACGTGTTTTAATTATTAGTATATTTATTTGATCGATATTTAATGTAACAAATATGTAATTAATTTAAGCACAGTAATATTTTCTTATCAAACGTGCGGTCTTTTGAAAATCCAAGTGTAAAAAAGATTTTTATGATCGTTATAATTACGCGATTGCTGTTGGATGTCCGCAAGCCAATGTTGTGGACGTAAAAAGAAGACAGTAATAATGCTCATTTTTTTAGTTTATGGTTTTCTCGCGTACGACACACCTATGATGTCGCGTGAAAATAACAGTGATATCCCTAGCCACAACACAGTTAATACTAAGCAAGTGCGGTTGTTCTTATATAGAACTATTGGTGACGAATGTTCCGAATTCTAAAATGTGATAGCAGAGATTTCTCCGAGACAAAAAAAAAAATCACTCATGAAAATGTTTGAGTTAACGGATGGATACAAAGAAACAATTGAGCAATTGCTATACTGCGGTAAAGAAAATAAGCACACCGGTTTTCGATAATGTGTGAATGACGATCTATGCATGTTTTACAGTATATTTTAGAATGTACCATTCTCTGCAGCATTCCACAAATCTGTTCGTCGTATTGTCGTACTTGAGCTTTGAAATCGCTGCAGCATTCCGAATACAGTCAAGCAACACTGTATTTCGGACACAAGCGCTCTTATCTAGATCCGCACACGATAACACGTATGACCCAGGTCCGAAGATTTAGTTGACAAAGCTACCGAGAGAACATTCGTGCACCTCCGCATGCGTTCCGAGACAAACCCACGTTTACTTTGGATTTTGTTCTAAACCCCATCACAGGGGCATGTGTGATCCTTCCTTTTCCTAAGCGTATCCATGAATTACTAGTTGTAGGGTGCTCGATAGGCTTACAGGCGTCGTGACACTAGGAAATCAGTTATAGGCGGTTCACGGTAAAATGAGCACTTTGAAAGCCCTGCTTAAGATCTACTTGTATACACGTTTTGTATCCCTCCGCCTTTAGTAAAATTAACATTAAGGTGGGCCCCATCACTTTATTCATGCGTCGGTCAAATGAAACTGTGAAATTATTAAGAAAGTAATTACTTTACAAATGGCCTCGTTTTCACACTTCGATGCATAAAAAAACAGAAAGAGAAAGAAATAATTTTAAGTTATCACGAATGGTTAGGAAACTTTTTATTCGATGACTTTACTGGGTGAATATCATTTAGTGCTCCCACTAAAATGTATGCATGTAGGGGGAGCAAATTTTTCCTAAGGTTCATTTCTAAAGTGCTCATCTTATCGTGAACAGTTTTTACCAACAAAATGGGAAGTTAAAGTGGGTTCCAATTTACGTCAGTTTGAATGTGTGTTTCGTTTTCGTGTTGAGTCGCGTCGAATTTTTTGTGTTAAGCATGTGTTTCGGCCTTTATTTGATAGTCCATCTAGCATTACCCAGGGTGCACCGCGAGGAAGCGGACTAACATTGCACCCTAAAATGTTGGGGCCTACCTAGGCTATACACGAATACCTCGCAGATGTAAAAATTAAGAGGCTTCGTTCAAGACATCCGCCACTCATTACCTCACAACACCTGTAGTACTTGGCGACGAATCCAATCTCCTGGGAGCACGGACACAAGGACGGGCAGAAAAATCACAAGTTCGACATCGCAAAATGCCTTGCATAAAGGTAAAATAACCGGGGTTGTAATTGCCCAGAAAAACCTGGCCAACTCCTAGCAGAGTTCGTACAGAGCACGGTAGATGCAATGACTTGCTCTACAGATGGGGAGAAATATTGTCCCCTCCATGCGACTGTGGTGCTGATAAGCAAACTTTTTATCACATTACCCAAGCATGTGCGTTGACTGCCTACAAGGGGACTACTGAAGATTTCCTCTATGGGACTCCAATATGTTTGTTTGTAATACGTATTCCTAGCGACCCGCCCTGGCTTCACTCGGGTGCGATTTACAAATAAGGCGTTGTTTAGGTTTACATCAAGTATATACAATAAATGCTTAAGGTAACTATTTAGTTTGATAAGGATTAATACCGTGTTGTTCAAAAAGTCTTCGTAAGTGAACCCCTATTTTTAATTAAACTTTAAAAGACAAAATTGGTTACTGCTGGTCATCCTTAAAATAGAAACATATGATGTCGCTGACTTCTTGTAGACCTTTTTGAGATCTACAATCAGTAGTACATTAATTTGGCGTATCTCTTATGGTTTAGTCAGTGTAAGCCATGTAAGCGCCCGAAAAGCGGCTTTTTCCGACTTGATTTGAAAACGTCGACATTTATCTACTATCCTTACATTATATATTAATTAATGATGTACCAAAACCTCTCTCAAGATATTCTCTAAATGGTGGTGAAAATCGTATAAAAAAATCCATAATGTAGTTTTGAAGACTTAGCCGAATACAGACACACTCGGCCGGGCGACTTTGTTTTCTATTATTTATAGACATGATGTGTTGTGACTGCTTTGTATGATTACCAATATGTCATAATGTGCCAACTAATTTACTAATATCGCGATATGCTTGTACCATACTCAAAATAAATTTATTACATATTTACACGCATTCTGAAGATATTTCGAACATAGATCATATCTTATATCTGTATCATATCTTCCTATGACTAACAGAAAATCTCATGAATGAGTTATAACCAATTACATGTCCATTACAGGTTGACTTCGATTATTATTCACTGTACTAACGTAACACGTCTGCGAGGTTTCAGAGTGAAAGGCCTGTTAGGTTAACATTAAGGATCTGGTAACCATACGGCCAATCACATTATTTTCAATTAAGAACACCTTACAGGTTTTTTTTTTTCATTCGGTGGTTATTATTATTATTCCAGTTTTTCTAGTCACATAGATAACATCGCTGAGGATGAATGAATTCATTATCTCGTCAATATAGAGCGTGTATAGCAATGTGACATGGCAACTTTAGACCAAGTTAAAGAGTACATGTATCATGCTAAATAATGTATAGGTCCGCAAGGGTGTCATGTTGAGGTAACTTGCTTCTCACAGCAGCGACCCGGGTACGACTCCAGGTCAGGTTAAATCCTGATTTATACATTTGGGAAACGTGTCTGGCGTCATTGTTATCCTGTAGATAATCTCGGAGCGGTCCAGTTTCCTCAACAATAGGTTTTGTCTATGTTACAACTGTACATAACTTCACAACTATTGACACTTAAGGTTGGGGGTCCCCAATAGATCCTGAAAACTAAAATAAAGTGAAATGAGCTGCCAGCGAGTGTCAACAGTGCGAACAATATCCTGTTTCTACTAATTATAAAATAGATGTTGAATAGCTCGTAAGGAAAGAAAAATTAAATTTATAACCTAAATAGCTTATTACTAATTTTATGTCCTCGAGGACATAAGTGTGTTAATGCTATGCTACCTCATAGCAGGCAAGCCTCTCTAGTCATGGGCTGTAATAGAGTATTTTTTCACCCTTCACGCTACGGGTGCACTGGAAGGCGGCCGGGTGTATGGGCGGGGGACGACATTTTGAGACCCTATACCATTTTGTATCAGCAGAATAACGATTTGTAACAATGACGATTTTTATGGCGTGTACCGCCCCCTTAAGAACTCCGCTGTTATAGAGAAATCCTAGTAAATAATATTAGACGCCGTATTAACACTTCCGTCAAAAAGGAAGCATGAAAATATTTACTCATATTACCATAAATATGCTTCACTTGTGTTATTTTTTTCTTCGTATATTTAATAGTTTTTTTTTAAAGGAAAGGCGATGGCAAGGTTCTGTGCAGGGTCCTCGATGGCGGTCCGTTTGTCTTGTTCACACGTGCAGGTGGGTATTAATAATGTAGACAATATCTGTGGCTAGTAATCGTCAGGCGTTTAATTTTACGCGCTGCACTAGCCTAATATTTTATTGCACGTGAATATAAGTGTGGGCAATAAAATTAGTTTCATAGTACATCAAGATGACAATTAAAATTTTTCGTGTCGGTATTTCTATTTGCTCAACCTACATTTTTTGTTTTAATAAAACGGAAGTCCTGTGCTAAGAGTCAGCTGGAGGATCAAAGTAATTTTCGAGACACACATAAAAATGTACGGAGAAAATTATTTTTATCAACAAGAAGCATTTTAACCCGGTTCCTGGTTAAGGAACATTTGCTTATTTGAACGTCATAAAGCCTGTAATAATAGAAAGACTTAAAACTAAAAGTCATGCACGCGGTCAGCTACATGAATAACGTCACGAGGAAATCAAATGCATAGCGGTTAGTCGCCTGAAGTCGCCCGTAAACCTTTTCCCATTGACTTCGGTGGGTGTAACACGCTCCAAAACGTTGGCATTTATAGTGCAGCTTTCAAGCTCTGATTCCTAATATCCTGTAACGAGGGGGAATGATGCCCCGCTTTAATTAATAATGCTTTGAATCCCTAAGCGAAAATTCTGCCGATTAATTAACATGTGCTTATTAACACTTCCGCTCGTTCGCCTTCCGTCGAACTGAGAAGGGGTTTTGGCTTACATACTAAATTAAACCTACGGCTTATTAATTAAAAACCACACGCCCGCATGCATTACCCGGGATTGGAACCTAGGACCCGCAACACAGTATATTGAAAATATTAAAATAAGTGGCATGTTTTAATAGTGATTATATAAATAATTTATATATTCACACATTTATATATATAAACACACTATTTTACAAAACTGACTAAGAAATGATGTTTGTACTATACGTCTATTAGATACTGCCAACATAAAAAGTTTGGTTGGATTTGGTTAAATTGTTAGATATGCCAAATATATCAAAATATTTATATGGCCTCCATTTTGGAAATGTGTATAACACCATTTAAATAATGTAACTTTGCATGGTCTTCTGTAGCTGTGCGAAATTTTGTGGGAATTAGTTTAATTATTACGGAAATATGGCAAAATGTTAATTTTACTCACCAACTAAACTTTCTATTCAAACAGTATTAATTATAAGCATAATTTTTTGCAAAGTAGCGTCAGGTGAGTAAACTTAACATTTTTCCATATTTCCGGAATAATTAAACTAATTTCCACAAAATTTTGCACAGATCCAGAAGGCCACGTAAAGTTGCATGATTTAAATGGGGTGAGACACTGATTTCCAAAATGGTGGTCATATAAATATTTTGATATATTTGGCATATCTAACAATTTAACAAAATCCAACCAAACTTTTTATGCTGACAGTATCTAATAGACGTATAGTATAAAGAACACTTCTTAGTCAGTTTTGTAATATAGCAAGGATTAAGAAAATAAGGTTTTCATGCCTTATCTTGTATACCAATCAAACGATTCCCAACAAATTTTCCACAGGAGTAGCGTTGTGGTAGGCCATGTAAAGTTGTGTGTTTTTATTGACTCGGGCACTTATATTCATGATGATGGTCATGTAAATATTTCAGGTCAGTGTGCGCGGTTACAGAGGACATTCCAATGCAGTTTTCACTTTCTAAATTATCACTACATGTCCACGTTCTCTCTACTAACATTTAGACTAAGTTTTATAATAATAATTTCTTTTTTTAGACGTAACAGAAGAAACTTTTCCAGCTCTGTTCACAGTCGAATTATTCAGAAACAATTTTCGGCGCGTTTTCTGTCAGCACATTTGCATTTGCAAGCGCTACTGGCAAGAAAAGAATCAGCTTTGTTTTCCAGATTTTCTTCTTCCATCATATATTTTTTTACCAGCTGCTAACACAAAAGGAATGTTGGCAAAAATGTGCTTGTTATAGAAAATGCCGTTGGAACACTCAATTTGGGACGCGTCTTGTTTCACGAACTGCTGCGTGTATACTGAGAGAGAGCTTTCTGTATCACGTCTCGACATATTACTGAAAAGTTCTTCAATATGTAGTTTTTTTTTTTTTTTTATGTGTGTTTACAAATTATCCCCTTCGTGTTTCTTTCCAAATACGACAAATAATGTATTTCCATCGTAATGAACTAAATTCGCATTTCTTAGCGCTTTCACACCCAATCTAATTTACAGTTTCAGGGGTTTGCTAAAAAAATAAAAATTATGTTACGTGTCGTACTAAAGTCAACACAACACTTGTTTCGTTGCACTATCTGTTCGGCTACAGTTATATGAACCAGTTGTGACCTGGACCACTAAGACGGTTTGCGAATCATTTACCCACAGGTAAGATCATTGGTCATTGCGATTCGCAGTGGGCAATACAGACCAATAATAATCTATACATGCGTAGCGTACACACTTGCATACTTTCGGTCTGAATGGGTTAAAAACCGCAAACATATTACTGAAGAATTAAAACCTCTTAGATGTATAATGCGGGTACGAGCTCACGTCATTTTTTCATCCAAATATAAAGCTTTTTAACCCTAATTAAAGCAATGTTAGCGTTTTCAAATCACTTTTTCAAGTTTCTAGAAACCCCATTCGACTCCAATTTTCGATTCTCAAAAACACGCAAATTTATGCCAAAAACAAGCAAAATCGATCAAAAATCAAGCAAATTTTCAATTTTTCCAAAATAGCAGTGCCGAATTTGTGCTGATAAAAAAAAAACAAGCATTTTTCATCGAAAATCAAGCTATTTTACTCCAAAATCAAGAAAATTTACCCCGTTTGTACCTTCAGAAATAGTACCTCAGGATTTTTGAAGTATTTACCTCATAATCATGCAAAATAAGGTAGAAACAAGTGGAATATTATGTTTTATTCAATACAGTTTGTATTCGAATCTTTACTAATTTCTTAAAAACTGCTTCTGTTTGCTGTAGATTTTCACCAATATCTCGAAGTTCATATTTATCGTCAATGTTATCTAAGACTGATAATTGTAAGCTTTGCAAATTTGAATGAAGTTTTCGAACCATATTTTTAACATCTTCGGATGCATTATTTAATTTATAGGCAGGTGGCCTTGAACCACTACCATAACCATTTTAAATGTTGGTTAAACTGCATAGAAACCAAGGCATTGTTATTTTATTTACAAAGAAAATATATTTATTAAGAGAAAGAAAAATTTCATTTAGAATTATGAAAACGATTTTTTATTTGATCAAATAATTCATCTATATTTCTAAAAATTTGTAAAAGTTTTAAATTTAACCACTCAACTATAAGTCTAAAACAGTGTGTAAAAATATCGAAACATTTTGTTGATTCTTCCATTTATTAATTTAAAAAATTTATATATCTTCAGTAATTCTCTCTTTCAAATGATCATAAGTTAAATTCCGTTGGCTAATTAGAACAACATTACAAACTCTACCTGCTTCAATCTTTTTATTCAAATCTACACTAGTTTTTATATTTGTCTTTTCTTTAACTACAGTTGTTTTTCTATACAAGCAATCAATAATATGCAATAGTCTTCGCCCAAAAATGAATAATAATTAATATTGACTTCGAAGTTTGCAGTTGGTTTATAATAAAGTTCATAATTTCTGCATATAGTACCTAGTTTTGTTTTTGAATTTGAGTCAAATGGAATTTCTAGAGACTTGAAAAAGTGACTTGAAAACGCAAAAGTTGCTAATTTTTTTGTTTAAAAAGCCTGATTTTTGGATGAAAAAATGAAGTGAGCTCATACCCGCGTTACACAGCTACTACTCTTGATATGTTTTTATGTTATTCCTTCAATAAATTATCTAAAAGAATGAAAAGTGTACTCGAGAGGGTAAAATAAATAATAATTACACACTTAAACATGGCTGGGAGATTCACTAGCCTGTGTGTTCGTTCTCAGCGGCAAGGGAAATTATGAGCTATGGCATTATGTAGGTTGGCCGTGTTATCATACTTTCAGGTGGTCTATAAATTCTTCACACAGCCACCCCGTGGAGAAAAAGAAATTTAAACAACTCAAGCAAATGAGAATGTTAACACAGGTTTTATTGTAATGTAGGCCGAGTAGGCATTTGTACTGTTTTCGATTATAACTAAAATGTTTCATAGAAAAATTTTATTATAATTTTTATACTCCTGCAGAGATATGTGAAAGTTTAATAAAGAGAAGCATCTCTATCAATATATCCTGCTACCGGTAGCCTATAGTCTATTCACAGTTTCTTCACACATTTTGAATCAAACATTTCAACAATTACCTCATGTTTGACATGTTTAGTTATTTTCTAAACATGTCATATATCATAAGCGTTTTATACCCCTGTTAACAAAAAATTGCTTTATTTTTCGTTAAAATTGTAGTTTAACTAGGTTTTCGTTATAATTTGTGATATTATGTTTATAATGAATATGAGAAATAGTGAGAAAACACGTGTATTGGTAGTGCCTATTAATAAATAGTTCCAATGCAAAATATTATTACAACTGAGTGCACACGATATATCTCGAGAAACATTTACCCAATTTAAACCAAGTTTGGTACCTTAACATTGCATTATATAAGCACTGTATTTATAAAGTGACGATGTTATTGGCCTGCTGTGTTGGAAAATAGTTCAAATTGAAAAAATATATACTTTTTTCTGTTATATCTATGGAAACTTTTAGGTGATTTAAACCGAATTTGGTATAGTGACAGTGAATCTCGCAGTGCATGATGTTAGCATTGAATTTAGAGAGCGATAATTTTATTTATGTACCATTTTTGAAGATAGTGTCACATTAAAAATTGAACTATTTGGTTATATATCGCTAACTACACTATCCCTGCCAACTTTGGCATACAAGTAATACTATTGTACCATGGTCATATATGTGATTTAATAGAATAAGATACGTATTTTCAAAATGACTGCAGTATAAATATTTTATGTTCATTTGCAATATTTACAATAACATTTTACCAATTTCTACCAAACTTATTATGGTAAAAGTATCTTTCACAAGAGTGAAATGCGTGGAAACATAGCCTATTTGGCCCTCCATTTTGTAAGAAGGCACTACATGAAAAATAAAGATTTAATATCATATCTCGGAAACCATCAACCAATTACTACCAAATTTGACATTCATGTAATACTACGGTAGGTCATGTTAACCCGCATATTTTAGAATGTCAGACTATTATTTTCAAACTAATGACTATATAAACACTTTAGACTACCGTGCTATATCTACGAAACCTTGTAACAAATTTCAACGTAACTTTTATGCTGCTGGTGTCTATTGCAATCATTAAATTCGTCCACCATTTTGTAGGATAGTGCCACACGAATAAATCAAATTTAGTAATATCTAGGAAAAACAATCCACCGAATTTGGCAAACAGCGGTACTACAGTGGACCATGTAAAATGAAATGTATTAAGTGTCCCAGACAGTTATTTTCAAAATGGCGACAGTATAAATATTTTATTTCAATATTCTATATCTACGAAAGCAAGAAACCAATCCCAAAATTATTTTGTAGACTTGCAGTATCTTTTAAAACAAGCAAATGTGTCTAAACAGAGTCTTTTTGTAGGCCATTTTGTAAGATAATGCCACATGAATAAATATTGTTGTCTTATCTCGGGAAATAATAAACCGATTCCTTCCAAATTTAGCAAACAAGAAATATTAAAGAGGATCATGTAAGTGGTGATGTTTAAACAGGATCTGGCAATTATTTTCAAAGTGCTGACCACATAAATATTTAAATTTAACTCATATCTATGAAATAAAGTAATCAATCTCAAATGAACTATGTATGCTGGCACTATCTATGCAATCATCAAACTAATTAATATATAAACTCATTCGTAAACCATTTTGGAAGATAGTACTACATAAAATATTAAGTTATTTTTGTCCTATCTCGGGAAACAATTAACAGATATCCATCAAATTTCATGCGATAAGTTATACTTTTGTAGGACATCTAAATTGATATGACTTAAGGAGGTAGTCGCATATTTTCAAAACAGCAGCCATGTTAATATTTTAGATTAGTAGGCCATATGTCCCGAACAATTTCAATCTAATACATTGTAAAGCAGTATCTATGGCAAATATATAATTTGCCAATACATAACCGTTTTGTTCTCCGGTAATGAAGATAGCATCACATAAGAAAATGGAGATTTACGTTATAGGTCCGGGACCAATCCTCAATCCCTACCGAACTTTGCTCACAAGTAGTTACAGTAAGTTTAAAGTATATCTGTATCTGTTTACAGTATGACTGCTATATAGTTCATTCAGATAAGTTTGTCATGTGCGTAAACAATTTTATATAAATATTGTATGCTGATAGTATCTTCATACGAGAAACTTCAAATATGCTTATAGCGATAATTTTGCCACCTTTCTTGCAAGATAGTGCTAGGTGATAAAATGAAACTTTTATGCCATATAACCAGATATCAAAGTCCCACAAAATTGTCCACACTGGTAGTGTCACAGTAGGTCATGTAAACTTACATGATTCAACACCACGATCCTTCATGTCTACAGCTTTAGCGAGGATTTATTTTTTGTACCCAAACGGGAGCCGATATTGTAAAATCCTCTTACGATCTGGTTACAAATTGTTTTTATTATGCAGTCTAATTTTTCTAACACAAAATGTGTATGTTTTAATCCAATTAATTAACTAACGGATATTTTGTTTAATTATTAATTAGTTAGAATTATACAGTTTTGTGTGTTTAAAAATTATACTACGTAATAAAAACGATTTGTAACAAAATTGTATAAGCTATTCACGGTAAAATGAGCAATTTTGAAAACCCTGCTTAAGATCTACTTGTACGCACGTTGTGTATTCTTCCGCCTTACGCAAAATTAACATTTCCATGAGCCTCATTACTTTATTCATGCGTCGGTCAAGCGAAACTGTGAAATTATTATAAAAGTAAATATTTGACAAACCTGCTCTCGTTTTTACACTTCGAAGCAGTAGAAAAAAAAAACAGAAAGCTAAATAAATAATTTGATTTGTCACAAATGGTTACCCAACCCTTTTTTTTATACGACTTTAAGATATGGAACTACTTTCCATCGAGCGTTACCAACTTTACTCGGCGCATGTCACACAGTACGCCTGTTAAAATATATTAAGGCAGGGGCAGTGACTTTTTTCTAAGGTTGATTTCAAAAGTGCTCACTTCATTGTGAACAGCCTTTAAGAGGATTTTTACAATATCTGCTCCCGTTTGGGTACAGAAAATTAATTCTCACAAAAGCTGTAGAAATGAAGGATCGTGGCCTTTAGGGGCTAGCACATTTGTCTTCATGATGTTCATGTAACTATCTGAAGTTGGTAAACCCAGGCAACCAACACTGTAGTCTGATAACTGCAGAAGTTGCTGCTCCGGATCTTACCTCCAACATGTAGGTGGTTGCATGCCATATTACTGTATGAGGCGATCTGCGTTCGAGTCCCAGGTAAGAAGCTTGTGTTCGTCTGACTAGTGTTGCCTTTGTCTCTGGTTGCAACTCTAATGATATCGTCATCAACGAGGCGTCAAGGCCACATAATCAGAGGTTTCAAACTGTTTCTCTTGAAAATAATTAATATTTTCATCACTCCCATCCATACGAATTCTCTTTTTTCCAAACAGTACAGCGCATGGTCTAATATTAATTACAGGGTGACCATCATCAGCAATGCAACCAACATTGAAGCACTCACATGCAAGGAAGTGTCCCATATCTGCTACAGTTTCTACTTTATTATACTCATTATATTTGCTTCGCCAAACTAATATTACTTCAAGCAACGCAGTAGCAGCAAGAGTCTCCTTCCGGTCAAGGCCAAAACTACAGTTCAAATTTACTAAGGTCACCATTTCATCAACCTCACACATCACAGGAAAAGCGAATTTCAAAGCACCTGGTCTTCTATTCCTCACATTTAATCTAATTTTAAGAAATTCAGCAAAATTATTTTGTATCCACGTAGAGGTAAAGTTAGCGCATTAGTTTCATCGATAACTTCTTGTTTGTGTTTTTTGTGCTTTTTGAGGCTGCCATAAATAATTTTGAGTAGTATAATGAGGGCACGATAACATGTTTAACATTAACAAGCAGTAAATTTTTCAGAATTAATCTTTATTATGTTTAATTAATTTACATTAAAAATATTATTTTTATTTGAAGCATTTTTTTTTTTAATTTTGTAAAACAAATGAATATCTAACAAGTTACAGTAGTAAAAATGCACTCATTGACCTTGACACGTTACTCTTCGTATACGACATGCTGCAGGTCATAAATAACAAGAAGTGCCTTCACATTTTCAGTAAATTTGGCAACTTCTTTAGCAGAAAATTAAGCCCCGGCGTCTTACGTGATGCAATACAAATAACAAGTGTGACGCAAGAGGTGTAACTAGAAATGTAACACACTGAGAAACGTTGCCGTCATTGACGAATGATCGCTCACGACTGCCATCACATTTGCCTCGGGACCCGACAACGGGCATGGGCTTTGCGATCGACGCCAGCGACTGTTTGCGATTATCGTTCGTAGGAAAACACGAGTATCTTTGTACAAATCGCCAAACTGTGGTCAGTTATTATCGAACAACTGCTATCAGCGAGGATCGCAAAAGACGTTCCTTGTAAAATGTATATTGAGGCGTTCGGAAGAAACCATACCTCGAGGGCATTTCCCACGAAAAGATTTGCTATTCTACATCTTCCACAACGTTCTTTACAACTTTTAAACGTTATCATTGAATACTCTTTCCTTGCAAAAAAAATTCGAGCTCATAGCGTTTCATAAATACATGTCGAAATCAAAATTATACTGTTATTGCAATGTACAAATAATAAATCCTAGCATATTTCAGAAATGAGATGATTCGAGCTGGAATAATATACCAAGAGCTACTTCAAGACGTCTGAAAAATCGTACAAGGAAATATGTGTACTATTACAAAACATTTCTGAAAAAAAAAAAAAGGAAATTTTTGTGGTTCGCTTGAATTATTTTAATAACTTTTGCTAAGCATGCCTTAAAATTAATTAATTTAAGACCTTTCAGTTTCCCTTGCTAAATTTTCTGCAAATAATTTAGTTTATTTTATTTCTACATAGAAAAAAAAAAAAAAGTAAAATTTTGGCTTCGACATGTTCTAAAAAAATTTATTTGGGGAAAAGTTATGGATAACGTCTATAAGTTTAATAATACTTGGTACAAATATACGGTAACATATTTTTTCGTCGCAATTGCCCTTAAGAAGATGACATTCAGACACGTCGAGCTGCGTTTGAATGAAACTTTTTTTTTTTAAATTATGCTCTTAGTTCGGCGCCTGAACCTGCGGTAGTCAAGCACCGTTGTCATAAAAAAAGACTACTATGTTCTCTCGCCTTTATCTCCTAAGTAATTTTTGCTATTCCGTGCGCGGTATCCATACATACCCAGCTTCCGTCTGCAGGACCAGCACTGGTCTCGAAGAGATGTGTAATGCATTTCTCCAGGGTTCCGCTCGGTGGGGGGATACCGTAAAGAGACCTGGCAACTGATGGGTTCGCATTTCGAGGCGTACAATGGAGCGAAATTCCAGAGCGCAGGCGGGGAAGGAAAATGCTCCTGAAATGGAAAGGGGCGAGAGAAGAAAGCGCAATAAAAGAAAAGTTTTTGTAGCAAGATAAAACGTTTATAGCCGAGGCGAAGGAAGTTACTTCCAGGCAACTTTCCTTCGCAAATATGTTAATAATGTTCTCGTTACAGAAAATCCAAACGGCTGGAACTCTCCTGAGAAATAGAAACATCAAAGCTGTGCTTGCCGTCAGTTCCTCTCTCGGAAGTCTGGAAGGTAGCTGATGAACTGTAGAACATGTTTGTGCATACGCCGAGACGAAGCTTTTCCTGGTTTATAGCCTTCAGATACGTACCTGCTCTTATAAAATATTGCATTAATTAAACAGCTTTAAAATAAATAATTTATATTCTATTCCTGTAAAAAAAGAAATTTTAGATTGCAAAACTCCTTTGCCGGGTTAATAAAGTACGTGTGAAAATTAAATATTTTGTTGAAAGATTTTTCTATAATTTATTTGGACATTTAGAAATAAGTTATTTGTTGGTTCAACCAAAGCTTTCATAGTATATATACTAAGACATCTTTCAGCCGATTTCAAAACATAAAATAACCCCCATAGTTATTTTCGTGATACCTTATGGCTTTCAAATAATGTATCATACTCTGACCCAGAACACATTAATCATTATATATATATTATATATATATATTACATACGTGTGTGATCTACGGCTTATGTCGTTTCCGGAAATACGTAACCAGCGTTGAAAGTGTAGCTGAAGTACACGTCCATTGCTAGTAACACATAAAAGTGTTGCAATTCATTGTGCATTAATTTCAAGAAAACGGCGGTTATTAGAGCAAAAACTCACGAAGTTTTTTTCCATTCACCGTGTGCCCTAGATTACTATGCTGCAGGAAGAAACCAAAAATATCGGACAGCTAAATATTTAATGCACAAATAGGATTCCAACCTATCCGTTTTTACGGAAGGGTGTTGCTAACCGCACCCAATTTTTTATGGTTCACACTTCGTCGTTCAATAATCCATTATCCGTAAACTCAGATATTTGTTTCGCAATCTGGATGTTATTAGTAATAAACGTCTGCTTCAGCTACACTTTCAAGTGTGGTTACACTCTTCGGAATAGACTTAGGATATAGGTAGTGTGAGTATATGTGTGTGTAAATATGTGTATATATACACACACATACATATACACGCACATACACACATCTTCACGTTCTCGGCAATGTATTGCTGTAGCAGTAGTTTATGTGCGTTTTTAACGAAAACGGTGTGACATAGGCGGTTGTAACTAGAGGGTCATTTTTGTTAATTTGGTCGTAATTCTCCATAAACAAACATAAAATGTTCATAATTCCTGACGGTAAAAATATTTATGCAATACGAGAGTGGTCACCCCTGTTATTTTCATTACGAAAGGGTTAGGTCTTACGTTGAAGATCCCTATAACATAAAACTATGTTCGGAGGATTATAATTTAAATTTACTCCGGTACCAATATCATACTAATATTCGATTTAGGCATTAAGTGTCCAGTATATTTTTCTTTGACTTTTCATAAAGGATCACTTCCCGAATCTTGTCGGTCTAATTGAGAATCATTTTGTATATATATATATATATATATATATATATATATATATATATATATATATATATATATTTAATTCCTCATCAACGTGTATATATATATATATATATATATATATATATACACACACACACACACACATACATTAAATGAGGAATCATCTGCCAAAGTTTGTCGGTAGAGTTCAGTTTCAAACTTTATGACTATTATTAGATGCCTCGTAATATATAAATGATACAAAATATATATTTTAATCGTGTTTACAAAACTAAATCAATATAGAGATATGTTCGTTTCAAAATACTTCGGAAATGTTTTTATTGCGAAATATTTCACCTTGAATTCTCAGTCAAACATTTTATTTTTAAAAACACTATATCTCTAAAAGAACGCAAAATGATTTCTTCCCATTATAGCGAGATATTCGCCATAATCTATTAAACAACATTTTTTTTTAAGTCGCAGAAAGATTATTCTTTTTTCGTTATGATGAAACACTGCTTAATTCTGTTACCCTCGACAGTAAAAGCGCTTTACTTTTCAATAACTATAACAGACTTGAGAACACGTGCATGTAACGTATGTGGTCGTTCTTGAAGCGAGCTTCATTGTTATCTTCCGAGCACTGAGAGCTTCTCTGGTTGAGATCCTAGAAGTGTTACGATGGCAAGAGATATCTGTGTCAATTCGAATGGCTCGGCACGGTGGCTTAGGGGAAGAGAAAGCAGTAAGGCGTCAGGTTTACGTCACTTGCAGCAAGTACTACGCGTGGACAGTCTTCTAACCGAACTTTTATCAACCAATATGTGTCATAAAATATTTACAATAAATACATATGGAATTTTTGTCCAAATTCAACCCAACATTTAGTGAAATATGCTATTCTAGAAATAATTCACTGCCTGACAGAGAAAATACCACAATCCGTAGGAACGCTCAAAAACAGAAGCTGCACGCACAGATAGCCAAACAAGTGCTCAGCGAATTATTTAATTCTCACATACAGACAAGGCTTCAGTGGCCTAAAATACAGGCTGATCAGTTATTAGTGGGACTTCCATGTGTGGCTGAATCCGACGTGGCATAAATTCGATGAGTTGTCGGAATGTCTTCGTCGAGTATCGTGAACCATGTGTTGTTGATCCGAGTCCACAGTTCATCTTCATTTCGAGCAGGTGGGGGGGAGGGGCATTAGACCGACGTCTAATCATGTTCGTGAAAGGCCGGGAGATCGCACCGGCCAAGGAAGCATCTGCGAAACTTGCAAAGCACTGCGACTGATCTGAGCTGTTTGTGGCCGGAACTTGCTGAAAACGTGCGTTTTGGGACGCCCTGCAGTTAAGGTATTGCGACAGGCACCTTATTACACCCATAATGCTTGGCAGAGGTGAACTGCTGTTTGTGCAGATGGCACCCCAAGCCATGGCCCCAAGTTGAATGGCTGTGTGGAGCTTTCCGATAGCAGAGGAGTCGTTCTTATGGCCAAATCGCCACCGACTCTCGAACTGTGAACATAACTGGTGAAACAAAAACGCAGCTTCTGTTGCGACGCCGTTCCGACCGATCACGACGATGGCTTGCAGCAAACGGCTGGAAAACAAACCTGCCTCAGCCAATAGGCGCTGCACTGTACAAACCGTCTTGCGCACTCGGCAAAACGTCGCCAGTCGTGGATTGTGGCCGTGCTCTCGTATGACTTCTGAAGTACGTCTCCGAGCGCTGATCCCACTACGATGTTGAAGACTTCCTTCCTGGGACTGCTGTCGTCAGATGCGACCGTCACAGTTGTCATGTCACGTTGTGTTTCTCACACAGAAACGCTAGCAGGAAACGTGTTATGAAAACTGCTAAATAATTGGGCGTCGTGTAGGGCTACGGCTTCAGATACAGTAAAAATTGCTTAGGCAAGTTAAAACGGGCAAGTTATGGCACACGGCGTGTATTGTAAAACCATCGCAGCTTTCGCCTGGAGGGATTTTGGAAAACTGTGAAAAGCCGAAATCAAGATGCACGGACCGGTAATCAAAATCGTGCCCTCCTGAACGCAAATCAAGTTTGTTACCACCTGCCAACTCACTATTTCCCAAAATAATGTGAGGGGCCCTTTTGTTTTTAACAACGATATTTGACACAAAGAACAAAACTTTGAGATACCAGATATTTTCCGCTGATAGTTTTATGGTCGTAATTTGGGGGAAAATCCGCGTTTTTTTGTGCGCGTTTCTTATCGGTAGTGTACAAACGTAAGACTAACTGAATATAATATATGGTTATTTTTACATGAGTTTGTAACGACTGAGAAGCGAAATTAACTGCTAAAAGGGCAAAAGAGGAAATGTTTCTTTAGAAGCAGGCTAGAAAATATTAATGTTTGGTGCTTTGGCATGCGTGGGCGGAAAGGTTGTCTGGCAAATGTGACGTTTAGAGTTGCAGCGAGTTAGGACAATAAAACAAAAAAAAAAAAAAAAAGATTGAATTTTGCTTAGATACGTAAAATTTTGAATGGTTATAATAAAAGAGAGCAGGGAGAGGAAAAACTTGTGTCTGAATATCACGTGATATCTTGGAAGAGGATATCTTCAGACGGGTAGGTTGTGGGTGTAAATCGGCTGCATCAGGAGAGTTTAGTTTGGAGTAGAATCACTATTCATTTACTTTAAAAAGAGTAGTGAGGAAACTATACATTTTTGTTTCATGTTGCATTATTATTTAAATTGGCATATAAAGTCCGTATGATGGTCGTCAAAATAATCTGTTGTATTATAAAGTTATGTTGGGTCAGGCCGATACAGGTTAAGGACAACAAGGTCTTAGTTAAAGCGAACGTCAGAGAAGTTATGGATGTATTTAAACTGCATTAAAGTGTGATATCATGAACTGGGGAAAGATTTGTATTTAATTATTATTACCGAGAATTAAAATTCAATCAAGAACTACCAAAATGAAAAAAAAAAATTAGTGATAAGTGTAAAATGGTTTTGGACGTCGTAATGATTTGTGTATTCTCTTTTGGGTTTGGCCAGCATTCGTTTAAAATTAACTGAGTCACAGCTGGTTGTATTGATTTGCAAAATATGTTTCACAAACAAACACTAAAATTAGTGACAAATGTCCATTCTTGTCAGAGTATACTCTACCTATAAAGGCAGCAAAGCTAAGAGCTGTCATGGAGCTCTCAATAATGTCATAAATAATTAGGCTTTGAACTGCTATCAGAAGCTGGCATGTTGTGAAGATAATGGTGTACAGAGTGCGAATTATGAAAATTAAGACTTGCAATAAAATGGGATACCAATATAGAGGAAACTTGAATGTGTTCTATATGTTTAAAAAGTAATGTTATTGAAGATCAATGTTTGAACAGTAACGCAGGAAAACTAAGATTCGATGATTTTAGTACTTAATCGATTTTTGTAACCTTAATTTGTTGTTTAGTGTTTCATTTTTTTACATGATGTTCCACGAGTATCATTTTATTGCTTTACTATGTTAGGATTCAATTTGTATTCAAAATATATTTTGAATAGATTGTCTGGTAATTATTTCACTTGTAAGAAAAGTTCTATTCTAGAAAAGGGCCCAATTTTGATTTTTCAAAATATGATAACTCCACTGTAAAAAATGTTAGAAATGAGTAAGTAGCCTTAGATCATCATGCAAGTGCTATATATATATATATATATATATATATATATATATATATATATATATATATATATATATATATATATAAACTAAACTTAGATAACGTTTGTATCAGTGTTTGGTAATGATATACTTCGTTCTTTCTCTCTCCTGTAAAATTATAAAATTTTGACTTGGGACCTTCTTCTTATAACCGCTTCATATGAATACACACGTATTATTTTTAGCCAATGAAATTTTGCGACAACTCGGATGTCCACTGGCAGCGTTGATAAATAACGTTTTGAGGTTTAGATTCTCTTTTCACTCTTTAAATGAATGTTAGTAACAGATTGTGGCATTGTGCTGAAAATGGAGAGTGATTTAAAACAACTGGCGTATTCATTCTCTTAAAAACTTTTGCTTTTGCAATCGCAAAGGTGTGGATAACCTTTTAAAAAAATCCTGCTAGTATGCTACCACCTGTTCTTTCCTGTAAATTTATACTTTGCAACATTTCTTCGTCTGTGCAGCATAAGGATATTATTCAATTTTAAGTAAACAACTTCGTTGAAAATTTTTGTTTTCTGCTCTGATCGGCTGTTTTCCCATGCGCCTGCGTAAGAAATGAAATATAACGATTTTCTCTATGCACCATGTCGGGATCGCTCTTGCACACGACCTGTTACAGTATATTCGCGGTTTCTTCACACTTTTTGAATAAAATAACTGAAATATCACCCCTTCTGTAACGTGTTTAGTTATTTCCGAAATATGCAACATATCACAAGCGTGTCATACCTCTGTTAAAATAAAATCATCTTAATTTTCATTAAATTGGAGTTTCACTTATATTATACTTATAAGTTATAATATTCCAATTATAATATATATTAATTAAAACAGTGAGAAAACATGAGTATTGGTAGCGCCTAGTAAGAAATAGTTCTCATGCAAAATATTATTACAACTCAGTGAGCACCAATTCGGTGAGTTGTCCTTTGGAGTAATTAGTTAAGCTTAGTTTGCACGAGGCGGAGGAATATCGTGGAAGTAGCACTTAAGCAGGGTTTCAGAAGTAATCGTGAATGTAGTGTAGCAGATTTGCTTAAGTACGGTCCACCTTGACACAAAGCCGAAGGCTGAGTTAAAAGTTAGTGACGGTGGTCGGCACATAGATTATCTATTCCCTCTAAAGCGTCTGGATGATGGCGGCGTCATGGCGAGAAAAGAGGCATCTCAAAGTGTTATGCCATACATCGCCCGCGCTTTGCGCAATTCGTGTCCTGATTGTCAGACAGCGGATGACACGCGCTTTAAAAAAAAAAAAAAAAAAAAAAAAAACAACGACGGAAGTGTCTGCAGTCCCATTGTTACAATTTTTCTTCCCTCTGAACTGATTACACTAATATGTTTGAGGGCGCTTTCAGGAGGGGCTGCTGAATAAGGCCGGTAAACGCTATCATAATAATGCCAATCACCTGTGGCCAGATGTTTTCTTTGATAAAAGCTGCGTATATTGGACGGGAGTTTGAAAAATGGTAACATTTTATTTAACTTCAGAAATGATGTTCTTTCGTGTTCGCTGTAGTTTCGACGAGCATTACTCTGATTCAGAATAGTACGTGCATAAATTATACACGAAAGTTACTTATAAAGCATTTTTGTAACAGAAAACTTTATTTAAAATTTAATTTCTTTAGGTACTAATGAGAGTAATTTCAACGTGATATGATTTCAAAATATGGATGCCAATTTACATCTTTAATATATGGCTATACTTTAAGTCGTCATTGAAATATGAATTCCGCCCTACATAGCTGAAAGGTAACATTTGCGCCAGTCGCAGGTTGCATAGAACAATAATGTTTAATAGCCCTAATGTTATGAATCCGTTTACTATACAGCTATTTCTAAGATTTAAGATTTTTTTTTTATTTCCCCCCTAAAACAAATGAGATTTACTTCTCCAGAGATCCGTGAACATATATTAGCTTCAACAGTGAACAACATTTTTCTAAACACTCTAATCCCTTATAAAGCCAGAGACGTCATAATTCGGCAAAGAGACGTTTGAGAAAGAGCATGTCTCCGTACGTGAAAATGCACCTCGGAAATACCTAAACTTCACTAGGGAAGCAAACGTAAAGTGAACTATACGCGTTCACATGTAACAACCAACTCGCCGCCCTCGCAGAGACAGCTTTCCACAGCCGCGCCGAATGGGACATAACATCACGATAACAGGAATTGTGTTTTGCCATAGAATTCCGAAGTAATAATGAGTGTTTTTCAATGCAAGCACCTCACAGCACAAAATATTTTGGTAACATTTCTGAACCTGTAATGGAAGTTTTTTATATGTGGGTAGCATGGGAAACACATCGGTCTGCAAGGATAGAACTGTTGGGCAACGTTACTATATAGGCCGTTCACGGTAAATTGAGCACTTTTTAAGGCACTTCCAATTTTTCTTTTAAGCCAATTTTTATATTTAAGTCAGTTTTTTATACCAGTATTGTCACGTGACTAATAAACATGGTGTATACTTTCACCACGCTCAAAAGTTATTGTCTAAGAGTGCAATAAAAACACATTTATTAGTGGTAAATGCCTCTTGGGGGGGGGGGCTTAAAATGTGCTCACTTTATCGTGAACAGCCGTTAACAAGAAGTTACCAATATAACTAACGAGTCCACTTTCCTCTACATGGATGCAAATAATTTCGATGAAGTTCTTAAAAAGGTTGTATGGTAGTTACGGGTGCTGAGGTCTTTGGCAACGACATTATTAAAGATAAAATCCAGAAACAGATGCAATACTAATGTCACAGATAGACACGTGGTGTACCTACGACTCGAAACTAGAACTCTTCTTACCGTAAGAAAGAGTGCAACCAAATTTATTACAAAGGTTGAATTCGGAGCATCTACTTCGGTTGTGATCAATTTTAAGTTTTGGTAGACTGGGTTTTCCAACCTCAAATACAGAATTTTAGGTAATCCACGGATACGGACTGCACCACACGAATCTGCGATCAAAACTAAGTAGAACATACTCTTTGGTATACGAGGAAAACGGCATTAGAGTACATAGGATGACATTATTTCACGTTAAGCGGAGCGTAAAGCATCAGCATATCACTCGTCGAAACGTCATAACAGGTGCTCGAAGTTTGCTCTGTCCACAGCAATGCACTTTTCCGCTTGTTGGATGCATGCAGCATGCACGGAGCTTGGCCATCGCCATGTCGCAGTACTCACTGCATGTGAACTCCATGGCGTCTTTGGAACTACTGAGCTCGGCTCATTCTCGTACCGTATGCCTTACGACAGACACATTAGTTGTAGTATTGCCACATAATTTCACCTTTATCTAATTGGATTACCACATGCTTGCCGCGATGGTTTTGGACATTTCATGTCGTTTTTCTCGTAAACGAAAGACCTTATGCATTTTTACTAAAGAGTATTTTCTACTAAGTTTTGATCACACATTCGTATGGTGCAGTCCGTACTCCCAAATTACCTGACATCCTGTACTTACAGGAACTTCATTTTGAAAACAAGTGCTTGTGTCACTTAAATCGTCTAAGTTTACATAGCCCTCCATAGAATTAATTGTGTGCAGAATTTGGTGGAAATAGGTTTACTGGTTCCCGGGATACGGCATTAAAGCATTATATTATCTTTTTCCACTATTATAAAAAGTGGCCTAAAACCAGACTCCGTATACACATAGCTGATGCTTCTAATAGAAACTGTCAGCAAACAAATTTTGGTTGAATTTTCGTCAAATTATTTAATAGATACAACAAACTTATTATACGATTTATGTCGCCATTTGAAAAGAAAAATCTGACCCATTTAAATTAATTAAATTTGCATGGCATACTGTAGTACAACTTATGTGAAAAATTTGATGGAAATTGGCAGGTTCCCGAGATATGGCATAAATGTTACATTTTACACGCCATTCACTATCTTCCAAAAAAGCGGCCGAAAGTGAGTGTCTATAAGAATAGTTGATGTTTAAAATGAATACTCCAAGCGTACTAATTAAACAGCCTGTCGCAGTACTACTTCTTTGGCAAATTTGAAAGAATATGGTTGATTGTTTTCCGAGATATGACAAAACTTGTTATATTCGTGTGCCATTTTCTTTCAAAATTGTGAATAAGAGAGGCTCTGACTAGACGCATTTTATGGTTGTAATAAATACTGCTAGCGTACAAAGTTAGTTGAAGTTTGGTACATGGTTTCGTAGATATAGTACAGTAATGTAAAATGTTTGTATGGCTACCATTTCGGAAAATAAGTGACTGGCCCACTACAGCATGTCAGTTTACATGACCTACTGTAGTACTACTCGATTACCAAACTAGATAAAAAACGGTGGACATTTTTTTCACGAGATATGAAAAAAGAACGTTATTTTCTTGGGGTGCTATCTTACAAAATGGCGGACAAAAGGAGCTATATTGACTCATTTAATATTCGTAATAGATACTTTCGGCATATTAAGTTTGGTCAAAATTCTTTAAATGGCATAGTAGATATATAGAATTAGCTACAAATATTTTTATGACCGCTATTTTGTAAATAAGATTCTTATGAATTTCAATTTGAAATATTAACACGGCTGAGCACCAAGGCTAATCGAATTCAATCCCTGGCCGGCTCACTCCCGGATTTTCGCATGTGGTAATCTTGCTGGACGATGCCGCTGGTTGGCGGGTTTTCTCGGGGATATCCCGTTTCCACCACCCTTGCACTCCGGCGATGCTCCATCCTCGCCTCGTTTCACCTTCAGCGGCTCTCAATACCTCGTTGTTTAGAGCCGTTCAAATCGCTCAACTCAACGTTTACATAATATTTCAATGAAACAAACATGGCCGGAGACCGTAGATTTTTTAAATTATTTCTAAAAGAAAGTGTCGTCGCAATTTTTTCGTGCAAGTAACGGAATATTTATTTGACAAATCTACGGCCTCGATGAATTTACCGCCTTCGTAATGAGTTATCTAACCCAGAATACCAATAGTACAGCTGATCCAAGGTCGTGTTAGAGCCGATGATAAGATGCTCTACCAAGTAGTACTTTATGTTAAGACTTCGTGTTCATAAGTATGTAATATATAGAACTGTTACATTTTGGTTATTTGATAATACAAGTGTTTCATTGCAGAGAATAATATTGATGTTAATTTAGACTTCGAGACAGGAATAAATGATCAATAATTTGAGTAGTTCCGCACGCAGGAGCCCACAGTACACTACACACTAAAAATTATTCAGTTTGTTTACAAACAGTTCTTATGGGAACTAGTTTCTGAATTATTTTTGCAACAGTGCAAGTAAAATGGCAGTCTCCGTAGGTTAGCAGATGGCATTGTTGGCTCTAACGGGGTCGACGATCGGGTCCCGACAGGAGCCCTTCTAAATTTTCTAATTTTTTGCAGGTCGGTATCGCCTCCATACTGCGAAAGGCAACAACAGACCACTGTGGAATCATATTGCCTTGTAGAGAGGCATCACTGTCTCAATCACCATCACCTGGCCGTACGCCGGCATAGTTTTCTCCATTGCAAGTAAATTACAGATCATTTTACAACATTTTATGTGGAATGAATGTTAATTAACGTATTGTTGCCTTCATATTTATAGTAAACCTATAGTGCCGTATTTTGTGGTTCCATGGTTTATTTTGGTTACTTTAAATGGACAATGGATGTGGCGCTTATTGTCTTCATAACGTTTTTTTTTTGCAATAGTAAATATACGAAGGAAAAAAAACAGATGTAATTGGAATGAGATAGTTAAATTATACAATTAATCTTCACTTGACTGGGAACTCTGTCAAAACAAGGAGTTATAAAAGAACTTATTATTATATGTCTGCGAAGAAAATTTCAACACACTATGGTGATGTTACAGAATTCGGTCTTGGTCTACGAGTGAAAACTTGAGAGACTGCATTTGGAGGCGTAATTAATGATTATATATATATAATATATATATTATATATAGTCTGGTTGTAGTAAACTAAGTGTTACGAAAATGTTTGACAACTGGTTAAACGTACCAAAATACTTTACTGTGTACTTTTTCCCCGAGGGTTCGTAGAGCTACGCAGGTTCTACCTGCTCCGAAAGCAATAGTCGCAGTGGTACAGGCTGGATATTGCAGCGGATGTCACCAAATTGCGTAGAGAACGATAAGAAACTGGAGCTGTGTTCCAGAGCACGTCCTCTCCATCCATTTCTTCCTGTTCAACCGTCCCTCCTGTCTTATTTCTTTAAAGTTACTTTCACCGTGCCTCCAGTCCTACAAGCTTTAAAAAGCTCGAAACACTTTCCTAAATTCCAGTCCGAGAGTAGAAAGTACGGAACACTGGAGAAATACTGGTCAAGGCTTTTTATCAACTAAATCGAAAATGTATTTTTCTATTTAAAAAAAAAGAAAGAATGAGGTGAGGCAAAATCTAAGCAAAATTTCCACCGTTCTGTTATGAAACGTTCCAGCCCAAAATAATCGCATGGTTTCAAAAGCAATTTAATATAATACATATTAGAGAAATAAAAACAATTAATACTAGACATGTTTGTATCATAATATTCATTTGGAAAGTGTTCACTGAAATCAGGCATAGCGGACTTTTTTTTTATAAAACCATCCCTTCCACCCGATTTCAATTAACGCCTTTCAAACAACATTAACTCTGCGCATAATATAATCATACAACCGATACTTTACAGGTTTATATTTCTTCTATTGCTGCATTCATTGTGCAAATAAAATTGAAAGCTGCTGATTGCGTGAAGCCCCTGAAACACTGGGGATTTCTCTAAATCCCTCTGACACAGGGAATTTCACATTGTTGCAATCATGTTTAAATAATGGCAAGTTGTATCCGTTATGTTTTGCTGTTAAAACAATTTTATCTATGGATGTAAGAGGTGCTCTGCCACGAGTGTTGAAATAACCATTTCGCTCTCTTTCTGCGTGAATAATACAACAGTTTAGTTATTAGCATACGCTTTCATGCATTAATCCACTGTTTCATTAAACAAATGGGTTGAATGTATTACACTACTCAGAATTTATTTCACGCGGTTTATTTTTGCCGTCTCTTTCATGCTTAGGAATTATCCGAGTGACATCTTTGCTCAGACGGTTTATTTCATCCAGAAATACACAAATATCCGTGATTTTACACAGCATCCAAACTCGAAAACCACACATGCCAACTGTGATACTTAGAGAGTCTACGAAAGTTGCCTCCTTGGCGTTTAAATCGTTAGCGTGGTTTTCGAATTACTTTGTATTTGCAATTTCATGTATTCATATTTAGAATAACTGTAGGATATCATACCTGAACCAGTTTTCCCCGATAGCAGTTTAATATTCGCTTGACGATACTTTTGTCAGAGTTTTATTATATTTCGTTTAAGCATTTGCAGGCTGGTTTACTGAATCACGATGGATAACTTATAGAAATAAGTTTTAACTTAACACTAGCTCTATGATGTGTGTAAAATTTTGTGATGCAGAAGACCCGCGAATTCAAACTATCAACGAATCAACAGAGTTCATTTCCCAGCTCGACTACAGCATGTAACATTTTATCCAAATGCTCTTATATCTATTATAAACTTATTTTCCGTGGCATATATATATATATATATATATATACATATATTCATTACTGTGGCGGATTTTTTTTTTTTTTTTTTACACTTCAGTATACACTTAAACCTCCCAACTCGACTTCTGCAAATCCCACCCAAGGAATCTGGCTAAGGTAGGGATGTGAAGCAGGAAATTACCAAATCACAGCAGAATCAATCAGGGGAAATTCGCTTGAACTCAATATATTTTCAGATTAAGCAAGGAGAGAAAAAAAATCGTTTGAATAAACAACGAGACGTGTTAAGTTGTTACATGTAATTGTGGCTCTAATCTCTGTGTTTTATCAGTACATCCCACAGATTTTGTTACATTTTCACAACAATTCTGGTAAAAAAAAGTTTACATAATAAAAAAAATACGAGACATGTATTTCATGTAGTCTATTCAAGAACTATATATATATATATATATATATATATATATATATATTACAACAATACAATAGTATTTCCGACTACTACTGTGACGATACCTATATCGTCACCTAGTAAAATGTAATTGTTTGAGTAATTTCGTGCTACAGGAGGTAGCATTGATTGCGCTGCGCATTTGTCATTTTTGTGTGTACTTATATTTGGTTACATACCTGCCGGTAAAATTATTCTTATTGCTATTTATTAATATGTTATGAGCTTTATTGCGCGTAGTTTGTGTGTGTTTTGTGTGTAATATTTGTTATCGATATTATTTTGAAATCGATTTGTACCGCGACGTCACTTGACTGGTGCCGATGACAGCGCCCCAGCCAGCGTGCGGGAGCCGGCCGTGCTAGGCTGGAGTAATGTGCGCTTGACCGCGGAGAGAGTGGTGCCGCATGCCAGCTGCGCACAGTAGCGGGAGCTCGGGCGGACTTCTCAGCAGTATGGGACTGCAATGTAAGTTCTCCCCTATCGCGATATGCCTTGTTATACGCGAGCGAGTGAACGTCGCCGCAACGCTCCCGGGAGCGAGCAAACAAACTAACTGTTTGAAGGGTATTTTGAGAACATGCCCGACGTGAACGCAGACACGATATTGCTGCGATTGCCTGTAGCGCGCAGCTCCTGCTGGTGAAATATGGGCCAAGTATCGCAGGGACGTGACCTTGATATTGACGTATTGTGTGTGAAAACGCTACGCGAACTAGTAATATTCACTTTAATACGAGCGTATTGAAAGTCGCGGAAATAACTGTGAGATCGCTGATTATGGCTGATGGCTCGTGAAATTGAACTTCGTCAAGCTGGGGGACGAGCACTTTAAAGTATGCGTGTGGTAACAGCGACGTACTTGAACGGCCCGGGGTTTTTCGCAATATTTCTTTGGAGCCCAGAAAAGCAACTTTAAATATTCCATTGTAACATGATTTATGCAGGCTTTATTGCGGACGCTGTCCCATGTGGTTGGAGTGCTGGGAGCATGCCCGTGCTTTTTCATGGCGGCTAAACATGCTGAATATAACTGAGTGCATCAGTGCGAATCTACACGCCACAGTGAGTGCAAGTAAACCGCGCATGGTTGCGTGGGGCCGCAAGGTCAGCGACTCGCCAGCTGTTCCATTTCACGGCGTAGGGCAGGGCGGAGTCTACAGTGAAGTTGCCACTGGGCAGCAAGAATGTTCCCCGACGTGGCCAGCTGGTTAGCAGTACGGTATTATGTGTGAATAGCAAATTCAAGGTATGAGTTAACCTCCTTAGGCGCCGCCGTCATGTTCCTGCGGAGTCCGTCGTCGTTTTCGAAATACTTCAGAGGCGCCTCAAACAAGCTCCGTGGAAACTATTCTCTTATGTGGTTGGATTTAAGTATTACATTTTAAAGAGCACCATTTATTGAAAGCTATCGCGTAGAGCAAAGAACGTTGTAAGTTATTAAGAGTTTTTGCCCATGCAAAATGTAAATTTGAGTGCAAAACATTTTAGAATTTTTATTGTGTGAATTTATGCATAAAGACAGTGCTTGTAAACAGTCGTTTTGGTGCGAAATAAAAAAATGAATCAAAAGACCTTGGACCTAACGAGTCGAGAGACATTATTTGTAAATAACCCCCCCGAATTAATAAAAACCTGATTTGCTGTGACATGAGTAGTGGTAATATTATTGTAGATATCTATAAGGGATTGAGCATTGGCCGCGGTACTTGGGTCTTACAAGTCGAGCATTGTAGACATATTGCGTACGTTCTAAGCATTCCATTATGATAAAAATAATCTTCACTGTTAATGTATAAATGCGTTGCCGCGAGTGCTAAACAAGTAACTGGCGACAATGTACAAACAGAAACTTACGAAATAAGTTGCAAAATAACGAATTCGTCATTTCGGACACTATCTGAATGGCCCGGTACCAGCCATTGCCTGCGCAGGCACAGTGTATGTAGACAACAGTGAGGCCGTTGCCTTGTCATGTCCTTCAATGGTTAATTAGGAAAATTCAGGGTTTAATGGTAGTTTGGCCGAGAGATAATATTTGCTACCGGAATTTACTGCGAAAATACTCGTGGAGTTAAATAAGCTTCTAATGGCCGTCCCTTGGAACCCACCCAGCGCCTAGAGCTGCATGGAACACGGGAACTAGGGTACCGAAGGCTAATCGAGAATCCTCTACGGTACTTACATAGTTTCCAGCCAATCAGAAATATGCTTCAAGGTCTATTCGTTTGGCGCAACACATTCCCCTTAATGTCTTGCATGTGGCAACCCACAAAGCACTACTGATATGTAGGTATAGGCGCGACCAGGCGATGCATCCGTGGTGTTCAACTAACCTGTCTCACTGGCTGCGAATAAAAAACCGTACACTTTGAGACGACGGGGAATTTTGCGCCAACGTCATGTGAAATCGGAATGGAGACATGAAAAATGTGGCGAGGAACATATTATCAAAACCTATTTTTTTTTTTTTTTTTTTAACAGACTGACAAACTCCTGCAAGTTATTCCGTATGAAAAAATAAGACGAAAATGTAGGTACCAATTTTCTCTTAGGTAATGAGCATGGAAGCTATGTCAGCCCAAAAATTTAGTTTTGATGATTATTACTTCCATTCGTAGATTAAGAGTCCATATGAAACTGTTAAAAAAAATTGTAATAATATTACAGCGTAACTTTACAAGTGTTCAAAATAAAATACTAATGCCATTGCCCACTAACTGGAAACTTTTGTAAGACGCGCGCAAAACTACTTTCCCAGTTCACTACAAATGTCTGTGCTTACTTTAAAATACAGTATTAGTAGAAAAACACAGGGGTGCTTTTATACCTGAAGTGTTCACTTAACCTTGAACTTACCTTTGAGTACAGAATCTATTATTACTTGCATTTCGCTCTCTGGTTGACAAATATTTGAAGAATTTCTAAAAAACACATATATTTTTTAATGTCTTATTTTATTTATTTAATAGTAACGGGTGACCATGTATAATCTCCAAATTAATCCTAATGTTTCAAATCATGTCTAGGTTGTGTGTCATACCTTGATTTCTAAGTTTATTCGCCATATTAACGCCAATTTCACCATCACCGCCGCCGAGAAAGACTGTTGAGAACGTCACATCGTGAAAAAGCATCCCTTATTTAATATTTGTGCAAAACTCGTTAACAATGAACGCAGTTAAATTCTCAACAAATAAAAATAAATAAATTTCGTTGTTTGTGCATGACATATCAAAATTACAATTTCGCACACACACACACTAAATAACTGAACAAACTACTATCTGCAGACGTAAAGAATGGAAGTTCAAATAATCGTCCTTCATTCACGATGTATTTAACAAACTAAATTTTGCATGTATTACAGGTTATAAACACGCAGAAGCTTAATTGTATTATATCTATTTTGAGCAAGTACATTAATTTGTATCATTTGTGTGGTCTAAAAAAATGTGAGCCCGACACGCAAATTTTGTAAAAACAAGGGAATCTGATATTTAATTTTAGTAATCTCACAAACGCGTATGTGCTATACAGTTTCCGTAAACACGCCATATTAAAAATTGGCTCTCTCAACTTTGTTGCGTTCTCAGATGCGGTCGCGTTCGTTGATGTTTTCAAGAACCTCCTCCTAACGGAAAACGACGTGAACAAACAAGTGGTTGTTTAAAACTCACCGCTACCCTTCGAAAACTCTTTGAAAGAAAAACTTTTTTTACTCTGCAGAATGCCTAAAAAAATTTTACGCGATTTTTTTGTGTTCTGCTGTCGCGGATCGGGTGTGATCCCCCCGAGATGGCTCTTCTGGGGCGTGTGATTAGATTCCAGATGTCGCGAAATGATGCGAAATTCCGCACGAGATTTGGACTTGCCCCTCGCCCTCCTCCATCCCTCCAACTTTCAATCGCGGAGCAAAACGTCCCGTAGAAATTCATTAAAATGCCTTTCTCGGTCGTTAGGTTACACTGTCGGGGATAGGCGACCTGCTTGTAGCCAGAAGCGCGACGAGGCGATGAAACTTATAACCTTCGTGGATTTTTCTCTGCCGGTATAAGAGTTGCTAAAACTTTCCGAACTTCTAACACGAGAATTTGGAAGTTAGCAACACTCTCAGAAATTATTTGTAAATTTTCTGTATCAGTGTATTAGTACAGTGACAAAGGGCAAATGGTAAACCATTTTCCCATACATGCATGGTTACATTCCTAGAATTGCTCAGGAATGAGTCAATGCTAAACGTTCCCATATTTACAGCCTAACATGTAGTAGTATTTCCATACACTGTATAGGTTAAAAACTTCAATACAGTTTAGGAAGTTCACCAGAAAATGTTTTACAGTGAATAGACGACACAAAAATTCCTGGTTATTTCCAGCTTTTCTAAAGCCCTCTTAAGGTTTCTAAACTCACGCTATTCCTCCGCGTCACGAGAAAAACGTGGAGAGGATTTGACTGGAGAGATTTGGACGGCTCTTTAACATCGTGGTCTTGAAGCCTATAAGGGTGAGGCGAGGTGAATATGGAATAGCCCCGGAATGTAAGAGCAGGGGAAGCAGGAGATCACCGAGAAAAAAAAAACCCCCCGCCGACAAGCTGCATCGTCCGGCACGATTCCCACATGCGAAGATCCGGGACCGGCCTCGGCGGGAATAGAACACCGTTCGCCTGGGTGAGGCGAGCATTCTAACCACTACACCACCACCACCTCTCGCAAAAAAAATTGCTTAACTAAGTCTAGTAAATTACACCAGAGGGCCAATGCACCGTATTTTCACGCACTGAATTAAATAACATTTTGCATGACAGCTATTTCCTTCTAGGTATTAAAACACACCTATTTTATTCCTTTGTTCAATCATGTTAATAATTAATAATTGCAAATTAAATATAAATACATGGAGACAAAATATAAGTAGCAGTTCAATTCATCAAGAAAGAATTTAATTATTTAATGTTAACTCAAGTATAAAACGCAGGCGATACACGACATGTTCAGGTAACAAGCAAAAAGTCATACATGGGGTGATTTCTCAAAGATTAAATTTTAAAAAAATTGAAAGAAAAACCACTAAAATACTATTGAAAATAAAACCGCCGAGTAACCAGTCGCTGAGAAATATTCTTAAACTTCAACCATTACATTAGTTCTTTCGGTGAAAGTTATCCAAAATGAGCGGTTAGCACATTCGTGTAGTCTAATATTAATGTGTTCCAAGCCTCATATTATATATATATATATATATATATATATATATATATATATATACACACACACACACACAACTGGGAGTCATAAAATTTAATTGTTCTTGATGTGCGGATACATAATGTGGGAACAGATGCACAAAAACAATTTGATAGAAAAAATACGCAAGTCCTGGCGCAATTGCCTTCTACGTGAATATGGTATTAAAATTTCGAATTTTTGCGTTATTTCTTCAATAATCACATACTTTCCAAACATCTCAACTTTTAACTTTCAATTTATTTAGCGAAACAGTGCAAATAAATTACAGGTGTAAAGACAGTGACGCTACTAAAGAATAGAGTTTGTATCGAACGAAAACATTTCCAAGACCGTCCGCTCAAGCTCGTCCGCTTACGCCTGAAAACTAATAATTGGTTACGTAGTCAAGATCATTTCACATCATTTAATTTTCACGAGGTATGTGCCGACAAAAGGGAAACGTTTTGAATTGTATGCAATCTGTAAGCATGAAGTAGGAACTTTTGGAGTGTGTGTAACATACGGTATGACGTTTGAAAATTTAAAAATTAATCACTTGCCAATATTTAAATTAAAGTAATCGCAGTGATTGATGAAAGTTTGCTGGCTTTGAATATGGCAAAGAGTGAGTGGGTGAAGAGATTTGGGCCGATGAGGTTGAAGTGAGGTGAGTATGGAGCAGCGCCGGAATGAAGGGGCGGGGGAAACGGGAGAACCCCAAGAAAACCCGCCGACCAGCAGCATCGTCCGGCAAGATTCCTACTTGCGAAAATCCGGAGTGAACCGGCCGGGAAATGAACCCTATGGCAAAGAGCTTGTATAAAAAGACAACACGATGGTCATATCAAAAGGTCAGATGATTAAATGGCGGATTTAATTACAAACAATAAATTTGATATAGTGTGCTATTTTCCCATGACAAAGCAGTATATTCCGAATTGGACAAATATGTGCTGATAACTGTGTCGGTGTGTGGGTGCACACACATGCAAAGTATCATTTATCTTTGTTAATTTCATTAATTTTTGCGAATTACTGCTGAATAATTAATCCCTTCCGGTTATTTGTGAAGCTAATTATTTCTGGCAGACCTAACACCATTCCCGTTTCAATTAATGCGGTTGTTTCGTTATTTCATTTTTAGTTTCTCAAAATAAATCTCTGTTGCTGTTATTCCTCTAGAGTTGTAACTTGTCAAATCACGTCCCAAAGAAATAGGAGTAATGACGTTGACTTTTTATTTTCTGCACTAGTGATAGTATAGGCTGTTCACGATAAAGTGAGCACTTTTGAAATCCACCTTAGGAAAATGCCACTGTCCCTTCCTGCGTTTATTTTAATGGGCTCACTGAGTGACACGTGCCCAGTTAAATTGTTTGTGATGGATGGAAAGTAGTTCCATATCATAACGTCAGGAAAAAAAGTATTAGGTAACCATTTATGATACCTAAAATAATTTCTTTTGCGTTCGGTTTTTTAATGCATCGAAGTGTAAAAATGAGCAGATTTGTAAAACATATACTTTTTTTAATAATTTGAGAATTTCACTTGACCAACGCGTGCATAAAGTGAAGAGGCGTGCGGTAATGTTAATTTTACAGATGGCGGTAGAATACACTATCTAAATTCAAGTAGATCAGAAGCAGGGCTTCCAAAAGTGCTAATTTTACCGTGAACAGCCTATAGCGAGCGTTGGCGTTAACTAAGCTTTTCACTGAGTTGGCGTTAACTAGGCACGGCTTGATTAGCAGGGATCCTCTTGCCTCCCCCTCCCCCCCTCAACAACCACCCGCTCCACCCAACCCTTTAATCACCACAGGCGGCCACGGTGGCGTTAGTGGTCGGAATGCTCGCCTCCCACCAAGGCAAACCGGGTTCTCTCCGCTACACTTTAATCACTGCAGCAGAACTCTATACTCCAAATAGGTTTTCTGCCAGTCATATCTTTATACGATCGTGAATAAAGAAGGCTCGTGTTATGTTCACAGATAGGTTCCATTGATAAAAGGGGCTAATTGTTCCTTTCTAGTTAAAGGCTGTTTACGATAAAGTGATCACTTCAGAAATGAACCTCGGAAAAAAATTACTGCCCCTGCATGCACATATTTTAATAGGCGCACTGAGTGATATTCGCCCAGTACAGTTGGTAACGATGGATGGAAAGTAGTTCCATATCTTAACATCGAATATAAAGTGTTAGGTAATCATTCGTGATAACTTAAAAATTATTTCTTACTCTTTCTGTTTTTAAGCATCGAAGTGTAAAATTGAGCAGACTTGTAATGCATTTACTTTCTTCATAATTTCACAGTTTCATTTGACCGACGCATGAATAAAGTGATGAAGCCCATGCCAATGTTATTTTTCCATAAGGCGAAAGAATACACAACGTGTCTACAAGCAGATCTCAAGCAGGGCTTTCAAAAGTGCTCATTTTACCGTGAACAGCCTATAATAAGCATATGCGAATATCACAACAAATATGTGCATTGGAACCTTGTTTACTTTTCCGGTAAACTCTATCATTAGTTTATTTTTCCTCAACCACCACATTATCGATTGCTTACATTCGCACAGTGGTCCTAATGCTAGTTAGATTATGCTCAAGCTCCTCTGCCGCGAAATTAGATCCCAAATAATGTTTGAAACGCTTAAAATTAGGAATTATGTGAGCAATTATCTTGGCTAGCATGGTCACTATAGGCAGTTCACGGTAAAATGAGCACTCTCGAAAACCCTGCTTGAGATACATTTGTAATAAGATTGAATAATCTTCAACCGCATACATTACAAATGTATTAATACTCGTATACGCATTGAAAATCATAAAGTAAAAGAAATAATTTCATTATTCACAAATGTTTGTAATATTTTTTAATCGACGTAAAGACATGGAACTACTTTCCCTCCATCGTTGTCAATTTTAATTCGCTCATTTCAATCAGTGCACCCGTTAAAAATGTTTGCAAGTAGAGGTAGTGACATTTTTCAAAGGTTGATTTCAAAAGTGCTTTCTTTATAGTGAACATCCTTCAACAGTATTGACATGCATTATGCATCATACCATTGTGGATGAAAACGATTAGTCTATATGTAATTTCATTGATTTATAACTGACGCATTTACGTAAAATTTGGTATATCTAGATTTCCCCAGCATAGGCCTAAATACGCCAGTAACTGTGCCATCTCCATAATGTTCTATACTAATTTTTGAGAGTAAAATAAATTTCGTCCTCCTCTGACAAAATAAGAAATAGCTTAATGAAATGAAAACATTATGCAAATATACATTATTTTTTATCTTTTAAAATATATTGATTTCCTACATCACTTGTACATGCTATAAAAAGTACAGAAAAATTTCATTTATTGGATCTCTTGATAGCTTATTCTTGAAATTTGAGCTTATGTTCACCTTACAACATACAACAATTTCTACTACTTTGTGTTAGACGCACGGGTACAAACAGAAGACACGCTCGTTTCTCCAGCAGAGGAGAAAAAAAAGCATTGATTCATACACACTAGTTAAGAAAAGGGCTGACAACATAATTTAAGAGACAGTCAAAACAACTCACAATCGTACGCAGCCCACAGTTCGCAGGAGTGCATTTGCAGCCAAACCTTCGCCGTTTTTATACATCCAAAAAATCGAAACATTGGAATATATATTTTTAAAATAAATCCTCATATTTCTGTTTTTAATAACTGTCGAACAGAAAAAAATTATTTGAGCAATGTATTAGTATGGCCGCTTACAGTATCTGTTAGCACAAAGGGAGAAATTGTGTAATCATTCAGTCTAATAGAATTCATAATCGTGCTGTTTGTGCACGCTTTTACAGTAGTAAAAATAAGAGCTTAGTAAAAAAAATATGCTACAGAGTTGTATATAATTATTTATCTCATTACTAAAATTATTAGGCCTAAGCGATATAGTATAAAAACAAGGTTTATGAAAACAAATGCGTACAGGCCATATTGGTAGGAATTCCTTCGAACGATCAATTTCAAACTTCTTTAGTAGGCCGCAGGCTAGTTACAGGCTGTTCACGATAAAGTGAGCACTTTATAGATGAACCTTATAAAATAGTCATGCTTAGATTTTAACGAGTAACTGAGTGATATTCACACATTAAATTTGGTAACGATGAATGTAAAGTATTTCCATGTCTTAACGTCGAATAAAAAGTGCCACGTAACCATTTGTAATAACTTAGAATTAATTCTTTCACTTTCTGTTAATGCATCGATGTGTGAAGATTAGCAGATTTGTAAAGTATTTACTGTCTTAATAATTTCACCTTTTCATTTGACCGACGCATGAATAAGGTGATGAGGCCCATAGCAATATCATTTTTACAAAAGGCGGAGGTATACACAACGTGTATACAAGTAAATCAGAAGCAGGGCTTTTAAAAGTGCTCATTTTACCGTGAACAGCCAATGTGTGCATGCTCTTGTAGTTGGATTCCGAACAGATGATCGGAGGGTAGGGCTGTGCGATGTAGGGAAACATCAGTTACAATATAGAAATTTTTAAATATCTAACACATACACTGAACAAGAAAAAAAACGTTTTTTAGTGGCTCCATCTCCAATGTCGATCTTCTGTGCGCTACTATTGCTTTCTCTCCTTATTGCGTCATCTGCTGGGGCGTCGCAAAATCCTGGCGAGTCATGAGTGGAGACCTGCAAATTTCGTGAGTTCAATGACCTGCAGGCTAGACTCTGTGGTGTTATGTACCAATATGCCGATGCCAACTTTGCACTGGTTATCTGATGTCACGGTGGAAGGCAACAATTGGGCCAGCGTTCTCCAGGAGGTGTCAAACATCATGAAGACCAAGGGACCAAGATATTTAAACACACGTGTTTGGAATTCTGGCTTGTCCCAAAATGAATCCGTGAATTCTTCAGGTCTCTAGTCATGAGCAGAGACCTGCAAAATACGCGTTATCTATCGATGACAAGATAGACTCCACTAGGCCTCCTGATAAACAAGTGGCCACAGTTCGTGGTTTAATTGGCCGCTGCAGTGTAAACAACGTCACGTATCTGCTTGGCCTCCTCAAAAGCGATTGACCACTCCACAGCTTAATTTATATTATTGGCTCAAGAGTCTTCCGAAGCGAGCCAAACATATTTTTGGCCAATGGCTGAAGTCCGTAAAATGCATAGTAACTTGGAGTTCAGCCTGCCCTTAAATGATAACAGGAATTTTGCAGGTCTCTAGTCGTCGTGTCGGGTGATTGTAGTTGTTTTAACGTAGTCTTGTTTTAGTATGGCGTGGTGGAAGATTGCTTAAGGCGAGTGGTCGTATAGGGAATTTTCAAAAATTCGTTTCGAATGGAACAACCTAAACCGCTTCACGGCAGTCGCAGAAACATTTTATGTGTATGTGTGTGAATTTAAATTTGTTTTGTATTGCCACCTCATTTTCCCTCTAAGATAGTTGCTGAGAGTGCAGTGAGAGTGTTTGGTGAATTATCCAACGCGACACCCACGGCTCAGGTTTTTAAAAATGTTTTAGGGAGCTGAATTTGATTTGCTTTAAAAGGGGCTTGCTGATAATAAATTCAATTCAAGTCTAGGTTTTTTTTTTTCATCCCTTTTTATTTGCGTTGCATAAAGTCTGTAATTGGTTTTATGCCAGGACTTTGGAAGGACTTCTCACTGTCGCCCCTCTTTTGATCTGAGTGTTTAGTATGTATGTAATATTTTCATATGAAGGTTTGGAGAGGAGTGTATTTTTAAACTTCCCCTCTTTTAGTGTCTAATATTTTAAATATGTATGTTCTAAAGTATTTCTGTTACAGTGATTGTATTTTTGGCTGCCGTTTATAATGATCCCATTTTTGCCTCTATGTATCTAGATGTTTTATAAAATAAGTAGTAAACAGATTTCAAGCGTAAAACGTTATCTGTGATACGTCACAACTGAACTGAATGTCGCAACGTTGGCGATATTAAAACTTGACATATATTATATATATATATTTGTAGTTTCATTCATTTCAGTCTGGTTACCAGTACTGTCAATATCGGTTATTAACGAAATTTACGATGACGATATTTCCACAGCTTCGTGAGAAATTTTGGCAATTTTCGCGATATTTGCGACTAATCGCCATAGATGTTCAGTAGGCTTACTTTAAGACTGCTCACGAGCCCATTATTTTCTACATTTTAAGGGTACTTTATTATTTTGTGGCATTATATCCGATGACAACTTAATCAAAAATACCAAACGATATGAAATATAACATTCATCATTTTACTTTTAGCATAAATATGAGTACTTTAAAATTAAAAAAATGATTTTTACAACATTTAATAAAATTAACAATTTAGATTATTTTGAGCTGTAATCTGGTGTATTTTTGTTCAGTTTTGAAATTTGTACGGGCAATTCTGTAAATTTTAGATTTCTAACGCTAGTTTAATTTATTTGTAAAATATCATTTCACTGCATTTTATAGTTTATTTCCCAAACTACCGTTTCGTGTCACAGCGAAAAAGGACGTAGTGCGAAGTGTAAAGTGAGCATATTTGTTAAATACTTACTTTTCTAATAATTTCACAGTTTCACTTGAATGACGCATGAATAAAGTGATGAGGCACATGACAATGTTAATCTTACGTTAGGTGAAAGAATACACAACGTGAATACAAGTATATTTTAAGCAGGGCTATCAAAAGTGCTCATTTCACCGTGAATATCCTATATTAACCTAAAGAACTCGACCGGGCACGAATTTCGCCTGCCCTAATAGGCCTTGATTTTTTATGTGGAAATGTACTCAATTGTAGGCTGTTCGTGCTTAATTTGACATTGTTGGAAGCCCTGGTTAATCTCTACCTTTCCGCCTATTTTATGGATGTCCTTTCCGCCATATGTAAGATTAATATTTTCCTGATTTATTCAGTCATGCGTCGGATTAAGTGTTTAGCCGACTCACGGGTGCTTCCAACTTTTCTGAAGCACTGCTAGATTTCTGCTTCCAGGATATTCCTCCGCCTCATGCAAACAAAGTTTAACCGAGTCTAGAAAATACGGCAAAGGGACAATGCACCGCATTTTTTAGCACTCGTTTTAATAAAATTTGGCATTATAACTATTTCTTATTGGTCATTTTTAACATACTTTTTTTCTGTGTTTTTATTCGCTTTAATTACAAAATAAATATTTAAAACCTTAGACAAAATGCAAGTATCAAATAAATTCAACAAATATAAGGTAGTATTATACTAAAACAGGTATAAAACGATTACGATACATTACATATTTAGGGAACAACAAAACACTTGTTACGTGAGGTTACTCTTCAAAGGTTTGATGCAAAAAGTGCGAATAAATCATGAATATACTATAGCTGCGAAATTGTGAGCAAAGCAGAAATGCTGGTAAAATGCTATAGGTCATTCACGGTAAAGTGAGCACTTTTGAAAGCCCCCCTCGTATGGAATAAGAGTTAATAAATTTATTTTATTGTAGCCTTGACCGTTAACTTACGAGTGCGGTGGGATATAAACACTGTGTTTATTACTAGCACGGTAATATTTATCTTAAAAAATGGTTAGAGCATAAAACTTGGCTGAAAGAAAAAAGTAACAAGGACATCGAAAGTGCTCACTTTACCGTGAAGAGCCTATACCTATCACAGTTATGTGCGTTAAAATAAATAATTATTTTTAAAAAATAAGTGTTCGCACACTACAACATAACAATTATAATTAGACTTTAGGACAAGGGACTCCTGTTCCGGAATCGTTACCAACTTTACTAGGAGCACTCCAGTTAGTGTTTTACGTCAAAATGTATGCCGTTACAGGTAGGTATTTATTTTTTTAAGGTTGATTTCAAAATACCTCCGCTAACCGCACGCCTGTTACTTGTACCTGTTGCTGGACTCTGGATAGACTCGCGGGATATGGCCGTTCGATTTAGTGATATACCGGTCACAATGTAACGTTTTTGAAATACCGCACGCACAATATGATCAAGAAAATTATAGCATTAGCTTGTATATCGCAACATTAGCGACAAAGTCATATTTACAATAGTAAAACTTGCTATTTAAATATTCTGAAAATTTATGTTTATTTTGCCATTAATATCTTTTAAAACTCTCATACCAATTTGTCTGATTTTTATTAACGAGAGTTGCGATGACAGTATTTGGATACCAGTAAAATAAATATACGAAGAGTCGATATTTCGCAATGTCGCTTTAATTACTGTAATGGCAGCGATATATCGCAATGGTATCGATATGATCAGCAAGAACCGAAAGGGTAGTGCAAATCGAATAACGCACAACCCTACTCTGGAAAAAGTTGGTTAAAATAAAAGTGGGGGGGGGGGGGTTGTGGTCGTATCTCCACCGGCCACGAAAGGTATAGCTCTAAATCGCGTGCACGGCGCGGTGCTAAATAATTCGCAGAAGCAACATTTTTCCCCCCTCCTGACCGCAGTCGCTCCGGAGAGCTCGTGCTTTTTGTCTCTCTTCTTCCGTGGAGAGGGTGGGAGAGTAAGTTGGAGGGAGTCCTCGGCCTTTCAGCGGGGCGGTTGCTGCTCCACCTTCTCGACCTAGACAGATCGCCTCCCCTTCAAGGAGCGAGTGCGTGCTTCTAAGAGGCTGGGCAACTGCCGTAGTTCCCACCGCCCCAACCAGACAGCAATTTATTTCCCGCCTGCTAAGCTGGGCCTCGGCAATGAAACACCTTGTGTTTGTGTATGTGTTTCTGTATATATATTCCCTAGAAAAAAATTATCAGCAATAGCTATTCTATGTTTTGTTTTAATAGGTTGGACTATACCGATATTATGAAAGTTTACCTTCGTCATCATCATCATTGGTGTTCTTCCCAGAGACAGGTTTTCACGTGGTATCACTCCATGCTCTCCTATCTTCTGCCAACCTCTTCAGATACATATACTTTACGCTTCCATTGATGTCATTTATCAACTTGTATCTTCTCCTTCCTTTCAATATTTTTTCTACAAACTATTCTTTCCATAGTGTCAGTTAGCAAGCACTCCCGTCTCAACGAGTGTCCCATCCACTGCTTCTTCCTTTCTCTTATGACTTTCAGCAGTTTTCTCTTCTCATCAACTCTTACCAGCACTTCTTCATTACTCACTCTTTCTACTCAGCTCATCCTCTACATTCTTCTCCACATCCACATCTCAAACGCTTCTAGCCCTTTTTTCGTCCTCACGTCTCAGTGTCCACGTTTCTGCCACACAGAGTGCCACACTCCATACTAAACACTTTCCAAGTCTTTTCCTCGGTGCTTTATCTAGTTTTCCGCATAACAATCTCTTCTTCCTGTGCCTGAGAATAAAACTAGCGCAGATACATCACCTATAGGCTATTCACGGTAAAGTGAGCACTTTCTAAGCCCCTACCAACAGACATTAACTACTAATTAATATATTTTATTGCAGCCTCAGGCGCTAACTTTTGAAATTGATGAAATGTATATGCTGTTTTTATTTGCCGCATAGCAATTTTTTTTTTTTTTATGTGGCTGAAATATAAAAATTGGCTGAAAAGAAAAATTCAGCAAGGCTTTAAAAACTGCTCAATTTACCGTGAATAACCTATATATTCACGACTACATGACCATCAGTTCTGTTGTTCTCTGTAATTAAATACGTCCTAATGGATAATGCGTCAAAAACCATCTGAATTATTATCTTAATCATAGTCATATTTTACAGTTCCAATATCTACTGCAATATATCCCATATCACACGCATAATCAGTAGTGCCTTAATTGAGTCCAGATGCTACCATACCGAATTACTCTAGAGATCTCCGAGCGCTCCATGCGTAGTATTCCTCTACTTGTCGGGTATCAAGCCCTATAGTCCATTCACACCACAAACCCCTAATTCGCCGTCGTCTAGCAACTTTCGCTGTCGTCCTTCTTGACCGATCCATCGCTACACCAGACTTACCATACTACAGCTAATTGGCTACGACAAAGACTGAATGCTCTCTGGCTGCGAGAGGTATTTATAGTATCGTCGGTTCTGGTCCAGGGGTTTCTCCAAATGCCGTGTCACGTCGAGAAAAAATTATTACCTGAAAATTCTCTCTCATACTCTCAAATTGTCGACTTCCGGTATGGTGGAGGAAGGTCTGTGACGCCAGGTAGGTAGGTAGGTAGGTAGGTAGGTAGGTAGGTAGGTAGGTAGGTAGGTAGGTAGGTAGGTAGGTAGGTAGGTAGGTAGGTATAAAATCATTCTTCCTGGACGCCGGGTGACGTAGCTGTGATGTTTTCTGCCTGCGGTTGGGAAAGTTCGTGGTGGGACACCCTCCACAGTGCCAGGCAGCGCATAACCAGATAACATGGAGCCCGCGGTCAGTGCGAGAGTCTGCACTTAATAAATATGTGTACGTTTATATACAGAGAAGAAAGTTAGTAAGGGAAAAACTTTATTACATGAAATAATAACTGAAACACTTATATGAGTGACAACTGTAAAATTATGAATGTCTGAACCAAAAGCAAGATTATAAATCTAAAAATAAATGTCTATGAAATTTAGTTTACGCGTGAAAGTTCTATCAATTTCCACAGAATATTGACTACAGAATTAAGCAGTACACACTCACTTTTACGTTAACATGACTGTAACAGAAACGAAGGCCCTGCAGGCGACCCATCTGCCCTCTCCGGTTCTCTTTCCTCCCTTCTTCGGCAGAAGGGAAGTAGATACCTCCACTCGATGAGTCGTGAAAAGCCTCCTCTTCACTCAGCGAGTCGTAGAACTCAGTTCCCCAGTTGTCAGACATCTTGAGCGAACCATTGCTAGATTTCAACTGGTCCGGTAGTTGTATGCCTGTCTTCTTAGTCTCTTATATCGATTGCAAAACTACCAAAGTCCAATACTATGTTTCAACTCGCCACACCATTGCCCTCCCGATTTTATACGGAGCTTGGGGACCGGCAACACTACAATTATATAGTGCAGGCAGGGAAGCGAACATTGTATAATTTTAAAACAATGCAAGGGCAGTGTTAATATTTTCACAGTTGTGCACCTGCGCGGTGTCTGGTAACTGCATGCGTACATGCTTCCGCGTTGTTTTCACAATATGCATAGTGACAGATAGCCTAAGTCATCACATAGCAATGTTAGTATTTTCACATGTCTGCACCTGTACGGTGTCAGGTAACTGGAGTTAACTAAAAAAATGGAAAAGATAATGAGTCAGCAGGCTTCACGAGCAAGCACTGGTCCAACCAGAATGGAGGCAGAGTGGGGGGGGGGAAATTTTGACGATGCTGGACGATGTCGCTTGCCAGCGGGTTTTCTCGGAGTGTTCCCGTTTCCCCTCCACACGTGTATCCCTGCCACGCTTAAGGTATCATTTCATGTCACGTCCGGGGATGACGGCCCCTTACGGGTCCCAGCTGGAAAGCCCGTCATTAGAACGGTGTCGCCTCGCCCTGAATGTTCTCTCCACACGAAATTTATTTATATTATGCAGTACTATTTTACCACATTACGCATAGTTAGAGACGTGCAAAATTCGCGTTATTTTTCGGTTCGATGATAGACTCCACTGTCTTATAAACAAATCAGCACAGTCCGTGGTTTCATTGGCCACTGCACTTTAATCAACGCTACCTACATGCTTGGTCCCCATTAAAAGAGATTCGACACTCCGACGCTGAACTAATAATATTGGCTCAAAAGTTCTCCGAGGCGTGCCAATCATATTCACAGCTAATGATCATAGTCAGTCAAACGCACAGTAACTTGCAGTTTTGTCTGTCCAATAATAACGAGGATGTGGCAGGTTTTGAAACAGTTTTTTATATAAATTTAATTTCATTGTAATCGGATGTCAGCCATTTTGGAAGATAGCCCTATGCGAAATGTTAAGCTTTTGTATCCTACCTCGGGAAACAACTGATGCCCGCCGAATTCAGGCGACAAGTTATACTTTTATATTACGTCTGAATTTATAGGACTTAAAGATATACACTATCTACCAAAAAGTAATTGGGCACCAGTGAAGCTAGGTAATTCAGTACATCAGTTGACTTGTGTTTCACGGCCTTCAGCGTAGGAATGCTGGCGTTTGTCCGTGATAAGCATGAACACAGAGGCCTACTGTAACATTCTGGATAATGAACTGCTCCCAACATTGTGGCGTTTTTACGGAATGGGCCCGTGTTATTTCCAGGATGACAATGCCAGGTGCCATGTTTCAAGGGCTACTATGCAGTGGTACGCCGACAACAATGTTCGCTGATTGGACTGGCCCGCCCAGAGCCCCAACCTCAACCCTATAGAACTTCTTTGGGACGAATTGGATCGCTGGTTGAGGGCTTCTCAGGCGCGTCCAAAATCCATTACTCAACTCATGAAATGGCTGCAAGAGGAATGGCGATGAATCCCCGTGGATGTCCTGCAAACACTCGTAGAGAGCATGCCAGACAGGGTGGCTGCTGTTATAGCCGCAAGATGTGGCCCTACGAGATTCTAATGGGGTGACAACCACCGAGCAAACATTATGGACAGGTGCCCAATTACTTTTTGGTACATAGTGTACTACATATTTTAAAATAACAGCCATGCATATTTTTTGTTTAGTGAACCACATGTCCCAAATAATTATCAATCGACTTTGATATGTTGCAGTATCAATGACAAACATAGAATGTGCCAATACAATAATTAAAGTAGTATGGTATTAGAAACTGGAGCTTGTAACATTAACAAATTCATAAATGTGACCTTCGCTACTCATATTTGAGTACAAATATTCTATAAAACAACCAGGTAGCGGTTAAAACGATAGTTGCGTGACATTGCTAAATTAACTCTAGTTAGAGTGTCAATTTACATTTTGTTTAAAATTATCAGTGGTACAAAAATATTTCGAATAACGTTTATTAGGTTGTAAAATCCACGAAGCAGCTAAAGAATAGATTATAATTTTCTTTCTAATTATTAAGCCTGTCATCGTAGCCATCACAGATTCTGATAGCAAACAGAAACATGGTCACATCGTTATATATTACATTATTATTGCGTAAAATATGAAGTTTCTTTAATATCCTTGCTGGTCCGTTGTTAGAGATCATTGATACTTACATTACAGAAGCGAAACCACATAAATAAGTATTAACTGAAACAGAAATATTATTACGCTCTTAAGAAATGGCTTTCTGGGATATTCGATGACTAACACATTTAGTGCCTTCCAGTATATATTTATATCATGCTAAAACCCAATGAGGTTCCTTTCCTGTGTGAGACACAGATTTCGTCACAGAAATATAACTTGAATTCTACATTGCTCTAAAAAACCTATAACACAATTTCCGAAAATACTTCAGTGTTATAGTACCGGATTAAATTCATGTCCACTTGCAGTGCGCAAATTTAATGTAGCAGGTATGATCGTGTTTCATTAAGATACATTACAGGAAACGATGAATACAACTGCAGATTATTGAGCGCAATTGAGAGTTTTGGCGGCTCTTAACATCGGGGTGTAGAGAATCGAAGAGGGCGAAGCAAGGTGAGTGTGGAGCTCCCAGAGAAAACCCGCCAACCAGTGGCATCGTCCGGCTCAACTCGCACATGCGAAAATTCGTGCAGCGGCCTCGCACGGGAATCTAACATGGTTCGCATTGGTGGGAGGCAGGTAGTCTGACCACTACACCACCGTGGCTCCCATTAGTGGAAGTAAACATGAGAACAAACATAAATGGCTGGATCAAGTACGGATACTGAGTGAAGAGAGGTTCTTGAAACAAGTGTAAATTAATTCCTGATAAGTTGAGGATGCCCCAGAAAGACCCAGGAAGAAGAGATGATCTGACTTTCAGATCGAAAGGAGCGTAACTGCCAACTCAAGACAACTGAGGATGTAGATAACCGGAACACGAAGAAAATTCCAAAATACAATTTTATTTTCAACTATCCTATTGATCACTTATCAAAATTATGTCACGTGTATACATCTTCACCCTGCTTATCCCCTCTTTCTAGCTATAAAGATCTGAAAATGCTTGACTTCAAGAGGCTAAAATTATTTGTTATATTTTAGCATACTACATCCCCTTACGTTGTGATATGAAATAATAGCCTGAAAAAAGTATGGTGCTGAAGGAAAATAGCTTTTCATAAACCAATTAAACAAGCAACTGTATTTTTATATTTATATTTTTATCCGTGCGTATCTTAAAATTTGACAATATTAAGACGTTATATTAGAGCTCACTACAATTGTCAATATTATCAGAACGTCATAAAGAATAATTCTTGGACGTTTGTTTTGCATTTCGCTCGTATTTCAGTTTTAACTTTTTAGATAACATTTGAAGTTAAGAACGCCCTTTCGGCAGGTGAACCACGAGTCAGATTCGAAAGGAATTTCTAAATTACACTGTTATGACTTTAATCAACCCTTAAACTGAAACTAAACTTTGTGTTAAAATATGTTAATGTATGCAGGAAACAAGATTCGAAGGAAAACTTTCACCACTGTTCTAAAAAAAGGTATTAAATATTATTTTTTAAATGAATTGTATTTTGTGGAGTTTTCATCGACATCACATCACGAAATCAAATAATACCGTCAGAAACTAGAAAGATAATTGAGTCGTAAAAAGTTTTAAGTGATAGTTTCCACGTGCTCCGTGGACTAAGATAGTTTCGGTGAACTTTCCGTGTTGCTCGAGTAGCTGCAGCCGCTCTACTTGACCAGCGAATTTTCATGTACGTCGGCAAAGTTCACTTCGCAGCACATTGTTTTGATAACCACAGTTTAGCTGAGGCGGGAATTCTCTTCGGCTTCACAACGAACATCATCTGGCAAAGCTGACTCGCACTTGGAGTGCTTTCGAGAGCATTTTGGTTTCCCCGTGCTGTCTAGAGATATCATCTTACTCCTCCCGCTACCACAACTTCTCTTCCAACTAAACTCACTGCTGCCAACTGTCGGCAGACGTGGTTCTCTAGTCCGTCCACCCCGCCATCGCGTTATTTCTTTCCGCTGTAAGTTGGTTAAAACAAGTATAGCCATTTAAAAAAAACTAGTTATGAACCTAAAGAAGATAACTGAACATATATTCTGAAAATGCTATGAAAATAGGCTGGACTAAACTACGCTTCGGCAATTCAGAATATAGAAATTTTCCAGAGTTAAAACACATGCTGTCTATTTTCGTGACGCCATTTTGTTTGTTTTTCCGGTTACCTCGACATGTATCGGACTACGCACTGGAAGCTATTGTTTCCAAAATAAGTTAAATTGTGATCAACAAATACTTTAATTACTCAATACTTCATGAGAATTTGTTAAAATTATATGACAACTGATTAACGAAGAATGTCCACTAGTTTGAGTTTTTTATTTATTTTTTCCTTCGTTAGTTTCAGTAAAATGTTTAAATTTGCAGGTAAGAGTTGAAACAACCGGTTTTTCTTTGCCCTGTTTCGAGGTATGAATACATTTTTTTATTTCAATATTTTCTTTCTTTTTGTACTATGTTAATTTATGATATTCAGATAGATTTTAAAAGTATTATAATATTCCTTGGAGGTGATTTAATGTTTTGGTAACGTATTTGTCTATGGCTGAGCATCCACCTTGCTCGCAGGAATAATAAACACTGGTTGATAGGGGCGAATGACGTAACCGTTTAAAAGAATTTTTGTTTCGAATAAAATATAGAACAGGGGTAAAAAGTTTCGTAAAAGGAACGTTCTGCAAGAATATTGAAGTGATGTTTCGTTGTATAAGAGTTCAATTATTTTGAAAAGGAAGATTATAATTAATCACTCTTAGGTACAAAAAAACATTTTATTTCCACAAGAAGTTCACTATAAATACGTGAAATTTGCAAGATGGTTTAATTTGCAGATATATTTGGAAGAAGACTCTGCATAATATTTAACGATATGCAAGACTGTAAAGAAGAGATTCCTGACGGCGGGAAGTCCCATCTCATCGAGGATTCCAGAGTCAACTGGTGAGATGCTGTACAACCGGGATCATTCCGCGGCGGATCGACGACGAAACTCGACGCCCGCACACCCGAGAGCAGCGACGGCGTGCTTCGCGAGGTTCCATCAAGTCAGAGAGAGAGAAAGTATATAAATCGTTTGTCATTCCTGAAGTTGCAGCGTCAGATATGTCCTATGCGACCTTATTAACACTAAGACTGGATCGGTGACGAAGTTGAGCTAATTTTATTGAAGTAATCCTTATAATAATGTTGTTCGCTCCACTACTAATAATTTATGGATGAAAGCTAGAATTGTTTGATGCAGAATTTCTCATCATTAACACTGACACTATATTTTAATGTAATTTGAAATTTTGATTTTTTTTTAAATATTCATCAGAGGCGCAATTAATTTACAAACCGTTAATATCTTTTGAGGTTAATAATTTTAAGGATAAACAAATCTTACAAGCCTATTTAATTCAAGAATTTTGCTTATAATATTCTCTGACCATTCAGAATTCCAATATATTTTTCTTTGATGATATAGAATCTTGTATTAAATCGGAGTTGAACACAGATATTTACGAATAAGAATATTTAATATTAACTGAGTGACAGCTGATGGTAGAAATAAAAAGCTAGCGGGAGCAACTGTTTAAATGAGCATATTTGTTGAAAAAAAAAAAAAAAAAAAAAAAACCGTTTTAAAGTTTACTTCTTTAATTTGAAACTAGCTCTTACATAGTAATTGGTTATCCCAACGTCGGGGCTATAAAATCCACACACGTTGTGCCTGTGAGCCATTATAGTAATTGACACCCATACGTGTGGCGATAAAAAGCAATACCAGGAGTGGTATCTTAGATATTATAGTGTAATCATACGGTTTTCTGTATAAAGTTTCGCTTTAATTGCGAGCAGAGTGACACAATATCATATTCATTTGGTTAGTTAGGAATAGCTGAAAAATATCCACCACAGCATGATGTGTGTTAAACCTCATGCGTTGTAGAGACTTGCACAGGTTTGCGGATAAATAATTCGCATGAGACTAGAGAGAATTAAGTCATATTTAATTACTAATGTGTGTCTCGAGCAAAAATTATACATGTGTTACATATATATATATATATATATATATATATATATATATATATACACACATATACAGAGAGAGCGCTGAACATTCGGAGTAACTATTAAACAAGCAAGCAAACAGAAACACCATTTCGGGACCGCGGTGGTGTAGTGGTTAGACTGCTCGCCTCCCACTAAAGTGAACCAGGCTCGATTCCCGGCGGGGTAGTTCCCGGATTTTCGCATGTGGAAATCGTGCTGGGCGAATCTGCTGGTCGGCGGGTTTCCTTGGGAATCTCCCGTTTTCTCCGCCCTTGCATTACGGCGCTGATCCATACTCGCCTCGCTGAACCCTCATCGGCTCTCAAGACCTCTATGTTAAGAGCCGCCCAAGTCTCTTCACTCACTCATAAACACCACTGCGTCTGTCGCTCGCTTAAATGCGTGCTTCAGTCAATCTACGCATGCAAGTTTTCTGAGATTTAGAAACAATATTGTACAATGAAGTACCCCGGTGTAGTGTAGAATCTGCTGTAAATGAGTATGTACAATTTCGTGTGATAAGATTTTTGGTTAGTTTTGGTTTTTCTTTTCTATACCTAACCCTGAGCTGTGACCTGGGACTTGCGTAAGCCCGATTACACAGGACAAAATAATTTTGCGTGAAACGTAAACAAACAAAACTTACATTTTCGTTAACACAAAGATGCGTTTTAGGGACACGAACATCGGATGATCTCATGACTAATCATAATGTAAACTCTGGGAAGGAAATAGAATCACTCTACTGCAAGGAACAGGAATAAAACTATCCACAGATACTTCAGAAGATTATGTGAAATTTAATTTAAAAGTGAGTAACTAATTCTGATACCAGTACTAAAGAATAAATAACCTTTGAAAATAATTAAGAAGATCATTGTATGCTTTAAAATTCAGCTTTGAATTGTGTGGCCATTCAGTAACTTGAGCCTCCCTTGTGAAGGTGTCTCTTTAAACGTTCACATGTAATTATTACTGGTAAAGTTTCTTAAAATCTTGTGAAGATGAAAAATAATTAAACTTGTCTACTTAAACTAGAAACATGGGAAAATGATCAAGGCTCAGTGGGAAAATGTCGAACTCAAATTTAATGTTCAATGTGGCGTCTCTAATGCTTCAAAAGACGTTTCGAAAATTAATTTAATAAATTTCCAAAATGCCTCTGCTGTCGAAAATCTCAAATTATTTATTTGCAAATATTATTACGTCACAGGATCTTGCAGAAAAATCTTTGGGCTGAGCTCGCCAGGCATTCTCCTCAGCCCGCGTCACCCGCCATTGATGAATTTTTTTTATTTATTTCTCCCTCGTTCAATTTTAGGAGGATTTATTGAAAAATTCGATAATAGAAAACCTAGCTAATTACCTTACCCGTTATTACGGACATTATATATAAAATAATAATCTATGTTTATGCAACGATTAACATAATGCGAAGTTTTATATATTAATATATTCTCACCTTTTAACGACAACCACGGAACTCCAATCAATAATCTGTTACAAAAATTCGCACAGAAACATGAAATGTAATGCTTCTATAATGACACAATTTCAATAATGATCCTGACCCTTCAGTTATGACACTAAAATACACCTTTTTATTTCTGTACGGGAGTTGATACAGCCTCTTAATGCCACGACATGTGGGTCCTCTACCCTAGTCAAGCTCTCAGGCTTGTGGTACACATTATGTAGTCCGTTCAGTACCTTGGTCACTACACGGTCGTACAGGCTTGAATTTAAATTAATGATCACGTAGGAAGTGCATACAGACTCTTCTTAAATCACACTGTAGCTCGTCTTCGCCCCCATGAGGCAGACTGTATCAATAGGCAATGCTCGCTTCAAAGATAATAAATCAAATAAATTCCCTACCAGGCCGAACCCCCACAGGGTCGGCGTCCTACCTGGTGGAGACAAGACGTTTGGAAATCTTCTTTAACTTACGGTGTAACTTCAAATCTCGCAGGAGCCACGGTGGCTGGGCGATTAGCACGCTCGCCGCCCACCAAGGCGAACCGCGTTCCATCCCCGGCCGGGTAGCCCGATTTACGCAAGTGGTCATTGGTCGGCGGGGCTTTCTCGGGGGATCTCCCGTTTCCCCCGCCCATTCATTCCGGCGTTGCTCCATATTCACTTCAGTCACCCTCGTCGGCTTGAAAGCCGCTGTTAGTAGCCGCCCGAATCTCTTCACCCACTCACTCAAACCTCGCGCCAATCACAAGAGGGCTGCATCACAAACTCGGGACTTAATGCGTTACCATGACAACCAAAATAACATTTTGCTCTTAGCCCATGGCCTCCGTTCATAAACCTCTTTGTAAGAATTCCGAAAGACTCCTAAAATAATGAGACGGTTTTAGCGTGGTCAGTAACATTTTATTGACTTTTAATGCTATAATGTAAAGGTTGGCAGTCCTGTTGTACCAGCAGCGCTATGAGGCATGAATGTTTATATACTTTAGATTAATCAATGGTATAATACTTAAAGTATTTATTTCCACCCGGTTGGAACACTGTTCCGTTCATGACGAAGGCAGGCGTAAGCCCGATGGCTTTTTTTTTTTTTTTTTTTGCCACACTTACGTGGGTAGTACACACATTTGAGGGCACAATTCATTTCGGTCTGAACGGAAATTATTTGGTGGACAGGTATTCTTATTACGTCGCCTGGAAACTGAAATTTATTGCCGCCTGCCACGTTTCGTTTCTCCGTGCTGGCGGAAACAACGTTCGAGTGTACGCGGACCTCGTTCTACCTCAGCCGGGGCCCCGAGTTATTTTGTCACGTCGTGGGCAGCACCGCATCCCCACTTTAATGTTCTGAGCGGCTGGAACCACTTGACGTGTTGCACGGTACTCGTTGTGGCAATTAAGTGCAATAACACAATGAGAGCGAGAATCTATAGTTGACATCAATTTATTGATAGCCATACATGAGGCACTATTATAAAGAGACACAATTTGATTCGCAGTAACAATGACAAACACTTTTACACTTCACGAGCCTTGGGATGCTTTATTGCGATTCCCTAATAGACTAATTAGCCTTGGGCTGCCTTACAGCGATTCCCCTACGGCTACCAGTCATGGGATACGTTACAGCGATTCCCCTAAGGTTACGAGTCATGGCTTACGTTACAGCGATTCCTCTAGGGCTACGAGCAATGGATACGTTACAGCGATTCCCCTAAGGCTACGAGACATGGGATGCGTTACAGCAATTCCCCTAAGGCTAAGAGCCATGGGATACGTTACAGCGATTCCCCTAAGGCTACGAGCCATGGGATACGTTACAGCGATTCCCCTAAGGCTACGAGCCATGGGATACGTTACAGCGATTCCCCTAGGGCTCTGCGAGCTTCCGGACTAGCCGGTAAGTATCCTGACTATACTCACGGAGTCTTATTTATACTGCTCCCCGGTACGCACTGCGCTCTCGAGTCAAGAGCCGTGCGCACTATCGTAGTGCCGGGTGCAACTGTGCCCCCTTGAACGTAATCTACCTCTAGGGACTCTTACATTTGTCTCGGACTTACAATCCTCTCATACATAATGCTTATTTACAATATTGTCCTTTAACATTAATTGCAATAAAATAGTACAATTATATAGTTACACTACACCACCACAGTTGAATGAATTCAACTAAAGGTTGTTCACGACAAAGTGAATACTTTTGAAATCAACCTTTGAAAAAAGTCACTTCTCCTACCTGCATATATTTTAACGGGCGCCTTGAGTGACATGCTCCCAGTAAGGTTGGGATAAGTTCCGTATTTTAACGTCGTATAAAGAGTATTAGGTAATCAATTCTGATGACTTAAATTATCTCTTTCGCTACCTTTTCTTTAATGCATCAAAGTGTAAAAAGAGCAGGTTTGCAAAATATTTACCTTCGATATAATTACAAAGTTTCAGTTGACCAACGCATGAATAAAGTGAGAGGCGCATGTAAATGTTTACCTCACATAGAGCGAGAGAATGCACAACGTGCATACAAGTAGATATTAAGCAGGGCTTTAAAAATTGCTCTTTTTACCGTGAATAGTCTATACGTCGCAGAAGCAGCTGTGCAAACTGAATACGTTGTTCTGCAAGGCCTTGTCCTACATCACCGAGCTTATAGGTGCGGTGTCCACGTGGTATCTTTTTGCCAGTCTTGCGGGCACGTTTTAGCGTCACTTCCGAGTGGTCTAAGACATTAACGAAATATTGCAGTTAGTAAACAAAATACGTTTTAAGCCCTCCGACTGGCTGGCTGGCTGGCTGGCTGGCCCCCATGTACTCTACCGGGTGAGACATTTAAAATAGGCCACCTTAGTAAATCGGCCACTTGTAACGATAGAGGAAAATGTTTCAGACAAACGTTGTTTGGCGGAAAGGGGCCCATAATGTTACGTTGGATAAATAGTTGTGTTGTATGCCGAGGGGTGACGGAAATATTGGGATCAACTGCAGTATGTAAATGGGACGATGTGGTTTAATGTTCACATTTCTAGTACGTGTGACCAAAGTTTGCATTCATCTTGCGAAGAGCTGTTCAGAGGTGTGTGATAAAGTATGCCGTCCCATTTACAATATCGACGTTGACCCCCCCCCCTCCCTATTACGCAGTCGTCCTTATACGTAACACCACGCTCTTAACACCACATTATGGCCCCTTTCACCCCAAACAACGTTTGCCAGAACCATTTTCTTCTATCTTTACAAGTGGGCGATTTATTAAGGTGGCCTGTTTTAAATGCCTCACCCTGTATACATTTGTAGATAACATTGTAAAAAATGATTTCGTATTGTAACGAGTAAACTATTTCTCACCAGAGTAAAGTTATGTTAAATGGAACAATTTTGCTTTCAATGATAGTTACTGCTTTCATTTGTTTGAGAAAACTCAATTCTTTCATTAAATGAAATAACCTGTCTTTATGAAGGGGGTGGGGGAGGGATGTAGAATATTGTTTGTAGTATACGGGTGAGGCAACTTTGATTACCCCCGTTCTACCTATACTGGTGGTTTGCATAATAATGCTCATTATTCAACAGTAATTAAAATTGCAGCTGGCAGCTGCCACATTTAAACAAACAAAAAGCAAATAGATATTACGCGAGTCAAAACAGTGGAAAATACTCTTATCAACAGTAGCAAATTAAAATATGTTTTTTAAGGCGCTACGCCAGTTCTCGTATTATCGATATAATTTCTAGGTAAACTCCTTCAAATAAATCCGTTTTAAACGCCGATGCATGTTAAGTAGACAGTCTCCTAATTGTAACTGTACAGGAAAATTAATTTCGGTTTTCTGTATTGTATTACTTTTAATGATCCATTAACTTCAATATGTAATATTCTATTATAGGCTATTCACAATAAAATGGGCACTTTTGAAAGTCCTGCTTAAGATCTACTTGTATGATCGTTATGAATTATTCTGTCTTATGTAGGATTAACATTGCTATGGGCCTCATCACTTTATTCATATGTTGATAAGGTAAAACAGTGATATTATTAGGAAAGTAAATATACGAATCTGCTAATTTTTACACACTGATGCATTAAAAAAAACAAAGCGAAAGAAATAATTTTAGTTGTCACAAAATGGTTACGGAACACTTTTCATTCGACCTTAAGAAATGGAACTATTTTCCATCCATCGTTACCAACTTTACTGAGTAAATGTCATTCCGTGAGCCGATCAAAATATAAGCATTCAGGGGCAGACACTTTTTCTAAGGTTCATTTCAAAAGTGCTCACTTTATCGTGAACAGCCTTTGACACAGAAGGATTAGAATTAAATCCCTGATATAAGAGTAAATATAATTTTTTTTTGTACGGAAGTAGTAAAATAAATTACAAATAAAACCAATCCGAATACAATATAAGTATCAATAAAATAAAGTAGGGAAATATGAAGAGGATATCTTTTCTTAATGCCCCACACAAGTACTTCCATACACTACGCTATCACACCATGTGCGTTCGTTCACGCAATTAGCATGTCTGACTGTCTTTACAAGAGTTAAAATGCCGATCCCAACCAGCTGTGTTAGGAACGGTGTAATTCCCACGGTTTTGCTCTCCTTGCTCCAGGCGATATGTCGTACAGCTCTTTACTTTATGCCTCCCCACATTCTCCGTGAGTACCCGAATAGTCCGGATGGATGGATGTAAATAAGTAAAATATCTCTGGTTTATATTTTTAAAAAATCGTAATTCCCACTTCATCGCATCATCAGCATCAGTGAACTAGGAGAAACATCGTCACTACTGTCAAAATATTGCTTCTTCCTATAAAAAAAATCTATTTGTATTAACAGCAATAAGTTCTGTTACCAATTGACAACTATTGTCAATTGATAAAGCAATATACGTATGTTCTACAAGAATAGCTGACACTCCGCGGCACTGCAAATGCACGATTTTCACTATAGTAGAAATATATTTATACGATATTCGAGATATTTAGTATTACAAAGTACGCGAATTATATTCTCAATATAATATTTGGGACAATTAGAGTAAATACAGCATACTCTAATTGGAGATGGACAATCACATTTACAATCAAGTTCATAAACAGATAATCGTCTTTGATTACAAAATGTGCACCGTCTAACAAACAAATAATTTTTCCTTTACTTCGTTTGATTATCTCTATTGTCAGAATCAGGACTACTTTCAAAAAAATTAAAACTCCGTACAAATTAGTTCACTGTAAAAACAAGACTATTTTTTGCAATGTGACAAGCAAACTCAAACAAAAATTATGTATATTCTCGTAAACAAATAAAACGTATACTCAAATATACATTTCAGTCTTCAAATTTACAACCGGTATCCAATCTGCTTGTTTTCTGTAACATTACAATTCAAAATTAATAGCAATCGCTTTGTCATGAACAACCAATACAGTCCTAGACCCAGTAGATTACAATAATTTTTTTTTTCCCATGTCATAAAATTAATTGCTAATAGGCTGTCTAGTTTTTACTTTATATTTATCATATTTGACATTTTCCAATATTTAGGCGAACTTAACCAACAGAGTTATTAACAGAGGGAATATAAATATGGATCACAAAATATAAACGGAAGTTATACATTTTATAGCCGTTTTACAAGGTGGAATTGAGGTTAGGTTTGTTCCACTTGGCAGCTAAATAAATACTTATATCACATGAAAAAAACTACGTGAACACGACACTATGATTAGTTAAAACACTGGATTGGGGCAACTAGGAAATGGCACAACTAAAATGATAGCTACTCGAACAAGAAAAACGTAAAATTGTCAAATCGTCCATTTATTACCCTCTGTAGATATGGGCGGAAGACTAGAGATGCACTAGCAGCGAAAAGCTTCAAAGACTACAACTGAGCAAGAAAACATAAGTAGAGCACAGGTTTACTCAGCAACTGACAATTTTTAAATGCGTCAGTCTGTAGCCTAGGACGGCTGACGTTGCGCGTAGAGCGAACACGATTTCTAAGGCTCTAAGAGTAGTAGGGTTTAGGGAAGATGGGCATACGGGCACCGAACACAGGAGCCAGGTGCTGGGGGTTTGCCATGTTGTGTAGTTACCAGTCCGCCATCTTTTACCCCTTTTTACCATAAACATTTTTCTTTTTCCCTCAAAATCAACTAAATTTCCCTACGAATTTCCCTTTTTTCGCTAAAAATGTCCCTTTATTCCCAGTTGCAAAAAAAAAAAGGCCCCCAGAAAATTCCCGTTTTCCCCGGAGCAGTGACCGAGGTTTGTAGCTCCGAGCCAATAGTAGGACTCAGGACTCGTGACATTTGTCCTTTGACCATTGAAACAAAAAATCCAATATATATATATACAAAAATCATAAAAAAATTATTTAAAGATTATTTATTAAATTATAAACATTTATTTAAAGAATTAAATTTCCTGATGTTTCCCCCCTCACACCCCTCACGCAACCCATTATTCGGCAGGCCTCCACCCCCTCGCCGAAATACCAAGTGAGCCATTTTGTTGCTGTTAGCCATCACAGAAACCATATTGGATGCAGAAAACTTGACCTTGATATCATGACATTGAAGGATCTTGAAAATGAAAACTCGAAAAAATAATAAGTCAACAAGCATATTACATTACAGAATACTGCCACCATATTGGATACAGGTGGCCATAACTTTGAACCCATGACCTTGAATGACCTTGAAAAAAAAAATCTAGAAAAATGCATATAAGTCAACTAGCATATTACATTACCGTCTACTACCACCATATTGGATGCAGGTAACCTTCACCTTGACCTCATAAACTTGAATGACCTTAAAAACAAAAACTCAAGAAAAATTTATAAACGTCAGTAAGCATATTACATTACAGACTATTGCCCACATACTGGATGCAGGTGACCTTGACCTTAATCCCATGATCTGGGATGGCCTTGAAAAAACCCAAGAGAAAACAAAAGTCAGCAAGCATAATATTTTTGCGGACTACTAATGCGCTGTCGGCATCCTCCATGTTGGTTTCTACTTTCAACACATACTAAGTCAATTCAGCTGCCTGTAATTTTCATCCTATTTAAAAAAAATTTATTCTCTTATAAGTGGTGCACCAACATGCATAATGCATTAAATGTATATTTTGTATTTGAAATACTTCAAGGCCGATAGAACGATAGAATGCACAAAATTAAAAGAAAAAAACACTTATTAATTTGTAATTGCAAATTTAGAGGACAGCAGTTCATCACATCATCTGATGTAACGCCGATCCTTAAGTTCTCTAATGATCGAAACCACCACTTTCATGTCCGAGTAACCCCGCGTTTATGAAGCTCAAGCTAAATTATGAGTGTCTACAAGTTTATTCGGGTCTTCGGAAAACATGTCGTCAGCATTCTCGACATCTTCAATCTTCTTCGCATCACTTGCCGAAGGAGACTCGTTGGTGAAATGTTTGGGAATGTCGAGGGTATCATCATCATTTTCAACATCATTACTGTCGTCATAGTCATCATCAATGCTGTCTGCTTGTCCGTCTTCACTTCCTGCTTCACCCTAGATAGCAAGTTTACTTTTATCTTTAGCAGAAGGTGTATGCTCATCAGTATTTAGAGCTGATGGTCGTTTATTTTGAAGTTTGTCGACTTCACGCGAACGTCTTGCAAGTGTGCATTCCGCACTAACCGAGTTCACTGCACTCATTCCGTCTTGCGGATTAACTGTCTCGTCATAATCGTCTGTGGAAACAGTTCCCTTTATGTAGCAGGAGGTATTGCCAGCAACACTTGCTGACTGCCAGTAGACGAACCTTTGCACATCTCAATGTGTTCCTTCATGGCATCACCATGCATAAACTGCATGTGGTCATTGTCTTAATGTTTCTTCGCGCGAAAAGGTCTTATCGTAGAGGCCGTTCCCTCATGCCGCCGATCAGTGCAGCTTTTGTTGAATATCTTTTCACAAAAGCGATACAGATTACGACGTAGTAGTTCAGGCAAAGACTCGGGCGGACCTGTTGGGTATGTAGGTGGTAGAGATAAAGAATCAGGTAACATCGGTATTGGTGTTCAAGGTATCGCAGTCGAATAAGTGAATGACACTGCTGGTACCACTCCCGATGAAGTCGATGGCACGTCAAAAGCTACCATTAGCTCTGGAGTACCCGAAGACATCGCAGATGCAGAATAAGACTTAAATGCGAAGCTGCAGAAGCGAGCCGAGACGATGTATTTTTAACGTAGCTGCTGTCAAACTAAGAATCTCAGATGACCTTCCTACTACTTATAATATACGAGTATGCAAGCCTTATGACGTCATATTGTTTTTTATCAACCGTATTAAACCATTAATGCATTGTTCGGACACCTACCAGCCAATCATCTTGTTGCCACGTGATAGCATCTGACCAATCGCATGAAGACACTGAGACATCGCATGCGGGAGTCCGTGTCTGACTCCTGCCAGACCGACCCCTCACAATAATGACCTATAAAATGACCCCTAAAAAAGCCCCTCCTCCTCCTTGACCGCTAAATGACGCCTAAGTGGTCTCTAAACAACCCCTAAATGAAGCCATTCTAAATACTTATTAATTCCTAATCGCAGTATTTATACCTGCGGCAGTCAGTTAATCTTCACTTACTCTCTATAGATGTCCGATCAAAATGCCCACAGTCATATATTTACCTCATTCCAAATGTCGACCGCCCACGCATCAAGTCCCACTTTCTTACTGTCCACCTTGTCAGTCCCAGTCTTTGTCCTTCCGCTGGTCCCTCTGCACTCGCTGCATCGTCGCCCGTCGTCACGATGCATACACACACGCCAGGTGCTGAAGGCAGATTCCCACCAGCCATCTTGGATTTATGGAATTCTTGCCATACTCTGGAAATACAGCTTTGTATCATGATCTTTGGAATGACAGTTAACTGCTAAAAATTAATCGACGTAGCGAAGCTTTGGCTGTTCGATAAAGTTCGGAAGCTGTTATTTATGATATGTCGTGCGGGAAATTTCAACACACTTTCTGAAATAGGAGCTTTCGTAAAAAAAAAATCGATAAATCCAAGATGACGGGTGGGAATCCGGCGTGAGGTGATTAAACGCTGCCGACACAGACGCATGCCGTGGCTTAAACAGCCGAGATGTTCCGGCCCAGAAGCTTCTTCGCACTTCGAGTCGCGGCGAGGGAGGTGGCGACCAGAAAGTTCCTGCAATCTTCCCCAAGTGATATTCTTCCAGATGACGTGAGTGACGTCATAACCGTTAGTGCTATCGCGTGGTGCCTCCGCTTCCTTTGCTCTGGGTGCCGGAGATGTCAACCAGGGGAGGACTGTGCTACGAGAGCCCGCGAGGAGGGTGGGGGAGGGGGAGGAGGAGAAGTGCACGAATGTGAAGAGGCCGCGCGTAACTGCATTTATCCTTACTGTTCACGCTGTAAAAAAAAATGTATATCTGGTGAACTTCCTAAACAGTAATGGAAGTTTTCAAACTGTTACTGGTTACTGGATATCCCCCGAAACTAAGCCCTGTACAACCCAGGTGCATTGAGTCTAGAAGGCAGTTATCGGAACACAGTTATGCTTTATTTCAAACGAGTAAGGATATGCGCAGTCGCGGAAAGTAGTTAGTTTGCGTGGGTAGTTTAGTGTAGTTTTCAATTTTAAATTTCGGACAGCATGGCGGTGTCAAAATTGCAAAGTTCCCGGTGGCAACCTGAGATCAAAAGAGCCGATTTTGCTTTTGTTTGTGGGGGCTAAAGTAGCGCTCCAGGTATGACCTTTTAATAGGTATCGGCCACCTGGAGGTGAGGTTTGGAGAGGCCAGCGCCGGTTCCACCGGGAACTTTGTAGGTGCATATTATGAAAATAATACCACATATCAGGCTGCAGATAGAGGAATGTTAAGCATCATTAGTATACAAAGTTGGCAGCTTTCCTACAATCTATGCATGGGAAACGAACTTGCCATTTACGGTTTCTTACTCTATGTATACACAGATGCGGTAGATTTGCAAATCGTTTCTTATGCCGGAGTCGCATATCCCCGACAAGCACGACACGACAGGGCTGACACGACATTTAAAACTAAACAGCCAATGAAATACAAGATAGATCTGACGTAAGCCCGTCAAATTCTATCGTCCAACCAGCTATTTTCGACTAGAAATGATTTCCATTTTCGTCATGTCGTGCGGCACGACACACAGAGTGTAAAACCTTGCAAAATGAAATTCTATGGCAAGCTTCCCCACAATCACAAATGCGTAGCTTAAAAGTAAAAAAGTTTTGAAGACTACTGTATTTAACTCTTAAAAATGATAATTTTACCTTTATATGCATTAGCGATAACACTTTAGTAACCATTATGTATTCCAGATTTCCGTTCTGCCCACCGCCTTTGAAACTAACGTAGTAAAGCGGGATTTACAACAACCCGACAGTCCGACAAAATAGCCCCGACACCAATGAAAATTGTTCATCAGCTAATCAGTAACAAGGTCACCCCGACAAACGCAGCTCCGACAAAAGTAGATTCTATTTCTACTTTCGTTGGGCGCCGGACCGGTCGGCCTCGCTTGGCAGTAGAAAAAAAAAACAGAAACATAACCTAACAAAACAAAATGTCGTGCGTATTACACCACTGTGGCACATTTCATATTAAAAATATGTTTTTTACGTGTACATCCTGGTTTTCTTGTAATAGAAATATAATGAATTGACGAAAATAAATATTCGAGGAAACTAACTGCTCCAAAATCCAAAAATACTTCGTTTACAGAGTTATCAAAACAAAATAGTGTAGAGTGATCTGTGATTTCTTCACTCTCCATAGCAAGTTACTGGCCATTCTAGGATTTTCCGAAAGCCATGTAACACTTGCAGGAAGGAAACTATCGGAGTATTGTAAACATTGAACTAGTTTTGGTGGCGGAAATGGTCGGACTGTAACGTCGTGTCCGACTGTCGGGACGACCTCGTCGTGGCATTGTAAATCCAGCATTAATCAGCGCCTTGTAAATGGTTCCGAAAAATTATGCTTTTCGTGTCGCACCGGTAAACTGTCGGGCTGTGCAGTTTCCCCTCTGCGACCTGTAGGCACATGCAACAATGACCCACAAGTCTACTGCTCCCGCATTGTTGCAGCGTTTCCGAGGAGAGATTTTCAATCTAAAAATTTTAAGTTTTTCGTGTTCCAATAACTCGGATCCACCTGCCGAGGAGGCGGGGTCGCGAGAAGATGGCGTCCCACACGGTCGTACTGGACGAGCCGCTGCTCTCGTACCTGCGCGCACTGGCCAGCGGCGTCAGCTACACGACGGGGCTGGTCCTCGGCCAGAAGACCTGGCAGAGGACGTTCGTGGTGGCGCACCTCGCGAGGACCCCGCCGCCGTCGTCGAAGGACGACGACGAAGCCGCCGCCGCCGCCGCGGCGCTGGGCTCGTGCGACGTCGACGTCGGCGCCGCCCACTACAGCGGCGTGCACGCGGTGCCGGAGCTGGAGGCGCGCCAACACGCGAGGTTGGTGACGCGCATGCTGCCCGGGGGGATGTGGGTGCTGGGAACGTTCGTCGTGGGCCCGGGCGACGTGCTCGCGGACCCGGTGGCCGCCGGGCAACTCCTCGCCGTGCACCGGGGACTTCGCGCCGAGCTCGCCCGCAACAGGTAACAACACGCCTTATAGGCTATTCGCGGTAAAAAAAAAAAAAGTGCACTTTTGAAAGGCTCGCATAAGGTTTGCCTGCATACACATCCTGTGTTCTTCCGCCTTGTGTAAAATTAACATTAACCTGGGCCTCATCACTTTATTCATGCGTCGCTCAAGTGTGATTTAAGCTATTGCAAATGGTTACCTAACATTTTTTATTCGACGTTAATATATGGTACTATTTTCCCCTCCATCGTTGCCAACTTCACTGGGCACATATCACTCATTGCGCCCGTTAAATTATATGCAGGCAGAGGCAGTGACTTTTTTCTAAGGTTTATTTCAAAAGTGCTCACTTAATCGTGAACAACCTTTAGCTGTTCGAACCCTGCCTACGTGGAACTTTCTTCACAGCAGTAGAATTAAACTTGTGTCACCGAGGACATAATGTAGAAATATGTAACTTAGAATAATTAACCTAATTCACCTTTCTTTCACATGCTACTTTCTTCCCCTTTAGGATAAGTAAAAGCCGGCTAGTGTTGGCTCTAATGACACTAGTCGGCGGCTAATTTCCTTTTCCTTTAAGTTTACAGGGATCCACTAGCCTCCGGGGGTGGGGGGGGGGGGGCAGGCCACTATGCACCTTTCACGCCCCCTCTCAGAGAATCGGGTGTCACCTCCACTCTGCTGATTACTTCAACGCCAGACAAATCAAGGAAAATGAGATCCGCCCTCTCTCTACTAGAATTTCTCTTCCTACTAATAAAGAACATGGTCCTTATTGGCTGTTCACGTTAGAGTAAGCACTTTTTAAGGCCCTCCCAACAAGTATTAACTACTAATAAATATATCTTATTGCAGCCTCAGGCATTAAATTTTGAGGGTGGTGAAACGTATGCACTGTGTTTATTGGTCACATTGTAGTGTGTATATTAAAAAGCAGCAGGAGGATGGAAATTGGGTGAAAGGAAAAAATTTAAAGGGCCTTAAAAAGTGCTCATTTTACCGTGAACAGCGTATAGCTGTTCGCACCCCACCTACCTGGAACCTTCTTCCGTGTTTGACGTCAAGAAGCGCGGGAGTAAAGACGGCGACATTGCCTTACTAAGCGCAAGCTCTGATCTGGCGTGCAGTGTTCTTACCCAAACGCTGTTTACGTCAAGGAGGATCAGTCCCCGCCATAATGGATTCACGGAATTTTCGCCGTAACTTGCAACGCAGATCATGTATTCCATTTTGGGCATCGACAAGGCATGGGGCATTGCTATGTGCATGTTATGAAACATGCATTGCTAGACTACTGTTGCCAGGATCGTTTCTGTGACCGTCCACATGAAAGAGTTGTTTATTTTTGTGCCGGCCGGCACTAGTCAGAAATTAAGAAACGAAGATGATATGTAATAGTTTTATAAATCATTAGAAATAGTTATTTATGAAATGTCATTCGAAAGATTTAGTTGAACACTCTTAGAACGAAAAAATTCCATAAATAGTGAAAATTTAAGATGGCGGGGTCTGTCCGGCCTTAAAGTCAGCGCTTTCGAAATCAAACTCAGAAAAACTTAACTGCTCCGACCTGCATATTTTTTAACGGCCGCACTAAGTAACGCGTGCCCAGTAAATTTGGTAACGATGGAGAGAAAGTAATTCCATCTCTTAACCTCGAATTTAAAATGCTACGTAACCATTTGTGATAAATTTACATTTTTTGTCGCTGTCTGTTTTATTAATGCATTTAAGGGTAAGAATTGGTGGATTTGTAAAATATTTATTTTTCTAATAATTTCACAATTTCGCTTTGACTGGCGCATGAATAAAGTGGCAAAGACAACGGTAGCATTTATTTTACGTACGGCGGAATGATACACAGCGTGCATACAAGTAGATCTTAAGCATAATATTCCAAATTCCTCAGTTCAACATGAACAACCTATGATTGGTTGTATTAACGATACATATTCTTATGCCAACTTTTATTGAAAAAATTGTGAATAAACCGCGAATAAACTATATATCCCAATTAAAATTCGAAATAATCATCCCTCTTTGACTAATTAAAAAACTACATAAAACAGCCTATATTTAGAAATTTTAAGTTGTGCACTCAAAAATTGTTTTTTGAAAATATTTTTATTTGAAATTTCAATTTTTTTTTTAATTTTGAATTTTTTTAATTATTATTTTAATTACACGGCACATTTTTAATATAAAATATTTAAAATAAATTATTCCCTAGTAGCGCCGTTGTAACTTAGGACTTGACGAGTGAAGAGATTTGGGCAGCTCTTAACATCAAGGTGTTGGGAGGACTTGGGGAGCTCTGCCAATGTCGGGTCACTTCTCCCCGAGAAAGGAAACAATAGGACGGGGGTGGTACGGCAGGTGGGAGGGGAGTGCCTGCATATTCGTCTGCCCGCCTGCCAGCTGCCTGTGGTTGGTGCTTAGCAAGTCGTTCTGCCTCTCTCTCTCTTTCACTAGGGCAGGCGGAGCCAAGTCCGTTCTTAGCAACACCAATAAACTTCAAATAATATGAGAACTAAATGGTTACCGTAAAAGGGGGGGGGGGGCTGTCAGAGACACGTAAAATAGTATTTAAATATCTTTCTGTTCCAGTTGGATGTTCCATATATTCAGTGGTGCCAATTTAACCACTGAACATTTGAAACAGCGTCTTTGAAAGGCAAGAAAATTTTAATACTAGTAAAAGACTTTAGTGTCTCGAAGTGACACCCGCTTGCGGTAATTAAGGCTGATTCCACTCAGGTTAGGAACAAACCGAGTTCTGCCTAGGGGATTGTTTGGTATAGGGGAAATTTCCGCCGCTAGGTGCGCAGTGTTCCGGAAAGGTCACTTAATTAGAATTTTAAGGTACGTGAATAATAAAAGAGAAATATTTTACTTAGTTATTGTATATTTAACTAGCAGATCACGGCGAACGTTGTTCCGCCTGCTGTCTGCTCCTCGATTTTTGTCCGTGCTTCTTCACGGATGATCTCAATTGGTCCAGTGATGATGCGGTTTAGTCACGCACAATGGAATTTATAGGGACTATATAAGGAAGATTTATGTTTATTTACTTTGTTTTTAACGTAGAAAATAGAGAAAATCCGGTAGACTTGCGGCGCTAGCGGTTACCTAGTGGCGAAAAAAAAAAAACTTTTAGTTGCCGAATTTCAAGCATTGAGCTTTCCAACCTGGGTGGAATAAACCTGACGGCAAGTATAAGGAACTGCGGAGTGAGAGATGACCAGACCCGCTCACTGCGCATGTCGGCGGCAGGTACCTGCACGGGGGCTGTCCGGGTGCCATGACGCTCATCGTGCACCTCTGCACCGACACTGACGAGCTGAGCGCCGGACGGTTCGTCGGCAAGTCCCCGAAGCTCCTGCTCGACATGCAGGTCAGTGCTGCCCTGCCAATCGGGCGCATCTGCTCGCGAATTGTCCCTGCCCTCCGAAAAAAAATTAATTAATTAATGTCCGTGTCTTGCCACGATTTTGACGGGAGCTTCAAAATGCCAGTACCAGGGGGCGGCAAAACCAGTGGGTAAGGGGGTTCATATGACCTAACAATCTGCTGTAAGGGTCAGTTTCTCAGAATTAATAATACCTAGAAATCCGCACTAAAATTACAACTTTTGTTATTAAATTAATACTGTACGTAAAGACAAAATTGAGTGTAATTTCCAAATAAGCTTCTAGTAGAATGGTGCAGTATTTATACCATTTTTATGATTCGATATTTTTTTATGAACGATATCAGTTAAGACCTTATAACAAAAAAAGTATATATCTATTACGTAAGTTTTGAGTACGCGTCAATGAGATGGTAAGAATTTTTTCTGCGATTTTGTGATAGTTGCTATGGTAGTTTTAATTTAAAATACATCGTTATATACACACACACACATATACACACACACATACACACACATACACACCACACACACACTACACACCACACACACACACACACACACACACACACACTACTACACACACACATATTACACACATATACATACATATAATCATACATATACACGCATATACATACATATACATATATATATTAGAATTGCCCCCTTAATGACAAATACTTTCCGCCGCCCCTGGCCAGTACTGTTTTCTTCTACAGTTCATCACTGTTACTTTTCTGAAGCCCCGCCAAAGTGCTCCTTCCAGGATATTCCTCCGCCTCATGCAAACAAAGCTTGACTGGTTTTAGAAAACTACACCAAAGGGACAACGCACCGCATTCGTGCGCACTCGGTTTGGTAATTTTTTTTTTTCATGGGAGCTATTTCTTACTAGGCATTACCAACGAACCTATTTTGTCTCTGTTTTTTATTCACATTAATTGCAAAATGAAATATTATACATTGTAGATAAAATTGGATTAAAAGTTCTATTTAACAAAAACATGGCACTGTTATATAAACAAAAGTAGTATAAAATGCTTGTGATACACGACATATTTAGGAACCAACTAACATGCTATACATTTGGTGATTGTTCAAAGGTTTGATTCAAAAATTGCGAAGAAACCATTACTCTACTGTGCTATACGCTGTTCACAGTCAAGTGAGCACTTTTAAGGCCCTTCCAAAAGGCTTTAAAGATAAATAAATAAATTTTATTGCAGCTTGGAGAAATATACACACTGTAGTCATTAGTCGCATGGCAATGTTTATATTACAAAGTGGCAGAGAGATAGGAATCGGTTGACAGGAAACAGCAGGGCCTTAAAAATTGCTCACTTTACAGTGAACCGTTTATAGCATGGCACGTATACACAATAGGGGCCGAAGTGGTCCGGAACCCTCCCAAAAGCTAAGAGCTCTCTCGAGTATAATGTAAGGAAAAGTAACTATCGGAAATACAAGTTTGCGAGACGCAACATTTTCTCAGACAAACTGTTGTATTGCTGAGGAACTATTAGCTGAAATGGTCACCCTTATAGGATATCTCTAGACTTCCGTTTAGTCTCTACTATTATTATAGTAACTGAAGTATTTTAAAGCATAATTTTTGTTTTATAAATGCATGCCTTCGTGTAGTATTTTAAAATGTAAACTAATATCCCTTAGCTGTGGCCACGGAGGTAGTACGTATACTGAAAATCGTATCGTTTGCATGAAAGCTGGCTTCTCAGGGCATAGTTAGAATTTTAAGTCAGATAAGGGTAAACATTAAGGTTTAACGGAAATTTTTATAATTTTCATACCTATTGTTTACATTACATTAATTGATCTCATTTTCACACAGGTAACTTAGATTATAATATGCCCATTAAATTTATTTGACTTATGATTTCCGTGGTTTCACTATTTATTTTTTTGCAGCAGAGGGACAAGTATACCCACCTTCCCCCTCCAACCCCCCAAAAAAAATTCCACCATGGCTACGTCGTTACCAACCCTCAAGCAAAGAAGAATCCTGGTTAGGTCACTGCCTATTACTCTAGTTAAATTTATAAAATTGGCCTATAATAGTTCTTTATATTGCAGGTGGGATGTTGAGTAACTCAAATTTGTTGCAACCCACATTCAACCACCCCGTCTGTAAAAAAATTGCGGTGCATTGAGGTAAATACTGACGCGTGCGCGAATAAATAGGCCTTCAAGCCTTACCATTACAAGCAATCATCAAACGTCACAACATATTATTAGCTTAAAACTTTTCTGAGCTCAATGTTGTTTTGTACAATGCTTATTCAAAATATGCTCATTAACACTGTTATGCCCATTGCAGACGACTGCCTACGTGCTGCAAAGGAAGGTTATATTGTGAAGGCTTTTCACGATAAAGTGAGCACTTTGAAATCAACCTTAACAAAAAAGTCGTTGCCCCTATCTGCATATGTATTAACGGGCGCAGTGAGTGACATACGCCCAGTGAAGTTGATAACGATGGACGGGAAGTAGTTCCGTATCTTAACGTCGAATAAAAAGTGTTAGGTAACCATTTACGATAACTTAAATTATTTCTTTCGCTTTCGTTTTTTTTTTCTAATGCATCGAAATGTAGAAATTATCACATTTGTAAAATAATTTCACAGTTTTACTTTACCGACGTATGAATAAAGTGATGAGGCTCGTAGAAATGTTAATTTTACTTAAGGTGGAAGAATAAACAACGTGCATACAAGTAGATCTTAAGCAGGGCTTTCAAAAGTGCTCATATTACCGTGGACAGCGTATACCTGTGCCGTAAGTTACAAGGCTGAATGCCCAGTGTTCTTCCTTGAGGACGATTCGTAAACCGTGTCACTGTCTGCGTTACGGCTGGTTCACATCATTGACCACCTAACACACGGCCTACTGCTTATTGGTTGTGATTACGATGTAGCTCTTCGCCAGCTTTAGTACAGCATGCATGAAACAATTTCTTATTTGCAACGCCGGGGATCATAAGTCGATATGGGAACGGCAAAGGTCGAATGAATGAATGGGAGAGATTTGGGCGGCTCTTAACATCGAGGTTTTGAGAGTCGATGAATGTGAAGCAAGGTGAGTACGGAGCTGCGCTGGTGTGCCAGGGTGGGAGAGGGGGACGGGAGATCCCCGAGAAAACCCGTCGACCAGCATCATCGACCGGCACGATTCCTAAATGCGGAAATCCGGGAGTCGAACCCGGTTAACCGTATTGGGTGGCAAGTATTCTAACCACAACGCCACCGCGACCCCGGTTCAAAATTAAGTTTAGCGTCTCTATTTCTGGTTAATTTTTGTAAATCCAAACCAAGTATTTCCTTTCCATTCATTCGAACATTAACGTTTCTTGAATTAAGTCGAATTTCTCCTCGTTTAACTCTTTCAGTCCCCGAGGCTATGATGCGCAGTATATGTCGCACATGAAGGATATTTATAGTACAGGCTGTTCACGGTAATATGAGCAATTTTAGAAACCGTGCTTGATATCTACTTGTATACACTTTGTGTATTCTTCCGCATTATGTAAAATTAACGTTGTCTTAAGCCTCATCGCTTAAATTCATGCGTCGGTCAAGTGAAACTGTAAAATTTTTACGAAATGAGAATTTCACAAATCCTCTCATTTTTATACTTCGATGGATTAGAAAAAAATAGAAGGCAAAATAAATGATTTACGACGTTATAAATAGGTACTTAACACTTTTTATTCGCCGTTAAGACATCAAACAACATTTCCTCCATCGTTACCAACTTTACTCGTCGCATGTCACTCAGTGCGCACGTTAAAATATACGCAGGTAGGAGCAGTGGCTATTTTCCGAGGTTGATTTCAAAAGTGCTCATTTTATTGTGAACAGCCTATACATAGTAAGAGATTAATAGGCGATCTTTTAAGTATCTTCCTTCCAAGAAAGATTATTAGTTGACGTTTCTGAGCCTCTTGTTTGTTAATGGTTAACGGTCTACGGAAACACAGCACTTGGGTTGGCTGGTTGAAAGAAGCACGTAGACATACGTGCAGGGCACGTCATAGTATAGAACGATAGCAACATTTCAGTAAGGTTTACTCTACTCAGTTTAGGGACAAAACGGGCTTCCCCAATGGGAGAGTTTTGCACAGTGAAATTTTCCGCCGCAAGGTGTGCGAGTGTTCCAGAGAAGTCCTTTCATGGTATCGGTAAATGAGAAATTCTATTTGTTTGTGTGTAAAAGTTTGTGCTTTGCCTGGAGATACTTACACCATTCATGATATTAAATATTAGCTATAATTCACGCCCTCCATTGACAATTACGGGAGTAAAAGAAAAAAAACATAGCGAAATGAATAGAGTTCATCAAACAGAATTTTTGGTTTCAATTGTCACATTTAAATAACGTAACCTTGTTAAGAGAACGTTTTCCTTAATCCAGATTTGCAACCGAGTTTTAACAAGTGGGCATATTTCGTTAAATTTCCACTCCAGTGCGATGAACAAAGTTTGTAATTTACGCCGGTCCTAATAAAATTCAAATTGGAAGTTTCTACAACTATATTTATTTTATGAAGATTGTAAATATATTCAATTTACTTACGTACAAAACGGAAAAATCCGGTACAAATGCGACAAGCGCTACCTGGTAGTGAGAATTTTTAATTGCCATACTATTGGGATTGAGCTGCCCAACCTGAGTAGGATAAACCTTAACTTGAGCTCGTAAATAAATTCGGTATTGATGGGCTGAAGTTGGTGACCCTGCCTGCGAAATTCCCGATGGAACCGGCGCTGGCCCCACCAAACCTCCCTTCCAGGTGGCCGATACGTATTAGAAGGTTATACCTGGAACACTAACTTACGTCAACCATCCCAAGCAAAACTAGTTCTAAATCGGCTCCGGGAACTTTGTAATTTTTACCCGCCATGCTGTGTCCTAAATTAAGTTAAAACACACAAGCTACATTTTTACACCAATGCCCACCGCGTTCCGAGCATTTCCTTCTTAAGCGGTATTCACAATTGAGCGTTGCGACGCGACGAAAATCAGCCAATCAGAGCCTTGACGCTAGCGACGAGCGTCGAGAACACTGCACGAGCGACCGACATTTGAATTGACTCTCGTCGGCGGCGACAGAGAATAAGAAGAATAACATTTGTGTATTTCATAACAAATAAACTGGCAAAAAAACTGAGATAAAGAACAAATGAAAATGTCCATAATATATAAGATATTAATTGTTTTCTATATGTATATAGATATTTCTGATCTTTATGAAAACAAAAGGATAATATTTCCCGATGCCTGAACAGTCGTTCATTTTCTAAAGCATAATTTCGAATTTTAATAAATTTTTATAAAAGAAAAGTGTATACTACTAAAAATTAACAATTTTGCTAACTAAATTGCAAACAGATTCACTGTATTCCGTTGGTTTTTAGCATTTCATTGCGAGCTTCCTTGCAGGATAACAGATGGCAGCACGGTCTGTGTCGCCGGCACGCGACGTCAGAGTATCGCTCTATTGTGAAAACGCAATAACGCTCGTCTCTAGCGGCGAGCGTCGGACGCGGCGAGCTATTGTGAATGCCGCTTTATAGGCTGTTCACGTTAAAGTGAGCAGTTTCGAAGTCCCAGTTACTTTTTTCCTTTCGGACTTTTTTTATCCTGTGACATCCCTTTTAAAATGAATATTGCCATGTATGTAGTAAACAAAATGTATATGTATATTTCACTGCACTCGAAAGTTCTCGTCTAAGGCTACAATAAAATATATTTATTGTCTATTATTCCAAATGAGAGGGCTTTAAAAAATGCCCACCTTACCGAGAATAGCCTATAGACGTTTGAAATGCTACCTGCCTGCAGGTGGAGGTGTTGGCCCGGCCTCTTGACTGGCACAGCTTCAGTTTCCAGTACGACGTGGACCAGTCGTTCCTGCTGGACGGGCGGCCGCGGCACAGGCACCTCATGGCGGACTTCCTCAGGAAGTTCCACGACGACGTGGCCAGGTCCACCTGCCTGCTCGACGACAAGCCGTGGCACGTCCTGCAGGACCGCTACGCCAGCGTCAAGGAGTTCGCCGCGGACCACAGCAGCAGGCTGACCGTCGTCGGCTTGGTCCAGGTCGGGGGAGGACAGCTGCCCGAGAACCAGGACGTGGTCGTCGAGGAGTGCGCGGGACGCTCCAGGGTTCGCGGTTCCGTCATGAGCAGCGTCTACGTCCAGGACGACTCGACCTTGCGAGAGCTGGTGCGGGCCGTCAAGCAGGACGTCGTGCGCTCGCTCGCCTCTCGGATCGAGATCTACTGGTCCTTGTTCCCCGAGCGCGACACCGAAGACGGGGTTCGCTACGTGCACGAGCTCCCGAAGAGGGTGTTCGTCCCCTTGCCTTTCTGCAGAATCGAACTCTCTGATTACTTGTCGGTGGGCTTGAAAATATCCGACTCCCTGGGGTCGTTCCACAAGAACCTCGATGTTGACATAGACATCGATAACATCAAGAAATCTGAATGCGATATTATTAAACTATCCATTAACGAACAGAATGACATCCAGCCGCAAGTTGACGAGACCTACTACCAAATGACTATCTCGGACATAAAAGCTTTGGCATTTACATTTTTCTTGGTCTCTATGGCCATCCCCGCTTTGATCGTGCATTTATATCAAGTACAATAAAGTCATTTTGAACGTTTAGAAACAGAAAAATTAATCCCTTTTATAACCGAATTATTTAACCTTCCATGAATACATTTGGGCTTATTTAAACATCACAAATAGATAAAATTTAAGCGTACAAAAAAAGAGAGTCAATTTGTGTTAAATATAACAGATATAACAAGATTAGTGAAGCAATAATCCTACTGCATTCTTAAATTGAAGTAGTGTATATTATAAGTTAAACTTAGCTCTTTGGAAACTCGTGTTTATTACTATTACTGTTCATGAATAGGTACATTCAACTTGCAGGTTTTAATATATGTTTCATTGTCTGCAGAAAAAATAAACCATCCTTACTTGGTTATATTTCCTTCTTCGTTCATGGCTAAAAGTTTTGCTTCCCCACATAATTATTCCACTAGTAAAATGTTATTATATACATAACTTATATGATACAGCTCCAATGTGTAGCCGAGTATTTATTATTTTATTAGCTATTTTAACAATGGGAATAATGATTTATGAAATTATGCAGCTGTTCGCTGGTGTACAGGTAGGACAGGTGTATTTTCCACTATTAATAAAATTAGTTGAATACTCAAAGTTTGCCACAACAAATTATATACTGAAGCACGCTCATGACTATATTTCCAGGTTTTCAGTTGCTTTTCCATAACCATATTCTTCTAAAATATTAAGATGAACTGTAATCATCAAGCCAGCTCCATCAAAACTAAGCATGCACTCAATTAATTTGAAAACAGAAAATATTTCCGCTGAAAAGAATTCTTCTGTCATTTCGCATTTTAGCGGTACATATAAAAAGACATATTATGAATAGGTAACTGGAGAGACGATACAGCAGTATACTGCAGAATTTTGTAATTAAGGCAGTATTTAAGAAAGAAGTAATACCATCAATAGTGTCCAAACAGTAATTTTACCTACTTTATATGTGGTGGCCTTCCAAAGATTTCCAATGACTTCCTTGAGTTCTGAACCCGGTGGCGTGTACGCCTAGAGCTGAATCTGTCGCAAAAATCTCCACTCAGTTTTATGTGCCGTGTACATGAATCTGTACAGTACATCCAAGTGAATTACAAATCGAATAGCCAAATGTGTATTTCATCGTATTTGTTAGTGTCATTAGTAAAGACCCTATCAATTCGCGTTTTAAAAAGGACACCAGGCTAAACTTCACAAAAGTCATCATGCATAGGGGTTAACAAAAATTTGCCATTCATAGCACATAAGGAAAGGATGTCAGGACGCCATTACAAAACAGGATCAAAATGCCCCCCGTTATTTGCAAACACACATGTCAATGCGTTATACCCATTCAACTTGCCTGTGATGCAATGTCTGAACAGGAATCTGTACAAAAGCATCACGTATGCGGCGTTCCAAGTGCCACGTTTCCTATAACACAGGGAAAAAAAATCGAGATATTATTTGAATGGTGACTTTGGTGGCACAAATAATAATTCTAAACTATCCTATGTATGGTGACTTTTATATCATCCTGTTATTATTGTATAACTGTCACCGCAGTCAGAGTTCATTCTCATGTTCGGCTCGCACACATGGGATTCAGCCACTCGTATGCTGAAAGTAGACACCCTAGTAAAGTAAAATGGCATGTTTAAAATGTGCCAGTCACTCATTTTCAAAATGGCGGTTATACAGCAATTTTAGCTTCGTACACTGTATCGTCGAAATCATGCAGTCAATTCCATCTTAATTCTGTATGCTGGCTATATATATATATAAATTCTTGTTTGTCCGCCATTTTGTAAGATAGCATCAGATGATAAGATGCCATGTATACAGAAAAACCAACAGATTCTTACCAAATTAAAGTTTTTTTTTTGTTTTGTTTGAATATGCTCGGTGTAATTGTTTTATTGTTTGCCGGAGTATGAAAGTTTTTTGGTAAAAAGGAATATAGCTTCTGTGAAGTCTCAAGAACATTTGATTTTGCGATGACTGGAGATTAATAGAGACTTGTTGTGATAGTAATGTGAATTTTGAATCAATTTGATTTATATTAGATGATGAGACTACTAAAATAAACTTTATAGTATAATGGATTGGTTTTACATAAAGAACGCTTTCATATGAAACTTATGGCAGTCTCGAAACCTTCCATTAATATTCTGAGAACCTGAAGTCAGAGGAAAAGTAATCAAATTTTAAGTAATCCACATTGATTGATCTTTAATGCCCAGTGGAATCCTGATATATTAATTCATTTTACAAGAGTTGGAAATCTGAAGAGAGATTATGGAATACAGATAAAATTATTCAAATCTTTATTATGTATGACAGTTACTATTTCTCTGATGGTATTTAAAAATATCCGAAGGCCCTCATTAGATTTATTGTGTTAGAGTAGTATTAAAATTTGATGCCTAGTTTTCTTTTTGTGTATAATTTAGTGATGAATGACTAGAAGGAAAATATTTCAATCGTTTAAATTGTAATATATATATATATATAATATATATATATATATATATATATATATATATTGCAGAGAACTGTTGTGTGTATGCAATACTAGTATATTTAATATACATTATGTTCAAACTGTTCCCGTGTCACTGTATATCGCTATTTTACATCATAGGTGTTAATATTATTGGGTACTTGTTGAGTAAAATGAAATCATTATTTTCCTTCTTTCAATTTACATACCACAGCATTTATTAAATTATTTTTTATTTTATCCACATAATACAATAACCTTTTTTTTCTTTCTCCTTTTCACATACATATTTTAATTTTTTTAAATTAATTTTTATAGTATTAAACATAAAATTATTCAAAAAATATAAAGTGTAATTTATTTTATTCGAGGAAAATATCATCACATGCAATGCGTTCAAGGTGAACAATCAATAGTATAAATATAAGATGACTCATTTTTGGGGTCCTACATCCTTAAGAATCCCAAACTCCAGAGAAAATCATTGAATTCCGATGTAGTAACATCAGCTTATTTTTGGAAGTTTTATTTTTTCATGATAGACAAGAGCAGGTTTGATTTTCATGATCTTATGATGTGTTCAATTGTAGAGCGTTAAAAGACTTTTCTTTTACACCTGTACGTAAAGCCAGAGCTGTTTCTAACAGTATCTGAATGGCATTCATAACCACAAACATGACAGTAATCATTTGCGTGTTGATAATTTGTACACCACGAGTCTGAAATGTGTTTCTTTATAAAATACTTGTTCTATCAATGCATAACAGTACAAAAATTATGTTGCTTAAGAATTTACGCAAAGCTTTGCCACTCAACAATCATTTTAGTTATTAGCAATTTCTTTAATTTAAGTGGTCCATTGAACTTGAACTAAATATTTTGTACGAAATTCTGTATTTTATTTACTAAATAAAATAATAGTATTATTTATAAGCGACCTAGGAAAAATATTCGTAAGCTTGGCTGTGCAAATATTTTATGGTTTGTAATGAATGTTCATTTACAATTGACTGCACTCGTTTTCATAAAAGTTACATGGCATAAAGTTGAGACGTGTCTTTTAAGGTTAAAAAAATTAGAACTCGTCAAACAATTAAGTTAACTAAATGAACGGAATTTACTTAAGGTCAATGGTGCACGAAAGCAGTATATTTACCCGATTTTAGTTATAACTTGTTTTTCAGAGGGTTTATCGAAATTTTTGGCACGAAAAGAGGTAAATATTAATTTTTAACAACGTCTTGCATTTATGCCCTACCTTTATTATTCTGTGAGCACTGATGGAAGAATAGAAATAAGATATTCTTTCTTATCTTCCATCAGTGCTCCGATAACCAATGGTGTAAAAAGGTGTTCGGAATTATTCTTTATGTTTTGTCGTGCCAAATATTTCGAAAAATTCTTTGAAAAATAACTTTTGACTAAAATTAATTTAATTTGACTAAAATTCATAGCTTTCGGTGCCCGAAAGCTATTACCCTTAAGAAGATCGGGGCACAACAAATTGGGAATCTTCCGTAGCGCACTGTAGGAAATAGGAATAAGTCATTACCTGTTCACGAGATCCAGGAAAACAGCACCACTGCTCGTTATAATCGCCGTACCGATAACTCGCAGATATGGTGACGAGGTAAAGTCCGCCCGATAAAATGGAAGGGGGGGAATTGAATAGCTATAGGCTATTCACGGTAAAGTGAGCACTTTTTAAGGCCCTGCTAAATTTTTCCTTTCAGTCAATTTTTATCTCCCCCGCCACTTTCTAGCATAAACATTGCCATGCGAATAATAAACTCGGTGAATACATTTCACCACTCCCGAAAGCTAATGTCTGAGGCCGCAATAAAACATGTTTAGTAGCGGTCAATGCCTGTTGGGAGGGCCTTAAAAAAGTGCTCACTTCACCGTGAATAGCCTATAGCTATTCAATTCCCCCCCTTCCATTTTATCGGGCGGACTTTTCCTCGTCACCATATCTGCCAGTTATCGGTACGGCGATTATAAAACCCCGATGCATTGACATGATTGCAGTACAGGCGAGTTCAGTTTCGACGAGATAAGTGAGCGAGGAGTTTGGAAACTGCGAGACTCGAATCTTATAAATCTGGGCGGCGAAGCTCGAGGTAGGGTACTGCAATATCTTCCACAGTTTTGATGTTATAAATACGCGTCTTAAAAAAAAAAACTGTAAAAACGTTATGGGATTTAAAACGATAAAAATTTTGGTACTGCATGTTTTCGAATGAAGTCGCACTTCAGACTAGTCCGTAATACAACAGTGAAGACATATACTGCAAATGTTATTTTGAAGCCCCTGATGACATAAAAAAAACCAGCATTTGTATATTTCCGTGCAGCTATTTAAAGTAAGTGAATATTAACGAAACTTGTGTAGGGGACATCACGGAACATTACAATAACACTTTACCACCAAGAAAATTATGGCGTGAACGCTTGAACTCCCACACAAAATCGCAGAACGACGATAAACCTGGAAGCCAAATTCAGGGATTTGCGCTTAGAGGCGACAGAGCAATTGACGAGCGTGCCATTTCCGTCCTTAACATTCTCCTGAGAATCGCACTTTAAAGCGCTATAGTGCGTCTCACTCTTAGATTGCAGTAACGAGTGCATGACACGCGCCGTCTCCAGATGTCTAGAGTTATCAACAGCGAAGAGGTTATGCTGTGTTAGCAGAATAGGTTCATACGTACAAAATTACGAAACAAAAATTGTCAAATTATATAGAAGTGTATAAATATATTTAAAAAAAAAACTGATTAGCTACCTACCGCAATCTAAGGGTGAGACGCTCTATAGCTATTACATCGCCGGAAAATGCACGGTAGTGTTATCCGACCACATTTACTTCCCTTCAGAAGATTCCACTTTGCTCCGAGCGAGAAATATATTGGTTTAGCAGTGTCGCACCCAGGTAACCTCCACACTGTTTTGGTTTCACTTTAATTACAATGAGTTTTTGCAGTAATGTTCATTATCGACCATAACTAATGTTACGGGCGAGCTCGTATACAATCATTCTAGAAATCCAAGGGGATTTGATATAAAGAGTGAGTGAAGATATTTGGGCGGCTCTAAACAGCACAGACCTTGCTTGACAGCGAGGCCTTGAGAGCCGATGAGGGTGATTAAGGTGAGTATGGAAAAGCACCGGAACGAAAGGGAGGGGGAAACGGGAGATGTTAACTTCCATATGTTAACGTCGAATAAAAAGTTTTAGGTAACCATTTGTGATAATTTAAATTTTTTCGTATTCTTTCGGTTTTTTTTACGCTTCAGTATGTAGAATTTAGCAGATTGTAAAAATTGTTACTTTTCTAATAATTCCACAGTTTCACTTGACCGACGCATAAATAAAGTGATAAGACCTAGGACAATGGTAATTATACATAAGGCGATAGAATACAAAACGTCCGTACCAGTAGATCTTAAGCAGGGCTTTCAAAAGTGCTCATTTTACCGCTAACAGCCTATATTTATTATGTAGGGAAGCCTATAATGCACATATTATTGTTAAAGGCTGTTCACGGTAAAGTGAGCACTTTAGAAATGAACCTTGGAAAAAAAGTCACTGCCTCTGAATGCAAATATTTTAATGGGCGCACTGAGTGACATTCGCCCAGTAAAGATGGTAACGTTGAATGAAAAGTAGTTCCATATCTTAACGTCGAATAAAACTTAAAATTATTAATTTCGCTTTTTGATTTTTTAACGCAACGAAGTGTAAAAATAAGCAGCTTTGTAAAGTATTTACTTTCTTGATAATTTCACAGTTTCATTTGAAAGAAGCATGAATAAAGTGACGAGGACCATGGCAACGATAACTTTACATAAGGCGGAGGAATACACAGTATGCATACAAGTAGATCTTAAGCAGGGCTTTCAAGATTTGCTCAGTTTACCGTGAATAGCCTGTTTCTAGGTGGCTAATATTGAGCTACGATAGTCCCGCTCTAGTTCGAAGCCAGAGGCTGATATGGACGTCTGTTGCGGAGGTTGGTCCATCAGTGCTCTCAGCGTCTTCTTGGTACATCTTGCTTGACCTACCTCAAATACAGAAAAGAGACTGTTTCAGGTGTTCCACCAAGATTGAGAACTGCCTACCGGTTGGCAGCTGCGAAATTTAAATAGGAATTCCCGTGCTAAAAAAAAAAATTTGCCTCAGTACGTTAAGGGGAACTATGTAGCTGTGTGTTCAAGGTCAATAAACGAGGCAGCTATACAGGCGAAAGTTACACGCACGCATAGGGGCTCATCGCTCGTACGCGCAAGGCGTGCAGTGTTTCCGTCCTGACGCTGTACTGTGCAAATTAGACCTGTAACAGTGTGGTTTTATTACACGCGATGAAAGCCCACAGATTAAACTACGTACGTATATTTTCAATTTTCTCTTGCCGCTTGTATCTTAATATGCAAGTTTTAAAAATGCAATATTTAACCATATTCACGAATTTTTTTTCTCCGAGAATATACTTAATATGACAAAAAAATAGGGCAATAGATAATTTTATAAATCTTTTCTGACAATAAGTCATATTTTCAGAAATTGTGTTTACCGAGATACGCGTTTACGCGCAAACCTCGATTTCGCAGAAAACGTTTCACTACACAGGGCTCTTATTTTTAAAGATAGGCGTTTCCAACAAACTGTATTCTTCACGAATAGTTCAGGAGAAGGTCCCTACGAGCATATATTTTCAATATAGACAGGCAGTATGTACTTTTTTTGTAAAGCATAAATTAAAAAAAAAAAATCTTTGCAAACAGGCTATACGTGTTATGGAAACATCTCCGCTGTAGGAAAACTTATCATAAAAAAACTCGTGAAGAATACATGTAGCTTGAAACGCATATCTTTAAAGTAAATGCACTGAGGCGAAATTTCCTTGACGTGAGATTTTCTATTTAAATTTCGCAGCTGTCAACCTTTATTGTGCCTGGGCCTCGTGCAATCGTGCCGTGTTCGACGTGGAGGGAGTAGGATAAGTTTGGGCAACTCTTTTATAGGCTATTCACCGTAAAATGCGCACTTTTTAAAGCCCTTCTTAAGATCTACTTGTATGCACGTTGTGTATTCTTCCGCCTAATGTAAGCATAACATTGCCATGGGTCTCATCACTTTATTAATGCGTCGGACAATTAAAACTATGTAATTATTATAAAAGTAAATATTTTACAAATCTACTGATTTTTACTCTTCGAAGCATTAGAATAAAAACAGAAAGCGAAAGAAATAATTTGAATTATAAGAAATTGTTACCTAACACTTTTTATTCGGCATAAGATACGGAACTACTTCCCATCCATCGTTACCAACTTTACTGGGTGCATGCCACTCAGGTCGCCCGTTAAAATATATGTAGGTAGGGGCAGAGACTTTTTTCTAAGGTTGATTTCAAAAGTGCTCACTTTATCGGGAACAGCCTTTAAGATTGTCGGACCCCCAAAATCAATTATTTTATAATTGTACCAAACATTGTTCAACCCGTATGCATCGAATGTGATTACATCTTAATCGAATGAAAATATTGTACACTTTATATTTTTTGAATAATTTGATGTCAAATACAAAAATTTCTGTTTTTTTTTTGCAGCCGTAATAACACATACTAATAAAGTTGTACAGATGAAATATGTACAAAGTAAACTAGTCCCATGAGCCAATGCTTGACGTAATCGACAAATAACAGTTCATTCATCTTTTTTTTAAAGTTTAAAAAATTTAAACTTTTTTTAATTTAGCATATTTTATATTATGTATATGCTGTTCACGATAAAGTGAGCACTTTTGAAATCAACCTTAGAAAAAAGTCACCGCTTCTACCTGCACATAATCGGGCGCACTGAGTAACATGAGCCCAGTAAAGTTGGTAACGATGGAGTGAAAGTAGTTCTAAATCATAACGTCGAATAAAAAGCGTTAGGTAACCATTAGTGATTATTTAAATAAATTTCTTCGCTTTCTGTTTTTTTATGCACTGAAGAGTAAAAATAGGCAGATTTGTAAAATATTTACTTTTCTAATAATTTCACTGTTTCAGTAGACCCGACGCATGAATAAAGTGGTGAGGCCCATGACAATGTCAATTTTACATAAGGCGGAAGAATACACAATGTGCATACAAGTGGATCTTAAGCAGGGATTTCGAAAGTGCTAATTTTACCGCGAACAGCCTATAAAGAGTTTGTTATTAAGTATTCACGTGTTTCACGCGGTAGTCCATCGGATTTGTTTAATTTGTGCATTTCATCATATGTACACTAGTGAATATTTGTTTTTATAGCTGCAACAAAACAGAAGAATTTTGTATTTGACATCAAATTATTCAAAAAAATTTGAATTGTGCATTTTTTTATTCGTGGAAAATTACACCACATACAATGCGTACGAGTTGAACGATGTTTGGTACAAGTATGTGGGTTAAGAGTGAGTTAAGAGATTTGGGCAGCTCTTGACAGCGAGGTCTTGAGAGCCGATGAGAGTGATTGAGGTGAGTCTGTATTAGCGGTGGAATGAAGGGGAAGGGAAATGTGAGTTCCCCATAAAACCCGCCTACCAGCGGCATCGTCCGCACGATATCCATATGCGAAGGTACGGGAGTGGCCCGGTCGGGGATTGAACCCGGTTTCGTCGTAGTGGGAGGCGAGCAGGTTAACCGCTCAGCCACCGCGTCGCTGGTACAAATATAAAATTATTAATAATTTGGGGCTCGACAATCTTAACGTAATTTTAAATTATAGTGGGACATCATGGTTCAAGACCTAATGTTTTTACCATTGCTGAGAAATATATTCTTGAGCATAGTAACAAGTAATAATTATTTATTTATTTCCGTAGTTAAGATCGCAAGGCGTGTTCGGTTCGGAATCTCAGGCCGTATCTGGCCAGAGAGCGCTCTCTCGTGCTCTCGCTCTCATGACGTCATTATGACGTCAGAGAGAACGCTCACTGGTCGTCTCAATCCGTCGGAGAGAGCTCGAAAGAGCGAGAGCACAAAGAGAACACGAAATTGTATACTCGCTGGAGCTCTCTCACAGGCGCCATGTTTACATTATTTCCGTGTTTGAATAAAGTTACAACAGCTTTCTGGGATAAAGCCAAGTTGCATTTTAACTGTAAGTGGATAATTCCAACTGTTTTAAACAGCGAAATGACATACGCAACATGTATATATAAAAATATAAATACGGATTTCTGATTACGACTCGTTTTTTTTTCCTGTCACTTTGCTGTAATATGACGATAAAATATGAAACAAAAATAATAGTATTTAATGCGCTAATGATCATTCTGGTAGTGATAATTGTTTGTGAATTATTCTTAACACACATAAATTACTTACAGTAGCTACGATCGCGAGTTTAGCTTAAAATGATTTCCCGCCTTTTTGGCATCTGTTTGCCTGACGTCGGAGAGAAACGAACGGGAGAGTCGTTTCAATTCCTAGAGCGAGAGCGCGAGAGAACACGAAGCAGTGCTCTCGTGAGGTTGTGCGAAAGAGTGCTCTCACGAGAGAGTATTCTTTAAATTGAGACACGGCCATAGATAAGGAACTGAAGAATGTGTCTTTTTTTTTAAGAGAAAATGAAGTATAAAACAGTACGTGGCCGTCCTCCGAAAAATCTCCCGGCACAAATCGGCGACATGAAAAAGTACCAAAAACTGAAACGCGTAACATATTTCACAGGAATAGTCAAACGATCAACAGGGAAATGGACGTTTTAAGTTCACTTATTTCTGGTAAAAAAAATTATAATTTGTAATTTAGATAATTTTCTTTAAATTATGGTTTCAAGTTATAACAAACATAATCAACAATGATGCAGTTGTGGTTTATGCTGAATGAACATATATGTGGCTACATTCGCAACAAAATGAATGCGTCGATGCCGTATGACTTCATTTGATCATCACTGATCAAATCGTTGCAGGCTGTTCACGATCAAGTGACCACTTTAGAAATGAACCTTAGAAAAAAATGACTGCCCCTGCATGCATATTATATTTTAGTCGGCTCACTTGGTGACATTCACCCAGTAAAGTTGGTAATGATGGATGGAAAGTAGTTCCATATCTTAACATCGAATAAGAAGTGTTAGACAACCATTTGTGTTAGATTGAAATTATTCTTTCGCTTTCAGTTTTTAAATGCCTCGAAGTGTAAAAATGAGCAGATATGTGAAGTATTTACATTCTTAATAATTTCATAGTTTGATTTTAAGAACGCATGAATAAAGTGACGAGGCCTATGGCAATGTTAATTTTACATAACGCAGAAGAATACACAACGTGTATACAAGTAGATCTTAAGCAAAGCTTTCAAAAATGCTCATTTTACAGTGAACTTGGGCGTAGACATCATTATACTCTGTTTCATATAACTTCAATAAAATTTAACTGACGGTGTGACCAACCTACACATCATGTAAACAGTAAACGCTCCCATTTGCAAAGAACTGTGTCAGCTGATGGGTGTTTCAGGATGCGTATTGTTATGTTGGTGCTCTTTGCGAGGATTGTAAAAGAAAATACTACTCGGAATTAAAAATTATAATGTAGAAAATTAATGATAATTACAATATTTATCGTTAAAATTACTCTCATAGACTAATACACAATTTTTCTGACTTATAGTGCAAGGGGTTTGAAAATATTTAGAAATATCTCCGTTGAGTCTGTTTATGGTCTCCACCCGCCCGGTGAAAAGCCGTCATTTTGCTCTATTCCGCCATACTATATCTATATGCGAGAATTCGTTGCTGGTGATGTCGGAATATTACGTGGTGGTGAATTATGCTGTGGGGAATACTGTAAGAACGATAATGTGAGAAATAATATTTAAGCCCCACGTGAATGTGTGCGCAAACAAATGGAGAGATATTTATGTGTGTAATTATTATGCAACATGTATAAAGGTTTGCAAATGCCCAACTGAATGTGTAGGCGACAGAACACGCACTGCAAAATACTAAAAATCACCGCAAAAACATCAACAGACTTACATCTTACCAGCATGTTTCCTTGTATCCAGGCTTATCTCCGCCTCCACACAGCTATACGTATGTCACACTTTAAATATTTGCTGGGAAATAATAAGGAAACTAACTACTAGCATATCAATCAAAGAAGTCCAAGGGTGAAGTGGAGTTTAATGCAAACAAAATCTTCTCTCGATTTAAATAATGTTTCCAACTTTATGTTGTAACCACAGAACATTTACAAATACCACGCAGCAGCTGGACTAGAATATTAAATTTAAAACTATGTATGTCTGTCAAAAATAGCAATTGTGTGTGTGTGCGCTTGGCAACCTTAAATAAAGTCTTTGCAGTTTTAAAAGTCCGTACCAATTTAAAAATGTTTTAGTGTGCAGAAAGTTTGATTAATGCTCAAATAGTAATCGCAATAACACGTTACATGTTACAAGAAACCTGCCTGTGCTTCTACGCCGAATAAAGTGTTCCTGGCTAGCAATGTCAAAATTCGGTAGAGTAAAATATGAGTTCTTATTTTAAGCATTTCAGGCACTGTGTGATCAGCAAGGAAGTGTTGTATTAAATGTGTAGTTAACAGGAAACGTCTTTAGAACTCCACCGCTGGACCAAAGGTCACTTAGTATGGCGGTGATAAGATAGCTTATATTTCTGCGTTATACTAAAAGTTGCAAAGCTCCTGAGCCCTCTTCAGACAGCTTTAAAACACACTGTCGGCTATTTACGTAAAACAGAGCATATTTGTTGGGGTCACATTCACTTTTAAATAATAATTTTTCACAGTTCAGACGGAACTCAGGTCTACCCGACCTGTTAGGTTAGTGACCCGTTTCAAACAATATGGAGACTAGAACATTCTTTCAACAACTCAATTTGGCGTCGGTTACCTGATTTGAATTTACCTGTGTGGCAGGGCTTATATCGGGGTGCATTCCTTATTATTACAATCAATACGCTGCTATGAACCATTACCAACTTACACAAATTAAGATGTAGCTCAAAACTTAACAATATGAAAATAAATACGTAATATTGAAAATGTGAATAATAACCTCTCAACTGCTGCATGTACGATACTAAATATGTAAAATAAAATAAAAATAAAATTACTCAATAATAAACTTAAGAACACGTCTCAACAATAGCATTTCTATCAAATAAACATGCGTGAACTCGTATGTTACATTTCCATACCACTGTAAGAATTAACAATACTAATTAGATGCTCTGCATAATGAGACGTTACAATTATAAATGCAGTTAATTATTTCTGTATTTACGTATTTCATTAAGTGTAGTTCGTCTTAGGTGCCTTTTTAGAAGTTTCCTCAGTGAAATGAACTATCGACACATGTCTGCCACTTTGTAAAATTGTTTGTTGTGTGCTGTGTTCCGCCATTTTCTCCGACAATCGCGAAGCGCTTGCAAAAAAATTATTTGCGTTGTGAAGTTTTAATTTTTTGGTTTCAAGAAATAGTTCAAGGGTTTTTGTTAATTACATAAGTCCTCAAATAAATAGCCGACAAGTGATTTTAGTGAATTAATCATCCAAAGTTCGGCACTTTTTTTTTTGGGAATTACGAAGTGAACAGCACTTTTTTTTTTGTAAATAATGTTTTCTTATGTTGTTGTTAGAATCTTTTAACTCTAACAATTTTTAAGTAGAAGTTAAATTTGCTGAACATGTTTACATTGTGCATTTCGTACGTCGGTATTACCAGTGACGTAATTATTGCGTTTTGTTATTGCGGGATGTTTTCAAATGTACGTGGCCTAAACAAGCGCCATTTTAGTGTAGTTCATACATAAAAAAATGCAATGATATTTATCTGTTGAGCATTTCTCGCATCGGTACAAACAGCGACACATTTATCGCATTTAGTTCTTTCGATGAAGTTAGTTAAAACTTTTGAGTTGCCGGTCCTAGTCAATTGAATACTATTTCCGTACGAACAGAATTTTCTACTGTATCATCAAAACAATGCAAGTTCCAAACCCAATTCTCTCATAAGAAGAAACACAAAAAAAACCACGTCTCATGAAAAACGTTAACCTATAGTTCCCCACCCCACCAATAAAATAAAACAACCCTGATTAGCATATTATGTGATTATAACAAAAAATAAAACAGTTGGGCATGGCAGCCAGCTATAGACTTAGTAAAGTACTGGACAGAAGTTGTCTGTCTTTCATTGTCTGCCATTGGATTAGTAGTTTGTTGACAAAGATCGTTTTATTCACTGACAGTACAGCTGGGGCGGAGAGATACATGGTGGCCGCACTTCTTTTCGAGAATTTTCAAAATTTATTGAAGTTATATGAAACAGTATATCACGCATGGCTGCCAGAATTAAAGAGCTTTGTATTCTCACCAAAAATCTTCTATTGCATTTTTTGGTAAATTATGTTGAGTAGCTACACTGAAAACAAAATATAATGCTGTTGTGCTGGTTTCTCATACTTCCAGTGGCGAATTTGAATAGTCAAAAGAAGCAACATTCGCAGTTTGCCTGTGGACAGAAAACACTGCTATTTCTGTATACTCAAATTGAAGTAGTTCTGCTTGCTGCCGCGTGAGCGTACTAGCAGTGTTATTCGCTAGCGCCCGACGGCGGCGACTGCTGTAACTATAAGCTATCGACCATATATCGAAAGAAAATATACGAAACACGTCGAAATAACTGGCGAACGCGAGGTGCCTACCAACTAGCAAGGAATTGAGTAAATCTTTTCATAGGTTTTAATTTAATTACCTTCGTACAGAGTGGACGAAAGCTTTAGAATTTCCGCTTGCCTGGTAGTATAGTTCCGTTTCTTTCATAAATTAATAGTTTGAGGAATACAGGCATCTGTTCTTAATTTTTTTTCTCCTTTATGCAATACAAACAATTAAATGATCTTCGCTCTTACTTTCTTCATATACCAACCACATTCACAGTTATAGCGATAAGCAAATACGAAACCCAACACAAGGACAGTGGCCTAGTTACAATTGATATAACGATAATAATATTAGTTCATGTTTCTACATTTAGTACCGAAGAAATTAAGTTCTGTATAGTTGGTAGTGGTAGATATTATTTTCATTTCGATTTTTGCCATAAACTTGCCTAAAAACGGTGCAATATTTCCGTAGTTGTGGGCCAGAAATAAATAAAAGAAAATATCTGCCCGAGGAATGAAGTCAAGTTATACACTTTCTTGATTCGTAAATAAGTTTTTCATTTAATAACGTAGTATAATTGCCGGGGCTTCTGATTGACTGAATATTGACGCACAGCGATAATAATAATAAGGAAAGTTAAACAAAGTTGAACTTTCCTTGTTACTATAACTATGCTTAGGTAAGTGCTTATTGCTATACGTGATTGTAGCCACTCTAACTGAAAACCAGCAGTTTTAACTCTTGTATATATCACTGTGTGGTGTTAGTGATGTGCTTATAGCACTTGTAGCCCGGTATTTATGCAAAATTAACATTGTCATTGGCCTTATAACTTTATTCATGCGCCAGTCAAGTGAAACTGTGAAATTATTAGAAAAATAAATATTTTAGAAAATCTGATCATTTTTAGACTTCGATGCACTTAAAAAAACAATAAGCTATATTAGACGCTAGATTCGGAGCTGCAATGCCAAACTATATCCCCCGGTTTTGTTATCGGATTTTCTGGATCGCCTCTCACTATGGTTGCAAATTTAAAGACGTACTCACGTCAAAAAACATTTTAACTGCAAAAAAACGTGTGTTGGTAAGAGGCTAAGCATAAAGCAACAAATGACAGTGAAAGTATACATAACAAAAGGGTGGGGTGTGTGTAAGGAATACATTACCCCACCCTAAATTTAATAAAGGATGCCAGAATGAGAGTATCCGGGCACCCAAACTGGTTTCGTTTACTAAGACAGATTGAGAGATATGGGAGACTTTTAACAAGGTCTTGAGTGAGGTGTGTGGTACAGAAAAATTTAAAATGGTACTTTTCTTGTTGCAGATCTTACTAAACTAGTTTAAGGGCAGCAATATTTTCAAGCCAATCTTGAATATATAGTGTAATATTACGATAATTATTTTAAAATTCCGTTTTTATGGGGAAAATTTAACACATCTATTAAAAAATGTCCAATTCTTTAAATGTTCTTTGACAGCAGATCTGTAAACTTTGGCAAATGCCAATGAAGAAGCAGAATTAAAACAAACATAAAAGAAAATCAACTGTCTGTAGAAATTCTGCAATGTAAACATTTTCACCAGGCATAGAATAAATGAAACGTGAAAGTTAATTCCTGATCTCACAGAATTTCAAACTGAAGCAGTCTTGCAGCCAAACCTACTGTTACCAGAAGAAAAAAAAGGGGCACTTTTAGTCATCTTAAGACGCCAAGCGCCACTTCATCTGTCTGTAATTTATGTAAAATTCGATTATGTTTTCAAAACAATTTGTCCGTTCCTTTCAGAGTGCCGAATTTTTGAGAATTATTTTTGATTGACTTCAACAGGTTTGGAAGATAGTCACATATTATATATATATATATATATATATATATATATATATATATATATATATATATATATATATATATATATATATATATATATATATATTCTGAATTAACCGGACACTCCAAAGTATTTCCTCATTAGTAAGTACGTAACAATTTTATAGTGAATTTCAGCTTTAGGGAATTGCCCCTTGATATTTCAATTTCTGAACCACCATCATAACATTGTGTCTTCAGATGTCTCCTTTCCCACCTTTTCCAGATAGAAATATCCTACCGGTTTAAAGTTTATTTTAGATTTTCTAATGACAACTACGAGGGCTTGATATGCAATTTTTTTAAGTCTAACACAGCAAGAATTATGATTAAAAATCACGGTCTTAATCTATGTATGAATGAAGTCTATTATTTCTGGCATAATATGAAATGTTTTCCTTCAAGCCGACGTCCCGTAGCGCAGCCAGTTTGTGCGCCACCAAACTGGGGTGCCGGAAGTTCTGGGTTTGAATCCCAGGTAAGGTATGGGTGTTAGTTTGTTAGGTCGTACGTTAGTTTTAAAGCCTCCCATTGGTATTACTTAAAGCATAACACTGGGGGACGTTAATTAGCCCTTCACAATCCAAGTTCCTTCAATGATACCTCATCCTGCACAATTGACACCACATTTCTCTACTCTGTGGTTTCTAATATTTCAACATTTTGAATTTAAACACATTTCTTAAGGGGGATGGTGCATGAAAGCAGGGTATTTACCCGATTTTCGACATAAGTCGTTTTCCAAAGGGTTTGTCGAAATTGTTAGCTCGACAAGACGCAGATAATTTTCAACGCCTATTTACGTTGTTCGATATTCACTTCCGTCATTATCCTCGGAGCACTGATGGAAGAAAAAAAAAAGAATGTGTTTTCTTATCTGCAATCATTGCTCCGAGAGTAACAGACACAGTGAATTTGTAACAATGTAAGAAGGTGCTCAGAAGTGTTATTTATGTCTTTTTCGAGCCAAAAAAAATCCGCTGTAACACCAGTTATGACAAAAGTTATATAAATATACGGTTTGCGTGCACCATTCCCCTTAAACGTTCTGATTTATCATTAGAATGATTCTCGACATATGACATAATAGATTTATTTAATCCGGTAGGTGTTTCTTCGAAATTAGTAAATAAATGAAAACAATATTTTTGAATTTAATGCTCACAGTGTGTGCTTTGAACACACAAATATATTTCAAATCGGCTGAATAGTTCCTAAAATAACTCAACGCCCAAACATTTTTAACTGATTACAGTGTTAAAAATTAACATCTTGCTTGTTAAAAAAGTATAAAACTCGTGTTTGAAAATTGGTGCACAGGTTCGAAATTTTTTAACGAGGAGACACGCAAATAGAGAGGAAGGTGATCTTGTAAGTCTGTCTTTCCTTCAGAGCGTAGGCAGAAAGTTTTCTATAAACCAATTTAGTTTTTACGTGCGATTCGTATTCTGAGAAATTAGCGGACAGATTACAAAATTTTAAGTGGAAATGTGTCCATAAAATGTTATCTTCCGAGAAGTTTTATCAAATAATCTTGAACGTGCTTGAAAATATGTCATACTGTTAAGTTGTTTTACTGATAGAATCTAAACAAAACATTTTTATTTAAAAATTAAAGTGATATACTGATGTGTTGCCATGCAGTCTATCAACATGAAGAAATGTAACAAATATTGTGTTTTATCATCACTTCTCTACGTAATTCAAATTTTATTTATCAGATTTGTTTCCTGCACAATGAAATTTAATGCATATGAGTTCTTAATATTATTTGCAGTGTTCAGTTAAAAGAGCCAGTGTTGCCATGTCTAGTGATTTCTTGATAGATCTCCTGATATTACGTTTTATCTACTGCCTACTGACATATTTCCATAATATTGCTAAATCTACTGAATTTTTTTAAGTGAAATTTACTTTTGTCTCCTTATTTTGCAAAACTATCTCGACTAGTAATTTAATGGATTATTACAGCAATAAATACTTTTTTTTCCCCTAGAATACTCGTTCATTTTTTTTTTCATCATTAAATATTCTGGGAAATCGCAGTATTCGCCGACTTACTCTATTGATGCACAATGAAAGAATCGTCTCATGTGGGATTCCCCGTATTATGTGCGTGCCTCGAGCGAATTCATCTACAAAAGTCATCACGTCACTTTCGTACTTCAGTGCTCTTGGGATATACATGTACTGTCTACAGGCTCAGGGGGAATTATTGCACGATATTGAGATCACCTGCATGTAACTATGTAAAGTTAACGAATCGGTTACAATGCGAACACAAAAATATCATCCGAGATATTTTTTATTTCAGGTTCGTAGCTAAAGTGCACATTAAAAACATAGTCATATGAACTGGTTTGTATTACAGTACTGTAAAAGGTTGCTGTGTAATCGGTAAAATTTGCTGTAAATATAATTTGTGCGCTATTCAGGAATAGATGTTAAGTTACAGAAACAAAACAGGCTATTTTACACATGGGAATAAACGTAAATACAGCCGCTTTCCTATTGCAAAATAATATAATACTAACTGAGAAAGAAAGTCAGTTTTTAATGGTGAGCTCATCAGAAAATTTTAATTCTGCAAACTCAATTTGTTTAAATTTGTCATTGCATTGTCCAGTGTCTTGTTAATATTTTTTTGTTGATTATTGTAGAGTTTTCTTATTTTCTATCTAGTGAATTTTATTTTGGTTTTGTTTATTTGTCTGCTATATTATTCAGTTTCCAATTTGAAGCCAGTTGTTGCTCAGCAGCATTGCATAACAAAAAATATTCGTGTGACATACATCGTTAATGTTCAAAACCATCTATACCCACTGTACTAGTTAGTGGTGATATTTGGCTACATTATCTACTTACTTTTGAAAATTGGACCTGACAACACTGAAAATAGCATTCATGCTCATGCAGAATCTTCATAACCTATTTCATTTCCAGTAATTGTTCGTTATTTTAAAGTTTTGTGATGTCCGTTTTTGTCGTACACGATTCTGATTGGCTAGGCAAATAAAACGTCATATAAATTTCGGAACCTGTCAGAAATTTTAAATGTTCGATGGAAACTAAAGCTATTCAGCTTTTACTGAAGAAATTGTCACAGTAACTGCATTGTTTACCACGTAATTGATGATCGATCGGGGAAGTTTCACATGTAGTTGTACTCGATTGCATCCTCTTCAAGCATACGTGTGAACACAAACACACATGTACTACCACTATGCAGTGCTGACACCTCACGATGCTGCCTCCTAACGGATGACTCTTGGCAGTACCGATGTCGTACAAGTCAGTTTAGCAACTGTGTGTGACTGTTGGAGTAATTGATACCTCTCCTAACGGCTGAAGACTAAGCTGTGTTGACCTGTTCTCCTCCGTAGTGACGGAACGTTGTATGTGTCTATTTGCGAAGTGGGTCGTACCAACACCCCGTGTTGACCGTACCCACTAGTTCTCAACTCTATAGCATTTACCGAAGCCAGGGTCCGACCCGAACCCTTCGCCTTCATTTCTTCTTCCTCTCGACGTATATGGCGCATGCTATCGACAATCGCGTCTTCTGCTGCAGATGAATACGACACAGCTACAGCCGAAGTCTTGAAGGTTCTGGTACAATATTCATCGTCGCGAGGCTCTGGTAAACAGTATGCGGCGTAGTTGACATATTCGATGCAACTAAATCATTTAAGAGTCCTCTGAATGCAGATCGTTTTAGGAAAAAGCCGTTATCATTAGGCTGCATAGATGGTGAATATTCTTGAGGTTGTTTATCGATGGTCAAACAATAAATTAAATGGTGGTTGAGCAACTATATAATGTGGATTTAAATACATCATCATAAACTCACTTTATATATATAATTAATCGAACCTTTAATAATAAATAAACGACGACTCCCTAACCGCTTAGGGTCAACATTTGCTGAACCAAACAAACTAGACGAATATAAACCACGTACAATTAAAAAAATTAGTGTTCCAGATAATCCTTAAATATTATAAGATTTAATATCACCCAATAAATATCCAATATGAACAACTGAAGAATAAGCAATTAATTACTTCAAATCCCTTTGATTTTAACAAATCAATCTAGGTTAAATAATAAACTACATAATAGTAGCCTATAGTACCAACTGAAACCATATTATTTATTGAACCAGAACAATTAATATACAAAAATACGAAATAAATCACATCCACTTAATTTCAACAAAAACCCAGCAAAACTTATTGAACCAGAACACGCTGAAGCAAACAGAAATTAACTTACCTCGAAACTGAACAGGAGTTTTGTGTAAATCCTTTATTTTCCAGAGTAAACATATTATTTTTGGGCGAAGCACAGGGTATTGTCGCATTCCAATAGACCTGCATTCAAATTTATCTACACCCACCTCACCACACGTTCTTTGACAATCGCAGAAACACTGTTAACAAGTAGACAGCAGTTTGAATTTCATAATTTACTTTGTTCATGTTATATACCATACCAGGCGAATAACATGTAGGCAAATTACAAACTTTCATTCAATATTATTTTACAAATTTCACGTTGAGCTGAAACAATGGATGAAAGAAATACATCACCCAGGAATTTTGGCCAAATTAAGCCACGTTGCGTTTTTATTATACAATCAGTAATTTTTTTTCTTCTAAACAGCCCCTTATCTAAGTTCATAAAACTTATTGGTCGTTTTTGCATTTTTTTTTGTGTGAAACTGTGTCTAACACACATATTTTTTTTAATTCTTGAAGCGATGCCAGTAATTTTATATTATTTTTTCTTTAAAAATGTTGCAGAACTTCAATAAAAACCGAATAGCAGTGTTTCAACAACACAGAATGATGTTTAAAGGAGTATTTTGGGTGGCCCTAGTCATTTCACTTCAGGGTAAGTACATTTTTGGTAAATACGACTGACTTCAGCAGTTTGCAGTACCATGTCATGGGGAAAATTGATATCATTTATAAGATGTGTTATTAAAGTTATTAAAGAATTTTATATGTGACGTTATAGTATTTTATACGAGAAAACATATGCTATTTAATCGTAAGTTAAACATATTTTGCACGTATGTAGGCTACACTGAAACTCGCCAAATAATTGCGTGGCGGCGCGGTAGGAAGTTTAGGCATGTCGTTTGCCTGCCCCTGGATATTGGAATGTCCAAGACCACGACTAACTAGTAACTGTCCTCTCCGTGTGCCGAGCTTACGCAGTTGTACACCAAACAAGAGCACCAAAACGAAAAGAGTTTTGGTCAAACACATTTATACAATTAATTCCTTTAACCTTAATTTGCCAATAAACTAACGGCGCTACTAGAGCACGTGTCGCCAACAATTTTCATGTGATGCAACCGATCTTTCTTTGTCAGTTTAGGGTTACTTTTTACTTACACGGTACATTTTTGTTGTAGAAGATAGCTGGAGCGTTCTATCAAAAACTTTCGTGGAATAGGTAATACCGGAAAAAATTTACGAATATTAAATTTTGTTCGAATTCTTTCTTAGTTAATAATCAGTGAGCGTTTAATTAATTACTGGAGTATTTATTACTAACCATACGGAAATTTGGCGTCACACAAAATAGTAATAAAAACAAAGTCCTTTTAAAATTTTTCCCATATAACTATAGTTCCAAGAAATTATGAATAATGTTACCAGCTATCCATTGAATATTTGTAACAATACAAAATATCTATACATACGTAAAAGCGCTTGTTTCGAAAAGAGAGCTACAAATTTACAAACGCGATTGTGCGAGTCAACATATACCTATCTATGCTTGAATACGACGGTTACGCGTATAAAAATTACTTAGGTGTTCTGTTTAGGTTAATGTTATTTGTGAGTAGTGGTGATTTATTTCCATTTTTGCGCACTGCAAATGCGGTCAGGTAAATGTAAGGCGATGCGATGTGCCGATAGTGTTATCGCCTTGACAATCGATTCATCATTTGGTTTTCTAGAAACTGACTATCGGAGAATGACATTTCTTATCATTTGGAGCTAATAGTGACATTATCTCCACTCTAGTTTAGCTTCTGGTTAGATAGTTTGGAATTGTGGTCAGGTTTATTGTTATAAAACCACTTTATCAGCGAAATCAATCTAATTCCTCGAAATGAAGTCACAGGCTTGACAACAAGGCTGTAGAAGTGCTCATTCCACAACCACACTTTTCATCTCGACCTCGTCACAGACCACATTTCACTAAACAGCAGATCAGAAAATAATTTTAAATATTCTAAGGAATTGTATGAACAGGTGTAAAATAGAAGACAACGTTTTTATCACAACACCGGGTTGCGGGGTGGAAGAAACTGGAACTTCTCTTTCCCACTACCTTTTTCTTTTCAGTGACGCTTGGAGATATACGTTGGCCAATGTAAAACTTTTCAGATGTGTATTATGGCTTTGAATTTTATTTTACATACAAGTAGTCTGCAGTTTCATTTCGTTTCAATCCTTCGTTTTGTACAGGAACGTTTTAAATGGGAAAGTGAAATCTTTGGAGAAAGAAAACGTCTACATTGCCACGATGCTCAAACAAGCAGCCAAATGAAGTTTCATAATGCATTGCTGGTAAAATACTATACAAGCAAATAACTAATAATTATATAACAAATAAGCATTCTTTCCTCTATAGGCCGTTCACGGTAAAATGAGCATTTTTGAAAGCCTTGTCATTTGAAATATTAGTCAATAAATATATTTTAATTTAACCTTGGGCGTTAACTTCTGAGTGCGGTGGAATATACACACTGTTTATTACTAACATGGCAATATTTATTTAAATAGATGGTTAAAGGATAAATAAATGGCTGAAAGGAAAAAGTAACTAGGGCCTCAAAAGTGCTCACTTTACCGTGCACAGCCTATACATGGGTGGAAATAATTTTTAAATGTAGTCAAATGTTCCATTTTCTCACCTGGCACTATGTATTCTACAAAAAACAGCAAAAGAGGATCTATGTATCTATAATTAATGCTTCTAACGAATACTGTTAGCGTATAAAATTTGGTTGAATTTGGTTTAATTGTTTAATAGATAAAACATTTTTATCTAATTCATCCACATTAACGCCATTTTAAAAAGAAACCTTCCAAACCTAAAACATGTAAGTTTAGATGCACTACTAGCATGTAAAATTTGGTGGTTATCGGATAAGTGGTCCTCGAGATATGGCACAAAACCTCCATTTTTCATACTACTTTCTTCATGAACGGAAGACGAAAAGGCTGTATGTGAGCAAATTAGATTATTGTCATAGATACTGCCAATGTCCAAATTTAAGTTATAATCGGTTACATAGCTTCGTAGATATACCATAGTAAGGAAAAATGTTTATATTGTCGCTTAATACATGTTAATTAATATTTCCTACCGTAGTACAAATTCGTCGACAAATTTGGTAAGGATAGGTTGATTGTTTCTCGAGATACGAAAAAAACTTAATTTTTTTAATTTGAGGTTATAATGCAAAATGGTGGAGAAATGAGTCTCTGTATAGACATATACGATGGTTGTAATAGATACTGCCAGCATACGAAGATATGTTTAAATTTCTTTCGCATTTTCATGAATATAACATACTAAAGTGTGGCCACCATTTTGAAAATAAGTGTCCTGGCTATTAAAAACATATTATATCGCATGGACTATATGACAGAGAAAAGAGACCTCGTCAAGACAAATTTGACAGTCGTAATATATACTGCCAGCGTAGAAAAATACGATGGAATTGATTACTTGGTTTCGACGATATACCATGCTAAGCTAAAATGGCTATATGACCACCATTTTGAAAATAGGGTCTGACGCACTTAAAGCAAACCAATTTCTATCACCTGCTGCAGTACTTCCTCTCCGATAGATCTGATAGGAATGGGTCAGTTAATTCTGGAGATATGACATAAAAATGTATTTTTTCATGTTGCACTATCTTACAAAATAGTGGGCGAAAGAGGATCTGCGTAGATATATTTGATAGTTGGATTATATATAACAAGCATTAAAAGGTAAATTGTAATATATTACATGGTTTAGACAATTCAACATACTAAGCTAAAATGGCTATATGACCGCCATTTTGAAAATAAAAATCTAGCACGCATAAATCATAACAGTTTACATCACATGCCGCAATACTACTTGCAGCAGAACTCGGTTGGAATCGGTTCATTGTTTCCCGAGATATAATATAAAAACTTAATTCCTTAATGCAGCCCTATCACACAAAATGGCTGACAAAAGTGGCTATTTGTTGACAAATATAATGCTTGTAATAGGCACTTTCGGAACACGAAATTTGATCGAAATTGCCAAAACCATTTGGTATACATACCAAATAAACCTAAAACGGTTGAATGACCACAATTCCGAAAATAAATGTATTGTATATTTATATTACATATGTTGACATGATCTGTCATTGAACTACTTACGTGCCAAATTTGGTGAGAATGGTTTGGGTAGTTTTCGAGATATTACGGAAATGTCTTCTGTCTTTCATATAGTGCTGTCTTCCAAAATGGGGGGAGGGGGGGTCAATAACAACATACATATGTAAATTCATGCTTAAATGATGGACTGTAATCATACAAAACTGGGTTTAAATAGGTGGAATGGTTCCTGAGATACAACGTATCACAAATTTTAAAATTGCAGTTATTTTGAAAAAGTACCCGGCGTGGTCTGCAACAATAAAAGTCGAATATTCTTTTTGAATCTGTACCGAGTTTGGTGAAATTCGGTTTTAGAAATTCAAAAGTTTTTAGGTGTGGGGCGCGCACACACATGAACATACACAATCACATACCTAGACACACATATACACAGTCAGATAGACGGGGAAGTCATCACTTAAACCTTTACTTCCTTCAGTAAGTAAGCTAAAAACAGTAATTTAATAAAGACGGAAATATTTCTTGCCTGGCCTTGCTCAAGCGATCTTGTTAAAGAACAAGTTGTGACTCGTACAGTCCGGCGTAATTTGTGTGACAGTAGCGTGGGCAAACTTTGTACGACAAATGTGTGTTACTAGAACTTTCGTTAATGCCGATGTCGTTCTGCCCCAGTTAGGACAAACGAGTCTCTACTGTGTTCTCGACGTTTGGGTACGATCTCCTGATAACGTTCCAGGCCGCCAGGGCAGTACCTAGGAATTTCCAGTCGTGTTTACACACGTTCACTGTCACAGCTCTCGCCAAGGATATACAAATGTGCTAGCTGCAGTTTTCGGAATCTAAAACAGTTCCCGGTGGCCTCTGTGACGGGTGCTGGTAAGGTGCATCACGTTGTTTCGGGTTGGAATCTCCTGACGAGCAGTGAATATGTGCGCGTGTGTCCCTGTTTTCTCCGAATGGGCTTACCGGCACTAAACATGGCTGCTGACGAAACTCGTCGCAAAAGGTTTCAAACCGGAAATCTAAACGACGACTGACCGTTCCTGTAAAATTATCGTACGATATGGTGACAAAAAGTTTTGATGCCAAACTGAATTGACAAACTGACGAGAAGCTACAGTTGTGAAATGTATACAAGCACGCTCTGAGCATGTTGTAAAAGTGTTTATTTTCGTATTTCTATCACAATTTCTTCGTTTTTGCAGAAAAAAAGGCAGATGTGTTAACAGTATCAAGGATAAGATTTTTTGTGGATAAGTTTCACCGGTTAAAATAATATTTTTTATTTTTTATAAGGCAGTTAAAGCTATTTAAGATTCAGGACTTAAAGACTTGCACGAACATAAGCGAAATGGTACTGCTCAGTTGTGAAAATAAGCAGTAAAGAAACCATGGAAAATGAAAACTTACGTCTTGCCTCTTAAATTCAGTGCTATCGGTAGAATAAAGATAATCCGAAATTTCCCATGGAGCTTCTTTTTTTGTTTATTGTCACATTATTTTGTGCAAGAAGCGAGTATCGATGTTGCTAAAATCGGAATTATGCACAACAAATAAAATTCAAGTCAGGAGATGTGAGCTGCGGTATAACATTGCTTGGATTCTTTGACGCGTATATTTTTTCGCTCTGCCAGTGTTTTCTGCTGGTTAAACTTTAGCCATACCGAACGATTGTGAACACCAAACTTAATTCCGTTGATTGTTCATTGCTGGTTTTAAATTTTGATAGGCCACAAAACATCAGGGCTTCTCATGCATTACCTGGAAATATACATTACTTAACTAAATATAAATGCGCATTCTGTCAGTTTGTATCTCATTACTCACGCCTCCAGATAGATAACTATTTAGTAAAGACGCCAATACTTACGAGTCTCTGTGGTAAACAGAGAAGCATTCACGTTAATTCCCAAAAATTTCGATGAACAATTTATTTCTCCTAATCATTAATTCACAGATACCCCCTTCTCCACGACGCAGAAGCTGAATGTTAAGAAATTTACATTTCAGATTCTGTAAGAAATATAAAACGCAGTCTTTGATAATATTTGGTAAACCTTAAATAATAACACTGAAAATATGAGTCGAAATAATACAAAAAGGAAAAAAAAAATTATTACTCAATATTGGTAAAATATATCTATGCAGGTGTTCACATCAAAGGTGGTGCAGGGAAACTATTTATTGGTTTAAATTCCTGCTAAACCTTCTCTAAAATGATGACAGTATAATAGAAAAAAATTCCATAAAAGAAAATATTTTTCTGTTCATTGTTTTTATCAACTACTCTAAATATCACACTTTCCTGTCGCAGTCCACAAAACACAAAATAAAAGTATCTACAAAATGAAAATAATATTCATAAACGACACTATGCAATATATAAAGTATACTTATACAAACAATTGTCCGAAAAAGGGGTTAATTATTTCAATATTCAATAGTTAGAAAACTTGTTTATTTTGGACGCATGTAAGTCTCCAGTTATTGTAATACTGAACACTCTAAATTCGAATCAGTGGAAAACTACTGATTCGCAGTGAAAATGGATTCACTTAGAATCAGTCGAAAAAAACACTGATTGCTTCAGTGGAAAAATTACGCTGATTGAATTAGTGATGCGAAAAATTTCACTGATTCTAAGTGGAGTCATTTTCATTGCAAATCAGTGGTTTTCCACTGATTCGAATTTAGAGTGGGCATTCTCTATTTTACTGCAGCCGGTTATGCAAAAATTATGCAACTGGACAAAAGTATCAGCTGAATGATGTATTAGTCACAGCTTGTACAAGATGGACCGCGTTTGGAAAATATAAAGTAATAATAAACTACATAATTTTTCTGTGCATACTTCAAAGTTACCTTACTGAAAAATATCCGAACGAATTTGCAGTGAATATGTATAAATACCTATATTACGTAAATAATAGTAGCGTCACGATAACATGAATGTCTAATATCTCCAATATTCACTGTCATTTCCTTCCAAAGTATGACATACCTTGGTTGAAACATTTAAAAACGATTTTTTTTTTTTTTTTTTTTCTGATTTTCGCAGTGCTTCACGTTACGGCGATGAAGTCGGAATTCCAGCAGTTGGCAGGCGGCACCGATATAAAGATGCCAGACCCGCCCTCGTCTGCTTTTGACCTAGGAATAGAGGTTTGTATCATATACTAAGAATGAGGTAGACCGCTTATTCGTCTTCTGCACATGTACCCAACATTCACCTACCCCAAAAGAACACAACTGTCAAAATCACATGGTCAACACTGATGAAAGTGTTTGTTGATATCTTAATTTTCAAATGACAAGCGCTATTATATTAATAAAATGCTTTTACCAGTTTTAATTTAATCAAACTGCTTTACAAATTGGTTAGAGGAAGTATACATTCATCTCAAAGTATTTGTTTACAAATCAGTTTTCTAACCTAAAATCAGAAACACGCCATTTTCGCTAGACATGTTGGCAGAAAGGCAGTTCAATGTTGGAACACGGAGGTTGGTTGGGCGCATCCAGCGAGATCGATCTACCTCATCATTAGTCTATGGTTTGTATACGCCCTGTTTAATCTTTAATCTGAAACTTCAGGGGCACCAACTGCGAGTAAGTCTATGTTTAGTGTCAACCAGAGCCCGTTATCTCTGTAGGGATTCTGTTAACCGTCAATTTAGTTCATGATCAACCGCAGTTTCATTTCCGGTGCTAGTGTTGTTTATTTGCTTCTGTCCACTTCCGCTCGTGTATTTTTTTTATTGTGCTTCAGATTAATGGCGGTCATTCCTAGATTGTGTTTAGGGCCTACTGACAACGCATATAAGTACAAATAATAAATAAGGTACGTGATGTCTTCTGCAGGATAACGAAGCGCTTTATTCCATGTTGCAAGGACGAATCTGGAAGTAAACACAGGTTCCCTGATCTTTATTATGCACATCGGTTCGAATTGTGGAAGCGGTTATTAGCGTCGCAGAAATGTAAGGAATTGATTTGTAACGATATCTACAAGAAATCAAAGATTTGTAGTTGCCATTTCGGGAAAGTGTGTTTCAGCCCCGGTCCGAAACGGCTGAATCTTAATTCCGTGCCTAAGCTGAATTTGCCAGGTAAGAATTATTATTACTACAGTACAGAATTTGTGTGTAGTTTTTGGGCTTCATTATGTTAAGTGTAGCAAAATTTTATACAGTATTTGCCGCTAATTTTATAATCATCCTTTTAGTTAACCTGGACTTGTAATACGATACATGCATAGTGTCGTGAATGTATCCAAAGTATCTATGGTGGGAATTGTATGTATATTTACAACAACACCCTTCCACCTACTAAGTACAAGAAGCGCCTAATGAGAATGCATTAGTCTAGTTTTTTTTGTTTGGTAACATGTAGGCCTAATGAACTTGACCAATTTGTTTTAGTATAAATTAGTCTTAGATAAATTTACAATGATGATATAGTTGTATAGCTTGTTAATGGTAATGTGAGCACTTATGATGCAGTCTCATCAGACATTTTAACCAATAAATGCATTTCGTTATGGTCTTGGCCTTTTGTTTATAGAGTATTGGGAAAATATATACACTGTAAATTAGGTACTCACATAGCAGTGTTTACATTAACAAGTGGAGGGAAGTGAATTTGCTAAAATAAAATTGCTTACTGAAATTAAATAAAAATCACTTTTATTAATACACTTCTTAAATTTTGCTTACTTATAGAAAAAAAAAAAATGGAATGTTTGGCTTCTCGCCTGCTCTATCTGGGCTTGCATTGTAACAATCAGTTGGCTCCACCTGTAGTACTATCAACTGTACCTTCAGTCATTTATGAAAAAAATATAACGCAGTACAGTAACGCGAAGATAAACACTGCCATGTGAGTAATTAAAACATTTTATATATTTCCCCATACGCTAAACAAAATGCCAAGCCCATAATGAAATGATTTTATTGGTTAAAATATGTCTGATGAGAATGCATCATAAAGTACTCACTTCACCATGATCATCCCTCTCATGCATGAATTTTGTTGGATGCACTTAAAAATTATTTTAATACATTTTAAAATAAGTAATGTAGTGTACATGGTGCACAAATTGTTTAAGAAATTTAATATTGTAATTTCTGTGTGAAATAGAACTGCCCAAATGAGGCAGTACGGTTGCTATACAAAATTTGAAACAAGATAAACTCAGTTGTTTATTTAATTTATGTACTGAACATCTAATCTTTGTAAACTAACTTTTATTACAAGTATAGCACTTTTTAAAAATTTACAAATTATTTTTGTATTTTATATAAAGAAAGGAAGGTATATTACAAAGATTATGGCACTTAGCCAAACTTTACTTCAATTAAGTATTGCTGTAATATTTATTACAAATAGAGCACTAAAGTAGTATTACTGTATGAATAATTAGGTTCATATAGATATATGAATTATATAGGCCTATAAGAAGAAATAGGTTAAATTTTATTGACACTTAGCCAAACTTTACTTCTGGAAAGGAAGAAGTAACATTTGTTTCAAGTACAATAATAAAATAACATTAGAAGTAATTATTTTCATATTTTATATACAGGCTAAGAAAGGAAGACATATTTTGAAGATACTGACACATAGGCAAACTTTACTTCAAGAAATAAACACAGTAACTGACTTGATGGAATTTTATTTCCATTTATTATACTTGGTGAAACTTATGAACACACTCAGGACAAAGAGGTTCCTTGCATTTCATACACCTGTACCGAGTTTTCCTCTTGCATTCCCGTAGATGGCACGCTGGTGCATACTTAGCATCAGTTTTTTCAGGAAAGTGTCATCTACCATCCTTACGAATTTCTTCAGAAGCCTTTTGGTATACTCTCTATTTTCGAACTGGTAACGCCATTTCTGTTGAGCTGGGCCTACCTCTGTTGCTTTGTTTGCCTTCCCCAGTGTAAATGAGAGATGTTGCAATGCTCGATTTGAATTGTAGCAAATCCATCTTTTCTTCATTATTCATTCTCCAAAGTAGTCAACAATTTACAACAGCCACCTGTAGAAAATGGTAGAAGATACGGATGTACCAACGTTTGTCCCTTGCTGTGTGGCGGTAAAGTCCTACAAGTGAAACCATGTGGCCTACTCCTCCCATGTGTTTGTCGTATACCTCAATAGAATAATGCCGGGGAATGACTTGGTAGTCCTTCTCCTTCATATTCCATCTTGTTGTGTTGCCTAGTGGCAGTATTCCAGCAAATGTAGAAGTAACGTGTACTGCAAAGCTATCATACCAGTGTGTTAGAGATATTGCTATGTTGGGATGTGCACACAGAATGACTGCTACGTGACTGTGTCCTTAGTTCAGTTATTGGAGTCAGTTTGCTGTCTGCTTCTGCAAGACGATTTCTTCTAATAGTCCCCGAGGCCAAAATCCCCAACTCTAAGTTTATTCAACAAAGCCACAGATGTGAATAAGTTATCAAAAAACAGTTTGTGATTTTTGAAAGCACTGTCTCACGTAACCTGACTACCACATCACCAATGACACCAAGTTCACTGGATTGCTTCTTCGCTTCTGCCTTCCTGGGTTACCTTGATAAATCTGAAAATCTAGCACATAAGCAGAAGCTGTTTCTAATGCCCATACCTTGTAACCCCAAGGGTATGGCTTGTTTCGAAGGTATTGTTTCAGACTTGATGCCCCCATGAAAGGAATTATCATCTCATCTACAGACAGAAACTCATCTGGTTCTATTGCATCTCTGAAAGCATGCCTCAAACGTTGAATGACTGACCGTAGCTTGTATAGTCTATCGTTACAGTCAGGAGGTTTTTGGAAATTATCAACAAAATGTATGTATTTCCTGATCAAAGAAAACATGGAATATGACATGTCTGCCACTAGTGGCAAACGTATTCCATGTTGTGGGAACCAATACTGGAGTAACCTAGAGTATCGTAAGTAGGTAATCACTAAGTTTATACCTAGAAAGACCTTGAGTTCCCCTAGTGTAAGATACAAGTTTTCTCCACTATGAACTGCGTATTTGTTTGTATCATCAACAATGATATTTAAAAAATTGTCCGGAAACATTGCTGTAAAATATTCAATAGGCATTTACCCAGCTATTCTACTTTTTTTTTTTTTTACCCCAGAGAAAACAGGTACTTGATTAGCAAAATCTTTGCCCTTATTAGCTATAGAAATTTCTGGACGTGGTTTGGTTTTACCTTTCACGATAGTTTCACCTGGCACAGATGAGCTGCTAAGCTGTTCAGATAATGAAGTCACTTCGACTGCTTCTGAACGAGGAGGTTTTGTAATACATTCTGAGTTTCTTTCACTGAGTTTCATTGTCAGTACTATTTTCGTTATCCTGAGTAACACATACTTTACGGGATTTATGAGACACTTCCATATCTGGAACCCATAACTCGTCGTCATCAGCAGAAAGGTCGTCTTCAGAATCTGAAGGCAGAGACTGGAAATATGCAAGTATTTCTTCTTGTGTCTCCAAAATGTTTTTGTGTTGAATTAGAAATAAAGTTCTAGAGCATAGATCTTTATTGTTCTCCATATCTGTAAAAAACATACAAAATAAAACTAATGCAAATTATTTATTCCAGGTCCAACATACAAACATAATTTCTTAAATCAGTTATTATGCAGCAACAAATATTATTCAACAGAAAATACATTTATTGAACTAAATTTGTGTACAATTTGTTTTTAAATATATCTGCTATTTCATCTAGTAGTCAAAATAGCAGTTCCAAACTGTCTTATGCAAGCAACATAATTTTACAAGCAAAGAGTAACATTGACACTATTACCTTATATACACATATGCCTCACTTGAGGCTGTATGTTTCATGAAAGAAATGAAGAATAAAATTTGTCTTTAGAGATATTCTTATTTTACAATAAAAATACACACACTAAAACACTACGAAGTAATTTTACTTACCAAATTAACTTTCATGAGGTTACAATAACAAACTGTCAAAATAATAACTTGTAAGAAACGAGCAAAACATGGCTGCCCAAGCTGCACTGTATAAGGGTGATGGAAGTGACACTAATCGCTATCAGTTGAGAGTTGTAAAAACAACTTGATCCTTCAAAGGAAGCTTCAGTGGATCAGTAAACAGAACAAAATATGTAATAAGTTTTGCATACTAATAATGAAAGCCTTACATTTTTCAACTAATTAGGAGCCTGATTTGAGGCACGGCTATACAAATATGTCATCTTTGTAAATTTATCTAACATTTTTTTATAGCGTATGGTTCATCAATACAATTTTAGAAATAAAATAATAAAATTAAAATATTTAGTGACTTCAACCACTATCGCGTCAGCAGACAAATCTTTGATATCATCAGTGGGTCCAGGGTATGATAACTGAGGGCATTCTAGGAGATGACGTATGGTCTGATCTCCATGACCGCAGGGACAGGATGGGTCGTCTCTGAGTCTTCATTTGTGCAACATATAATTGCAGCGACCATGTCCAGTCCGAAGTCTATTCAAGATACACCACAATTTCCTACCAAGCATAAATTCGTATTTCCTCTCTTCACCGAATGCGAGCAATGGACTGCTTATATTCGATTCTGTCCATCTTTGCTGCCACTCCAAATCTGGGTAGAAACCATTCGTGTCTAGGTCTTCAGCTAGGTTCAGTGGCGGTTTTCTCGACTTAAGTCTTGAAGGAACATGCCTTGAAAGATCCTCATGCAGCGGGGTTCCAATAGAGTTCCTTGCCTTAACATATTCTCGCAACAGTGATTTCTGCCTCCTAATATCAGGAGGGAAAATGTTAGATAAAGCAGGTAGCCAGATGGTACGCATGGCAGATTTTAGCTGGACGTCTACTAGCTTCACGTGACTGCTGTTAATCCACACAGGGCAACAATATTTTGCGGCTGCATACACTAATGCCAAACTGGATATACGAAGGCAACTGGCTTTTGCTCCCCATGATGGCGACGCCAACTTCTGAATGATGTTACTACGGGAACTCAATTTAGTACGCAGACTTTCAAGATGTGGTTTAAATGACAGAGTTCTGTGAAGAACCACTCCCAAATACTTCGGCTTGTAGTTGTGCTTGAGAGGTTTACCGTCAAAGTCCACTTCCAGTTGGGCATTGGCCATTCTGTTGTTCAGATGAAAGCATGCAACTTTGGTTAATTGATACTGAAAGAAATAGGTCAAGTTCATTAGGCCCTACATGTACTTAGGAGGAAGGGTGATGCTGTGAATTTACACACAATTCCCACCATAGATACTTAGGATATATTGCCTCTCTTAGCATTTAAAGTAACCCAAATTGCTCCTAGAAAATTAATTTTATTGTATAGAATAGATATGTACTTTTTATGGTGTATATGTGTCTAGAAATTTAATATTTTGTATTTGTATTCTACTTACAGATTTACGTCTATGTTAAATTTATTACTTGTTTGAGTAGACTTGAGTAATTCAGTTTATGACATTTTGTATTTTGTTTTATTCTTTCCATGTATCATATTACAAGTCTAAAGGATGATTATAAATGGCGTCAAATACTATATACAATGATCCTACACGTAACATAAGCAAGCTCAAAAGATACACACAAATTCTGTACAAATGCTAATTCAAGTAATGTTTCACCAAATCGCAGACGATTATTTTGTGACAAAACAACAGATATCTCAGGTACGAAAGGTTTTCTGAGTAGAAATAACTTCTAATTAACTCACGGGTGCGTAACAATCGTCAATAAACCAGTGTATTTTATTGCTGCAAGAGTGGTGGCAATGTTAATTGGTAACATTTATAATAATATGCGAAGATATTGTCTTGTTGATGTTGTAGGAATATTTTATCTGTAGGCCTAAATTATTTTTTCTGCTTTCTTTAAGCATAGTTGGTTGTAGGTACCGTTGTAGTGTGTCGACTTGAGTGAAAGATAATATTAATTGACTTGTGTCCACAATAAGCGACGAATCTAATTTACGTAGTTAAGTTTGTTGGTTTCAGAAAATGTGCGCAATGCTGGTTTTACGGAATGATTCTGCAAATATATTATTTAAAGCTAGTGACAAACAAATGTGACTTTAGTGAAGTAGGCTTGTAAGGATTTCCATGGAAGAACATGTTTTCAAGGGGTTGCGAATTTTACAGTTAAGTTTGCGCGTTTTTAAATAATGTATTGAAAGGTATGTTGCCTAATAAAGCCCGCACTTTCAACACTTTTGTAGTTTTCAAATAATATTTGTTTATTTGCCTATACCGTAAATTCAATGAGTGTTAGGTTAACTTCGGCCAAAGTGTGTGATGCGTGTGTATATTGCTGCATCTGTACGAATATGAACAGCAACGTGTATATCGCATTTCGTTTTTTCATTGAGGTTAATATTTACACTCATAAGAACATCAAAACAATGTCGCCTCACGAAAGACGTAAAACTAAAATACGAGTGACTGCCATTTAAAATATGAAACAAACCAAAATTTAAAAGGAAAGGAAGGAAATAAATACAAACACATGCGCCGGAAATGAAACTGCGGTTAATGGAATCTCTATAGAGATAAATATATATATTTATGTATATAAATAAATATGTATGAATAAATATATTTATACAAATTAAGTTAATGTATAAATATATATATATATAAATATATATATATATAGATTTATATAAATATACAATTTATATATAAACATATTTTATGTAAATATATTTAAATATAAACATTTTTACATATGTGAGATATATATAAATTATATATAAAATGTTTTATACATACTTAATTTATATAAATATATTTCTTTATACAAATATATTTATATACACAAATACATATTTACCTCTGTTGTGATTCCATTGACCATCATTTTAGTTCATGTATGTATGTGTGTGTATATATATATATATACACACACACATGTGTGCGCCCAAAAAAATAAATTCAAATTCCCCGCCATTAAATATATTTGAATTCCCCACTGCCGGCCACCATATTGATATTTAGTTCATGACCAGTCGCAAGGCGCTACGATCGCAGTGCGTCCTCGGTCAAAGATATTAACATAGGAGATACCGATCTAGTAACACATTTATCTGCGGTGTCAACGTTGGGCACAAAGTGCGAATAAACCTCAGCTCAAACATGTATGGTAAGCAGCAAGTAGCTAAACGGTTTTCTTTTTTCAACTGTCGTCGCATTCACAAATTCATCCAACGAATTAACATGGAATCGGGAAATTGAGTTGTCATTAAGGTAGAAGTATAGAATGGTTTCCAATGTACCACTGCTCCAAACTATACAACATCCATTCATCCATAACTTATTAAAAATTAATACACCGTACCAAAACTATTAGAAAAGTACGATTTATGTTGCATAAGAAAGAAAAATGAATTTTAATATTTTTATAGTATTCTTATATTTTAATGTTTAAAAAAAAATATGTAAATAATATTCTGTATTTAATTAAAATTTAAGCGCATTTCCTTCATGGATAATTTAAAAAGCACATTTTACAAAAGAAATAATAATATCTCTGTCAAGCAAGAGCGTTATAATAATATATAATGGTCGAATGTAGTAAAAATTAGTAGTAATATTTACAGATATTTTCATAACTGATTTTATGCACATATATTTAGTTGTAAAATTAATAAGTTTAGTAGCTTAAATGGTGGTGCATAAAATCAATAATTAAAACCATTTGTAAACATGATTAATTCTCAATTTACTTACAACCAGGCGAGAGAAGCAGTTGCAAAATGTGATCCTGAAGCATCCAGATAAGAAATACGCTTATACGTGAATTTAAAATAGTCTCTTATTAAGTGGCATTAAAAAAATATTCAAATAGTTCAAATACAGAGAAAAAAGATGTTGTGGTGTTACAAAATATAAGCTTTCTTCTTTCGTATGCAACTTAATTAATAATTTTGTGACAATTTTGGTAGCACATATGTTTTACATTTTTTAATGAGTTCTGCATGTTTTACATTTGGTTGGACTAGGAAGAGTAGGAATCTTGGGAGGTTGTGGTCATAGACTAAAGATGAGGTAAACCTCTTAAAGGCTGCTCACGATAGTGAGCACTTTAGAAATGAACCTTAGAGAAAAGTCACTACTACTGCAGTCACATATTTTAAAGAGCGTACTGAGTGACATTCGCCCAGTAAAGTTAGTAATTATAGATAGAAAGTAGTTCCATATCTTAACGTCGAATAAAAAGTGTTAGGTAACCATTTGTGATAACTTAAAACTATTTCTATCGCTTTCTGTTTTTTTTTATGCATCGATCTGTAAAAATCAGCAGATTTTTAAAGTATTTACTTTCTTAGTAATTTCACAGTTTCATTTGACCGACGGATGAATAAAGTTGTGAGGCCCATAGCAATGTTAAATTTACATAAGGCGGACGAATACACAATGTGTATACAAGTAGATCTTAAGCAGGGCTTTCAAAAGTGCTCATTTTACCGTGAACAGCTTATAATCGCTTACTGCGCATATACCCAACACTGACCTATCCAAAAGGAACGCAACCATCAAAGTCACGTAGTAAACAACAATGTACGTGTTTGTTTACATATTAATTTTCGAATGACAAGCACTTTTAAACGAGTAAAATGCGTTCACCAAATTAAATTTAATCAAACTGCATTACATATTGGTTGGATGAATTATACGTGAATCTCAAAGCACTTGATTACTAATCCTTGCTCTAACCTCAAATCCAATGCGTGTAGTTTTTGCTAGCCGTATTGGCAGAAATGCAGTTCCATGCTGGGGCACGGAGATTGGTTGTGCGCAGCCAGGAGATTGGTTGTGCGCAGCCAGGAGATCGGACGTCCTCATCTTTTGTATATGGTTGTGGTGCATCCCACTAATCTAAGAGTCAAAGTTTGAGTGAACTGTGACATTGTTTTGGAGGCCGGCACCGCTACGTGACGGTAGTCACACGAAAAAATACGCGTGCCCTAGTTAAACCTTCAAAGACTCTTCACATTTAACGTTGGCGAGAAACCTGAACCTTATCTACTTCGTTTACTTAAGGTTTTCGTCGTCTAAGAGTGATGGGGCCACGGTTGCTGAGCGGTTAGTCTGCTCGAATCCTACAAAAGCGAACCAGTTTCCATCCCCGGCCAGGTCACTCCCGGATTATCTCACGTGGTAATCGTGCCTTACGATGCCGCTGGTCAGTGGGTTTTCTCGGGGATCTCCCGTTTCCCCGCCTTTGCATTCCGGCGCTGCTCCATTCTCACCTCATCTCAACCTCATAGGCTCCCAAGAGCTCGTTGTTAAGAGCAGCCCAAATCTCTAGAATAAATTCAACTTTGAGAGCGATATATATATATATATATATGTGTGTGTGTGTGTGTGTGTGTGTGTGTGTGTGTGTGTGTGTGTATTTTGGTAGGAGATTCTCATATTTAAATTGCTCATATTTGGACAATATTTTGCGGACAGCTGAAAAAATGAGTAAAGGTCATGTATACAAAATATGTTAAAATATATATTATTTGAGTTTGAACTTCATTTCCATTTGACCCTGTATGCAGCTTCTGTAGTGTCCGGGGCAAGTCAGTTGAGCGAAGCAGGGTGGTCGTCGAAAGGATAGAAGAGATGCGCGCGCAGCGTTGGTCATGCTACCAGTTGTCTCATAAACATTAGGTCGTGCGTCCTTACTACTGTTACCTAAGACTGAAGACAGAATGTTTGTGGGACGGCGTATATACTGCCAAGCCGTTCTGTCGTCGCCCGGCTACATACTGGCCCGTGACAGGTCCAGACTAATGAGCATTATAGTACTTGCGTGCCGAGACATCTGCCGGGCACTGTATACTTGCGCGTGACCAGTACGCAAAATCACTACAACAAATGTTTCTAGAACAAAGAAAGTTCTTACTGTCACCTTTTCTCAGGGTACCACCCGAATGCGACTGGAAGAGAAATATAAAGCCTGAGAAAACTCAAACTGTTCCTGCTAACAGTAGAGATTGTTCTAAGAACATCTCTCCCTATCGCAGAGTCCGCTAAACTCTCCGAGGAGAGAAAATAGCACTTCCCAATCTTGACAAAGGTACTGCGCGCTGCCCTCCCTCAACGTGGGCGGGTAGTGGCAACGAGTATAGGCAAATAAGTCAACCGGTAGCCTACCCCCTACTGTGTGTTGCCATAAGCCCTACACCGGCAAAGTGGTCAGCGCATAGAAGGGGTTAAGAACAGTATCAGGGTGGGGCGGTCATTACCGACCACTAGCCCCAGCCAGAGGCCCAGCGCCTCGACGTTAAAAACCTCCTAACTAGCCAACTCAGACCAAGATGGCCATGGAAGGGCAAGTGGCCGGAAGGGAGCCCTGGTACTCCGTGTTCCAGGAGCCTCCTTCCAAGCCTTACAAAGGCTCATTAAATGAACGAAGAGGGTTTTTACAAGTAATAACCCCTTTAAAAATTATGGAAATGGGCAAAGTGCTGTACTATGTGCAGCACCTTATTGACGAAGATACGTCCTTGTCCCAGGTCATGCCTCCCTCAAAGGAGGAGGTGGCCTGGTGCAGGAAAGTATACCCACTAATATGGGTCCAAGAAGTAGGTGTAGTGGAAAGATGGATGCAGGAGAGCTACGCAAAGCGTGAGCGTCTGATCACCAATCTGATGGAGGCTGCTGAGGGCGAAGGCAGCCTGCCTCAAGGAACATCCCAGTGTCAGCCCACAGTTGAAATAGAGAAGGCTAAGGACACATCCCAGAACCCGGTGGGAATGGGGCCACCCCCGGGCTTTGATACTAAACGTGAGGGGCAGCTAGCTGAACAAAAAATGACTGCTGAGTGCGTCCAGGGGGAGGCGTCACTCACAGTTGAAGAGATTATCGAGTATGCTGCATGCGAGAAAAGGAAGGTAAACAAGGAGTGGGCAAATTACCTCCTCCCTCGAGTCATGAGGCTCAACGCCTTATCGGACCTCCAGATTGTGTAATCTGCGCAACTGGAAGGGGAATCCAGGGCATACAAGAGCATGGGTCACACCACCTCAAGACCCCTCGAGAAAGCCGTTACGAAAGACTGAGACAGTCATTTGCTGAGATTGTAAAAGAGCTAAGGCAGGCAAAGGAGAAGCCACAGGAAAATTAGTGGCAGGAGGTTAAAGGTAGAAGGCAACCTCCGAAAAGAACGGTCTTGGTGTACCCAAGGGAGGGAGAGTGCCGCTCTGAGGAGACCAGAGCGAAACTCAAATCTCTAAACCCTGTAAAGGAACAACTGCACATTAAAAATGTGCGCCAAGTCTCGAAGGGCGGAGTACTCCTGGAAGCTGAGTATGAGGAAACTCTCCTTAAGCTGAGGAACACTAAACGGATGGAAGAACTGGGTCTGCGGGTAGCAGACCCAAAAAGGTGTGGGCCCAAGGTCATAATTTATGATGTCCCTAGAGAATATGACGGACCCGAGTTCATGGAGACTTTACGCCTCAAGAACTTTAGGGCCGCCTAGATCTCAGATGAGGAGGTGCGGGAAAACGCTACAGCGCGTTTCCGCACTGGGCCCAAAGATAAGGAAGTTGTTAACTTAGTCCTTGAGGTTACTCCGCCCTTGATAAAGCTACTTGTTGACTGTGGAACCATATTTATAGGGTTCCAACAGTGCAAAGTCAGGGATTATGTGATGCCGACCCGGTGCTATAAGTGCCAGAGGTAAGGCCACATAAAGGAATGCTGTAAAAGTGAGCTAGTCTGCCTCCACTGTGCGGAGAAAGGGCACAAATTCTCTGAATGTAAAGCTAAGGATACCAAGCCCAAATGCGCTAACTGTCTCAAAGACAAGCGCAGTGATTGTTTCCACTCTGTTGATACTTTCGACTGTCCGGTCCATCAAAGAATGATGGCGCTGGAGCTTGACAGGACCCAGTATGACTAGTAGTCATGCCCCGCTACGGCTAGGGCAGACAAACCTGCAAAGAGCTGCAGTTACAACCATGGAACTGCATAAAATTGCGATGGAGCAACATCTGAATTTGGTACTGATGCAAGAGACTTACCTGCTCAGAGGGAAAGTACCAACTCGTCAAGGCCGATTCGCTCTCTTTGGGGGAAAACCACTAGTGGGGATCTGAGTGTGTAACCCTGAGAAAAATTATATTCCGTTAGAGGCTCTTTAGAACATGCATCATGTGTGTGTTCGTTTGGAGATCGGGGGAGGAACCATGACGATAGTCTCGTCGTACTTCCAACCTCAGGACCAATCGAACAACATTTAAGTCAGTGGGAGAACATACTGATGAGAGCCAATGATACAAAAATCATACTTGGTGCGGACATCAATGCAAAGTCGGAATTGTGGAATTCCCCGAGGACGGACGGCCGCGGAGAGGAGGTAATAAGATACCTGATGGAGAAAGACCTGCAGGTGGTCAATAGAATGGGACACATGGCCACCTACGTGTCCCCTAGATACAAAATCGTATCTATATGTTACCATGGCGATGGTGCTTGCTACTGGCTGTATTGGGGACTGGAGAGTTTCGGATGAGGTCAACTGATCATAAGATGATTCTGTTTACCATCCAGGTGAATGGAATTCGCCAAACCAGATTATAGCGTCCCCGGTACGTTACTGCTAAGACGGACTAGCCTCTGTTTGACAGAGTGGTGTTGAGACATCTTAATGAGTATAGAGCTGAAAAACTACTTCTGTCTGCGGACAACGGCCTGAAATGATGGGGGAAATGGTGATGACCCCCTGTGATCGGGCCATATCCAAAACTCAAAGGAAGGTTCCTCATCATAGAAATCAATATACAAAATACACGGAATAGACCCCTGGTGGGATGAGAGAGTATAATCGGAAGCAAGTCAAGTACTTGCGAAAACGATTCTAACGAACATATCGCCCAGATCAGAGACAGCAAGAAGTCAAACAGTATAATGTTGCCAGAGCGCAGTACCGAAGAATACTCAGAAAGAAAAGACAAACAGCTTTGAGAGAGCTTGTTATGGATAGGGGAAACCAAGACCTCTGGGGACTGCTTTACCGGATGATAACAGGAAAGATCAGAAGCTCAGAGGTGCTTCCTGCCCTTAAGTCAGATGACCGTCTCTTGCAGACATCTGAAGAGATCACACTGCATTTGCTTGCAAAGCTCTTGCCAGATGATACTGCGGTGGGGGAAACCAAGTATCACGAGAGAATCAGGGCAGCACAGCTAAACCCTATAATGATGGAGAACACTGCGCCATTCTCTCTCAAAGATCTTGATGCGATAGTCAAGAAGACGAAGCTGAGGAAAGCCCCAGGATGTGATGGGATAACAGGGGAAATGCTCCTCTGTGCATACCTTCGGATACGCCATGACATGTTGGACTTTTTCAACGATTGCCTTTCTGAAGGAAAATTCCCATTAGGGTGGAAGAAGGGTCTCCTGATTGTGATCTACAAGGGAGCTGGGAAGACCCCGAGAAAAGCAAACTTGTATAAGCCAATAACGCTTCTTCCAGTTATGGGGAAGACATTGGAGCGCCTCGTAAACCAGAGTCTGATGCAATACCTTGACGTAGTACATGGTATTCATCCTCGCCAATATGGCTTCATGAAGGTCAAAAGTACTGAGATGGCAATCGTGGACATGGTCGACCAGGTGAAAACCTAAGACCACACATACGTCATGGCCATATCCCTGGATATCTCGGGGGCTTTCGACAATGCTTGGTGGCCACAGATTCTGTGGCAACTACGCTTGTTGGAGTGCCCCAAGAACATTTACGAATTGATAAAGGGCTTCTTGACTGATCGTAAATGCGCCCTGGAAATGGGAACGCATAGAGAAGAGAAGATACTGACCAAGGGCTGTCAGCAAGGGTTAGTCCTTGGTCCGATCCTATGGAATGTGATCTTTGAGGGTCTGCTCTGGCTGGTATTCCCGCAGGGCTGAGAGGACTATGGTTATACGGATGATGGTTTGCTCCTTGTCCCTGCCTGGTCACGTAAAGAACTCTAAGCGAAAACGGACCAAGCATTGTCAATGGTAGAAGAATGGGCTGAGAGGTTCAACATGGACCTCTCAGTTGAAAAGATCAATGCTATTCTGCTTAAGGGAAACCTTAAGCGGAATCCTGTGATCGAGTTCAGGGCAGAGTGATCAGGATGGTCACCGAGATGAAATATCTCTTTGTCATCCTGGAAAGTCGTTTGGCATTCCATTCCCACATTCGCTAAGTGGTGAAAAAAGCAGTCACGATGTTTCATCGGCTCAGGGCAGTGACACCAGCGAACTGGGGGCTAGGCTATCGGACGTTGAAATTGATGTATAAGTCCGTGTTCTTGCCCATACTCACGTATGCGTATGGGGTGTGGTACCCGGAGGCGGGGAGAGTACATGGAAAGAGAATAATAAATAGTGCCCCAAGAGTAGCACTATTGGGGATAACCAAGGCCTATAGGAAAACATCAAGCGATGATCTCCAGCTCATAACTGGGGAGATCCCTTTGGATCTGCTAGTGGCACAGATGGGTAAAATTTCTCGTAGGAGAAGACAGGGAGTCATTCCCCGGCGGACCTGAGAGAAATTAAGGAAGCCACTCTAACAGCATGGCAGACCAGATGGGACCTTAGCAATAAGGGTCGTCTAACACACTGTTTCCTTGTGTACGGGAGAGACTGCGATTGGAGAAGTGGCTCGAGATGGGACACTACTCCATCCAGTACTTGAATGGACACGGCAACTTCCATGCGAAGCTGTCCACCCTGGGCCTGGTGGAAGATCCCATGTATGTGGTGTGTGGGATGGAAGACACCTCTACCCATGCGCTGGGATGCCCCAAAGTTGAAGACCTGACACTTGAATTTGAGGTGATCCATGGGCCTCTCCATCTCAGGGACATGCTCTGGGACAGGAACACAACAAGGGCGGTGTTACAACATCTTACTAAAGATGTTAGAAGAAGAAAGGAGTTCGACGTCTGGTGGTCTGGCCCTCGGCTGAACAGGGACCTGGACATGTCGGAGATGCAGGACAAGGAGGATGAGACTGGGATAGGTGCTGTGAACCAAAATGGGTGATCACATCTTCCCAGTCGTAATTCTGGAAGATGGGGGTGGCCCCACCATCTCCCTCCCCATTGGGATTAACACCCATAATGGTCCATGGGAGCACTCCCCGTTCACCCCCTCCAGGACTGAAGCAAAAGGCAAAAGGGAACTAGAGCTTCCCAGGTCTATATCTATAATGAGTTATAGACCAAGAACCTTACAAGAGAAGTGGCCAAGGTCTTCAAGATCAAACAACACCTGGAAGGCCGTGTACTTGGAATCCAGTGGTGTTCGTGCGGGAGGGCTTTGCTCGTGCTACTTGTAACATGAACAAGCTCAAACGTGACAACAGACGACGAACAGTCTGTGCCATGTCCTGAGCCAGAGAGGTATGGTCGACGGGAGTACCATTGGAGGAGGTACGGACCGATCAGCCTCGAGAAACCGAGGTTGAGAGGGAAGTCTTCCTCCTCAAGGTCCTCACCAGGAAATCTGAGGCAACACCTGAGGAGACGAAAACTATTGAAATTGACTGGCCGGATGACAAAAACATGGTTGATGTCGCAGTACAGGCATGGCCTGGACAAGCTGACCCAGACGACCCACAGTGGTTGTACAACGAGCTCATCAGGGTAGCAATGTTGACTAAATTGGAGGACCCAACTACGTTGATATCTGCTCTGGCCCTTATAATAATAAATATGGAGGGGGGACAGGGTCCTGCTCCCAAGAATGGAAACCATTGACAGGTTTGTCGTCACCCAGGCAGGCCTGCCGACAAAATGCTCAGAGTTGGTAACTCTGTTAAAGGAATGTTATTGGCGTATAGGCGAAAGATTCAACGAATCTGACGTCCTCCAGGATGCCATCCGTACATACGGGAGGCGTACTTTCGACTACAGTAAACCCTTCAATGGGTACACTGTGGTCCAGTACTAGTCTTCCAATTCCGTATGCCACTCTACCAACAGTTTTGATAACGCCACACAGAATGAGACATGCCCCTCCCTCGGGAGGAGCCTGGCCAGGTAGAGGGAGGATCTGGGGGAGTAAAGGTCTGTGAGACAAAAGACTCGTGACCTTGAAAGAATCGAATATGGGAAAAGGAAAACAAGGACTCTTCTCCATTGAGCCCCCAGCCACCTGGCCAGATAAAATTACCGGCTAAGACCACCCTACACAGACCTAATGCCATTGAGCAACGCTCAGGCACTTTTACATGATTTGACAATGATGATTGTACCTGTTTGCAGTATTGTAGTTGTTTAAAATGCAAAGCGAATGAGCGTAGAGTTGGATATGTATGAGTGTGTGTGTGCATAAGTGCCGTATCGAGCAGCAGTTTTTGAGTGTAGACACAAGTTCTTTGCGCCCGAGGGCGAGGTGGCGGGGAATGTTACTGGTTACTGGACATCCCCAAAACTAAGTCCTGCAACAACCCAGGCGCACTGAGCCGAGATGGCAGTTATGGGAATACCGTCATGCTTAAATTCAATCGAGGAGGGATATGCGCAGTCGCGGAATGCAGTTAGTCTGTTTGAGTGAGTAGATTAGTTTAGTTTTCATTTTTCAATTTCGTACAGCATGGCGGTGTCAAAATTGCAAAGTTCCCGGTGGTACCTGAGATCAAAAGAGCCGATTTTAGCTTTTGTTTGTGAGGGCTAAAGTAGTCTGGATAGGAAGTAAAGCTCCAGGTATGACCTTTTAATAGGTATCGGCCACCTGGAGGGGAGGTTTGGAGAGGCCAGTGCCGGTTCCACCGGGAACTTTGTCTTTACAGAGAAAGCTTGGTTGTAGACCACAGAACACTAAGCTACAACAACATAGGGAAAAGTAGTAACTTTTCTGTATCGATAACTGTGTCTTTTATTTCGAATAACTTCGGACATTTCGTGTCATTTTGTTTTAACGTAGCGACCAACGTTAAAAATCCATGGAACATTTTGTGTGTAAATAATGCCAGTATTTACGCAAGATTATAGCATTTTCCAAACAACTACCATGTTTGAAATAACATCGTTGTTAAAGTAATTAACTAAGGAAGATATTAAGTAAAGCGTTATGGAAATCACCCACCGGCATTATTGCCACATTGCTCTCAAATTCTCTCTGTTGTTCGAAGGTTATTGAGATTCATGTCTGAATTCACTTAAGGGAATGCTATCCTTAAGCTTGTCTGAATGCTTGTGTAACATTTCAATAAGACACTGTAAACGGAGTTCAGAGAAGCGATAACATAGAGATTCATTAAGAAACCGTAAATCTTCCAAGTGAAAAAATCTATTCGTTTTTGTGTCTTGCTAGAAAATAATACCAGATTTGACTGTTTTTGAATCATTTTCGAGAGCGCGTATCTATGTTTTATTGACTGCTTTGTTGAGGGTTGTAAAATTAATTCTGGGCGTGATTGAATTAGCTTGGTTTAGTAACAAACTTTATTGAAATTTCCAATTCTTGACAAAGAGAGCAAAATGAAAACCTTTAATTTGTTCATAGACCCTTATCTGGCAATGGTTTATGTGAAGCAATTTTTATAGAAACTATCAGTGAGATAAAACATGGATGTTTCTGACTTTTCGGTGTTTTAAATTAATACTTTATTTGAGAGTTTATGCGAAATAATTGATGTCTTTAAGTAAATGTTACTATTTCTGAGAAAAAATTTAATACTTTAATGAATTGTTGCTGAACACATACTGAAGAATTTGATTAAATCGTGTTTAAGGAAAGACGTTTTCCTTAGTTTTTTACTACCCCTCTCAGACCCATACAATTTTACAGTTTCAGATGTTACAAATAAGATATATTTTCGTTCGCGTTGTACTCACAAATTACGTAACACTTTATTCATAAATCACAACCAATGAACTTTGAGCTTGGTGTTCGTCGATAGTAGTATGAAAACCCATAAATGAAAACATCTGCTGGGTATCCGAATAAATACTCACGGGGAAAGACATCTGTATCATTACTCTGTACAGTGCCAACCACACATGACCTCCTAGTGCAAAATGTAAATATTGTAATCACTGGGACTGATTGAGAGAAAATGTTTGTCGGTTTATACATGTAAAAAAAAATTTAATAGTAGTGTGAAAAAATATTATTTTTAACTCGTATTGTGTACACCTTTTATATGCTGCAGTCAGTAACGATAGTTAAATATTATTTATGTAAGTAGGTATTTCGTGATGCTCTTCTTTGTCTTCTCAACCTTTAAGTTGGTGGATAACATGCATGTCTGCCAAGCGTTACCTTTGTTTGGCTAACAGTTTTATATGGAAATAAGTGTTCTTGCATTTAATGCTATCTATACAAGATTTACTCTTGGTCTTGCTTTGCTTCTACCTTCCAGCTTCCCCTCAAATAAGGTGGTGCACCAGTTAGAATGACGAAGCAAGTGGCAAACGAAGCTACTTCTCTTGTTTAAGGTTTCAACCAAGGCGCGTGTTTCATTTGCTCATTTGAGGACGTTCTCGTTTGTGACTATCAGTTCAAGGTGTTCATAGAAGTCGACGCCAGCACCACATCTCTATTGCCCTAAGTTCGTAGTTCTTCAATAAATCAATTATATCGCCCGAGATATTGTTGAAATGTTAAAAACCCAATTTCATCCAAATATATTCTCCCAATTCACAGATAAAATAAGCATTATGTTGTTATTTAATTGAATAACAAGTAGTAATCACAGTGCTCAAATATTCGTTAAGAATTACATTTGTTGCCTTCTCTTGTATTCTAACAATGTTCCATTCGAGGTAAACCAGTTATGGCTTAATCGCACATGCATACTAAGAGATGAACTGTGCCAATGACGGCATGCCATCTGTAAGCAAAATAGATAGCCACTGCTATGCTGTACAACAATAATATCACATTTCAGAAAAGATATTAAATTGTTTTCACCTTATCTTGGATGAGGAGGAATGTAAATACTGCTCTGATCGTTGCTTCTACAGTCATCGATTGCATTTTGTCATCCGTTTCAAATAAAATACACCAGAAATTATCCCACTACATCTATATGGTAACTTAAAAGTCTACTGTCCGCGGCACAACTGCTGGCGGGTGAGTTCACAAGGAGTGAGCAGTGAGCTGGCGCCGGCGAGGAGAGAGAGGTAATTGCGCGCGCAGCTTGTAGCAGCCTGATGCTGTGCTAAAAACATTAGTCCCTGTATTACCAGTAGCGCGTTTGCCGATGCTCAATATTTTTTTAACAGTTTGTACACAGCCGGGACGTTACTAGTGTCAGCTGCTGCCGACCGGGCCGTGCCGGCGCGCCAAGCACAGGCATCTGAGTGGTGAGCCGCCAGCACTTGTGGTGCCAACAGTACATTATGAGAGCCCGAGGAATTACCAGTATCAATAAGGGCGTAGAAAACATATTTTCCAATGGTGGTCGATCATTAAAAGAGAATATGTTATTACAGGTCACTTCTATCTAACTTTTACGCCCCAATCCGTTAGCAAGAGACGGGCAAGTTTTTGTTGCAAATTTATTTAGAACAATAACGGTTAGGTAACAGAACAAAATTACGTTTTCAAATTAAAGTGAACTTAATTTAAGGATTTCGCCTACGTATAGCTATTTTCCGTATTTGAGGCCGAGACACACTCAAGCGATAAGAGCTACACTCCTACGCGCATAAAGTGCGCCATCGCCGCTTAGCCCAAGGCTCCCAACTGGCGTGCAGTGTTTAAGTCGCACTGCGTGTAAAGGCTGTTCACGATAAAGTGAGCACTTTTGAAATGAACCTTATAAAAACGTGGCTGCCCCTGAACCCATATATTTTAATGGGCGCACTAAGTGACATTTGCCCAGGAAAGTTGGTAACTATGGATGGCAAATAGTTCCATGTCGTAACGTCGAATAAAAAGTGTTAGGTAACGATTTGTGATAACTTAAATGATTTCTTTCGTTTTCTGTTTCTTTTATGCATCGACGTGTGAAAATGAGCCAATTGGTACAGTATTTATTTTTCTAGAAATTTCACAGTTTTACTTGTCCGACACATGAATAAAGTGATGAGGCACAAGGCAATGTTAATTTTACATAAGGCGGAAGAATACATAGCGTGCATACAAGTAGATTTCAAGCAGGGCTTTAAAAACTGTTCGTTTTACCGTGAACAGCCTTTACCTATGGGACTTTCAGCGGTGACCATATAATTTTATTGATGGAAAGTTTGTAGGTACGTTCAATGAGAGCACTTGAGATGCATATATTTTGACGCATATATTTTGATGTTCAGCGCTTTAAAAGAGCTTCTCTAAGGCATTTTGTAGTACTCTGAAACTGTGTTTCAAGTTTACGTTACGTCTTGAAAGCACTCAACAGCTCTCGTCTCTAGTGTGTGTGTGTGTATTCTTTTCGTAGATCAGTTCACTGGGCACAATAGTTTCGTTGATGATACGATATGAAAGTTACAGTGAACAAGGAACTCGCGTTCAAATATAATTTAGGAGGGACCATCGTGACTAATGGAGTCCTTGGCCCAAGTGGCTGTGCGAACCCCCCATAACGTCTACAGGTTTTATGCCGATAAGTATAATTTTCGTCGAGTGCTAATTTCTTCGTGTGTTTCAGGCTCTACTGGCTGCTTGCAACTTCGTGGAAACTTCCAATCTGTCCAAGTTTGCGAATTTTTACTCCATTGCGTTTTCAACGAAAGAAGACGGCAAGTTGTGCGACAAATGCGGCGGGAAAGGTAAGCTCCCCGACGCAGAGACCGAACAGAAGAGTGGAGACTTGACAGAAAAAGTGAAGCATTTATTATCCAACGGTAAAATTATCGATAAGATGGCGATATTAACTTCCATGGGCTCTCGAGCTTGTGAGTGGGCGAATGATTACAAAAAAAGGCAAGCTGAAGGAAAGAAGTGAATTAAGTACAGTGACGTGCTTGTACGAGAGCTTGCACAGATTAGTATGTTTAAGATTGTACATGAACGTAAAAAAATTTGTATTTATGAAACTGTCCTTGGGGAAAAAAAATACAATTATTTTGTATATAAAACACCATTTTAAAATATTGTGCTACTTATTCACCTTTTGTAAAACACGTATTTTTTCACTCGATGACTGACTTGGAATCGTGTACATTCTTATATAAATACATTAGAAGAATTAAATTCGTTTCATTTTAAAACAAAGTATTGAAGCTTTGATTTCATCCAAGATAAACATAAGAAGGCTGTATATGGGACACAATTCAGGTCGAGAAAAACTATTGACAAGTTAAGTAAAATTAGCAGATGTACCACTTTGTATGATGGCATTAGAAGTTAAGTTGCCAAAAGGGCTGCACAGTAGTTTGCAATGGAGACATTCTGTTACTGATAGATACTTACAAGGCATCGACAACAAGAAATTATCAAAAAAGTAGATTTCTTTACTATAATTTAAAAAAAAGCAACACTAGAGTGAGTGATTTGGGCGACTCTTAAAAGCGAGGTCTTGAGAGCCGATGAGGGTGATTGAAGTGAATATGGAGCGGCGCCGGATTGAAGGAGCGGGGGAAACAGAAGATCCCCGAGAAGACCCGCCGACCACCGGCATCGTCCAACACGATTCCCACTTGCGAAAATCCGGTGACCCGGCAGGGGATTGAGCCCGGTTCGCCTTGGTGGGAGGCGAGCGTGCTAATCGCTCAGCCACCGCGGCTCCGTTAACACTAAAGTTCGTACGCAAAATAGTAGTGTTACACGTTCATAGTAAAGGAAACTGTTCCGCTACAAATAATATTGAGAATTATAGTGTAGAAATATTCATACAAAACGGGTGATCTACTAATAATCCCAGCGATTGCTAGCAAGGCAATGCACCACAAATAAAATTATTCATACACAAAATATTGACTGATCCAGGTTCTGCTAATTTACACTATTATAATTATTGGGTCAAGAGCCTTACAATACAACTACTCAATTACTCAGTAGGAAACGAATAAGGAATTATATTAACCTAGTAATAAAAACGTAATCATCATCATTGATCTACCATTCATGCCTACTAAAAGCAATATATCTAAAAACACTGACATAAAATTAATCATAATTCCCGTACAATAGATCATGCCTCAGTAAGTCAAAGTTAAGAATTCCTATAACAATGTAACTAGACGACTTTAAAACTTTACAACTCATATTGGAGAACCGGTGATTGATTATTGCACAGCGCAACTGCTAGCAGCTCGCAACATCAGCATTGAAGTTGTTACCTTATCCCATTACACCAGGAAATAGGGTAGCCCGCTGCACGAGAAACTCCAGTCGCTTAACAATCCCAGGCAAGGCCTTTTACAAATCATGGTGAAAACACTATTGTTTGGTCATGCTAAACACATTCGAATATTATAATATATAAAATGTTCTGCCAAAGTAAACATGTCTTTGATTTAATATTAAGGCGTGTTTAATCTCTGTCTTATGATACTATGTTACTGATTTTCTATTGTAGCGTATGGTGTTTTTTTAATTTATATTTTGGAGCTTTTGATTTTGTGCTTTCGCCTTGTATGCGCAGCCAGGCGTGGCCACAGACTCTTAACATATTTGGTCTTAAGA